>OY755045.1:55062610-55542610 GCA_963576565.1 Aspidapion aeneum
TTCTTAAGGCCAGCGTCACAATCTACGGTAACTTTGGAACAGCCAAAAAATTAACGGAGGGATAAAGAGATTCCCCTGGCTTGGTTGCCTATAATAGTTTTTGTCCTTTACCGACTTTAAAATTTGTCTCACTCAAATATTCCCCCCATCAATTTTGTCCGTTATTGTTCGATGGGCGTGATCTAGAGACCAAATTTCGATTCATACTGTGGCCAACGAAACAAAATAACACTAGCGGCGTTACTATTTAGCTTGTGATTATTTTTTGTTGGCCTTGTTTGATTAGACAGGTTATGTCAATTTTTTAAAAAATTTTGATCTTTTTTTTAACATTTTTTTTAACATTTTTGAAAATTTCAATAAATATTTGTGAGAAATAGTGTTTTTGGTGAACTTTATAAGTCACTGTTTTGATTTGTGCGCCGTGAACTTGATTTGATTTGTGCGCCGTGAACTTGAACCTGGGAGCAAAATGACCCCTGGGCGTCCACAAAATTGGGGTACAAAGATGTTTAGGAGTTTGGAACGTTATAACAGAAGAAGTCGGAAGTTACAAAACGAGTAAGTGCTAAATCTACTAGTCAAATTAAAAAGTGTTTAGAAAATGTTTTCCTTTTTGGTTACAGTATGACATTTATTTTAAAATTTACCATATGCGGGGGGAGATAAAAGTTATGTGTATTTAAAGGAAACACCATATATATTTTTACAGGTATGAATAAGGCCTAAAATCTTCTTTATAAAACTATAACATACTTTATACAAGACATAACCATTTAAAATTTTTACAATTATTAAAAAATATCGTAGCACTCCTAGTATAATTTCACCTTTTTAAAAATGACATTTGACCGTCAAAATTGTTTTGATTTTCTCACAACCTGTCACATATAACTTAAAAGAGTGGTATATACCAGGGGTGCCGAGTGGTACTTTTTTTATTATTAAAAAAGAAGTGCTTATATCTCATAAACTATTGTTCACAGCTATAAAGTATGTTATTATTTTAGAAAGAAGATTTTAAGCCCTATTCATAATATGAATGTAAAAATATATAGGGTGTTTCCTTTAAAAAAAAGTTACTTTTACCTGCCACTTGTATATGGAAACTGCCAAAATAAATATCATACCGTAAACAAAAAGGAAAACATTTGCAGATCTCTTTTTAATTTTTTCCTTTAGGACAAAAATTCTGGAAAAATTGGACGGTAGAAATATAATGAAACACCCTGTACAGGGTGTCCCAAATTTGATGTTTTTGGGGGGTTTAGGGTATTTCTAGGGGGGATAGAAAAAAACTGTCCCACCTTTACGATGCTCAAATTTCAAGCGAAGCTGAAAGGTGAAAACCATATTTTAATATAGTAAGCCAAAAGTCTGCATTTTGGGAGGGGGTCTATAACTTTTTTATTTATGAAAATTTTGTTTTTGTGTAAATTTTGTTTCTTTTTTTGGGGTATTTTTTGAGATACCAATGTGAGAAAATAGGGTAATTTCTTATCAAATTAACCAGAGGTTTGGCAGACCATTTCACCGATTTTGATAAAATTTGGTACACATATTCTCTATATGGGTGGGATCAAAATTCCAAAATATTTTTTTATAGAAAGAAAGAAAGAAAGAAAGAAAGAAAGAAAGAAATAAATAAATAAATAAATGAATAAATGATGTCTGGGAACAACTTCAGGTTTACAAAATAAAACATCATTTTAGGTATAAAAGGACCAAGGTAGGAGCAAGCTTTTAGATTTTTATAATTTTTACTGTGCAATTAAAGCGCCTTGCTATTTTGGCCCTGACTTGTTTTCCATCCATTTCATATATTTATATCATGTTTTCCGGTGTTACCTTCAGTTTTGTAATAAACAAGATGAACTAAATGTTTGTCTTATTTGTATAATCCAATGAACCAACTTTGCAGCAGACAAAAGAGAGATGGAGTGAACATAAATGAAGTTATTTTTTCTGTGTTTTTAAAAATTGTTTTACCTCGTGGGGTAGATCTCGGACTGGGTTGCTGTCTGTCTCATTCTATCCAACGTAGAATGATGACGGCAGATATTTGGTCCGGATCTCCCCTATGGTGGAATGATTTTGGAGTGTATTTTTTTTTAAACCATTAAAGTAGATAATGGAGTCTCCTGCTACTGACTCAAATATAGGTACACTATGACCTGTTGGAGATGTTCGTCTACTTGTAAATTGTTATCTTTGTGTCATTTTAATTCATTTAGAATCTGTTAATAAGTCAATTTTTTGTGGTTTTTTAACTACACAAATAATCTGGAAGCTCGGAAGTAAATAGAATTTCATGGTTTAGCTACAACATTTGAGTTGAACTGTATTTCAAATTAAGATCCTTTTTGTAAGACATTGGCATTAAAACACATGTGGCGCTTACATTTTTCTTATTTCTGAACCCCCCACCCCCTTCTCCACTGTATAAAGGTTACCGGGCATGTCAATGTTTTACCTAGCTGGGAAATACAGTTCTGCTTCCAGTTATTTGTTTAATTACACATAATTACTCAGTAATTAATAGAGTGATTACAACGTTTTATAAGGGTCACAAATGTCACCCAACGTGCGTTTACAGTGTCACAAGACGAAAACATTACCTGGGAATCGAGACGATCAAACCTGAAGAGAAGGATAGTGTTACAAATTTAAGTTATTTAAATTTTATAGTTTGTTACGTTACAAAAATTGACCTTTACTCATTTTTATTTTTAAGATATAAATATTATAAATTAGGAAAGTTTTAGAGCCCCGAAAGTTATTTTTGGTACTTGTTATGGTTAAGATAAATGCTAGCCCTAATTAGTTAAAGTTTCAGACTTGTATTGGTGGTATTTCATATAGAATTTGCATATAAACTTACCTTTAAAAGTTGGTTATGCATACAGTCACATTTCAACTTATTTTCCACAATAAATGATTTTCCAGCAAGTCTATATTTTGATACATGATAAAAGATCTGTCAAGGAATATAGAATCAGTCAAAAGTAGTAACGAGATACTCTATTGTTTAGACAATTTGTGTCTAAAGTGCGATGTTTACATTTTGTCACTAGATTATCTGTCTTAAGACCGCGATTTTATCACTTCACATATGATTTTCTAAAGATTTGTTACTCTCACATTACGGCACTAATATTCTAGTTTATATTTCATGTTATGTTATTAATTTTCCATTTATGATTGAATTTTAAACACTTAAAATATCCGGAAATACTTTAGCAGGCGAAATATTAGCGGCCATGTATCAAAGTAGGTCAAGTGTACTGAAAATAGCACAACTCATGTAGTTGGGAGCTCTCTTGTATCGCGTTGCGGGAAAGAAGGATGCAAGATCGGCTATTCGATGTGGTTTATCACGTGTATGTAAATTCACCTGATATCTGAATGCATCCATGCAAATTTTACCTATCGGGTGACTTTCGAGCGAGATGCAATAGAGTAAATGACTAAACCTGCTCAGGTAAGCATGAAGGAAAATGTTAAGAATACGAAAATAAGCTAAATATTTGAATTACCTATTTCTTGTAAAATTGTTGATTAATAAGTAATTTTGGGGTATTTTTAATTGTGGTTGAGATTTGTGATACCTAGTTGATATTAATTGAGTATGGAAATAATTCTATTAAGAGTATTGTCTATTTTATTTAATGCTTGTTTATAACTAATAAGAAAATCAAAACAGCACATAAGCCGTCCCTGTTGTATTGGGCATCTGAAATTTCGGGGATGACGATGATTTCTGCGCTGTGACGACACTTCCACAGAACACCAAAGGGAAGAAATGCAAACTACGTGTTAAACCGTTGGTAACACGAGAATAACCTTAACACGGTCCAGAAAGAGAGAAGACTACAGCTCTCTGTCTAGATCAAACATGTCGGGACACAGCTGATTTTTGTCAAAATAAATCAGCTGATATCTCATAACACCAGCTGAGCTGATATTTGTTAAAATAAATCTGCTGGTCAGTGAAAATCAGCTGTTGATGGAAAAAACGTTTGTTTTGGTTACAATGTATTTTTTCAGAACCATCCCATTTAAATCATGGCATACTTTTTCCATCAAATTTGCATAAAAATATCGTCAAATAGTAAAACTTTGTGGACAATAATTTTTTTTACAAAATTTATGGAAAATACCAAAATTTATATGAAATGGTTCTGAAAAAATTCATTTTAAACAAAAACAAACTTTTTGTACCATCAGCAGCTGATATTCAATGAACAGTATTATATTAATATTTAAAAATTAATTAATAAACATATTATAAGTACTATACCAGCTTTTTTACTGCTAAAGATACATTTATATGAACTGTGATTTCAGTGTTGAGTAGATAGTAAACTAAAACACTTTCCGGGATAGACACAGTTTATTGAACTAAAACACTATAGAATAAACACTTTTCCGGATAGAGAGTTCACTCAACTAAAACCCTTCCCAGGACAGATCCTGCGCCGAGGGGCTGATCAATGCGCTTCGAACTAATAAAAATCAGTAAAAATTAGGTCCTGGCAGGACCTTTGGTTTGGTATTATTCGTTAGGCATTTTGTCTTTTTTTTTTTCATCACTTTATACCTAAATAAGACCAAGAAGGACTTACAGGACCAACAAAAACATGGATTATGTAAAGATTTGTACAAAATTTTTGGTATTGATCAGCCTTTCTCCCTGCAATGAATTGCAAGACAAGCAGTGATAGAACCACCATACAGCAAGACCTTCTGCAGGGCAGAGGTACTCCCACCAACTAAACCTTTTTAATTTCGCTGAAATCATTTTTTACTTATCACTGTGCAACCCTGTGCCTTGCTGCATTGTAGTTCTGCCACTGTTTATTTACATATTGAAATAAGTTTTTATAAAATACACATTATACAGGGTGTTTCATTATTCAATAACATAATTTTAGTGTTGAATTCCTTAAGTGGTTTCAAGGCAAAATTTTTATATAACCTTAAACGCCTTGTTTTAAAGTTTCTTTTATTAGTTTTTTATAGCTCTTGTACTTTTCGAGATATTTAGTTCAAATTTGGCATATTAAGCTATAGGCACTACACTTTTAGACATGCCAAATAATAGTAAACATGTACATAGTGACCCTTTTTCAGGGGTCATGTCGCCTTTTCCCCCAGAATTTTTTTGTTTTAAGCCACTGGTAGGGAGAAGTAGGGATTTTAAAACAAGAAATAAAATCTTTGTTTCATTTGCAAACTTTTTTGTTTTTCTGAAATTTTTTTGCATCT
Source organism: Aspidapion aeneum (assembly GCA_963576565.1). NCBI lineage: Eukaryota > Metazoa > Arthropoda > Insecta > Coleoptera > Brentidae > Aspidapion > Aspidapion aeneum. The sequence goes on from OY755045.1 coordinate 55,067,879, forward strand.
TTAACCATTTTAGAGAAAATCGCTGTTGCACCAAAGGCTGCTATCATAAAATAAAAAATGCTCCAGTATGGTATGGCGAGTATATCAAAATAAACAAATTAATTAAAACCTATTTGATATGCCTTAACTTGTAGTGCCTATAAGTAAATATACGAGCCAAATTTGAGCTAAATATCACAAAAACTGTAAAAGCTATATAAAAAAAGTAAATTTAAACACCCTGTATCTCTACTACTAAGTGTTTGTAGACCTTTGTTTATATAAACTTTTTGTATTGAAATCACCCTAGGAAATTATCTTTAAAAATATTTGATTGAATTTTACAACCCCCTATATAACCCATTTTGGCTTACATGCATTACAAATAATGTTTCAATATTGCACTAGTGCTATAATACAAATCCTATTTATTTTTTTGTTGTAGTCTGCAGTTTTTTGTAGCGGTTGACAAAAATATGCCTGCTTCCCCCATTAAAAAACAAGCACATTGAATATAATGCAAGGCTAAATCCTCTCCCCCTTGAGCATTACATATTTCAAGAATGTAGTCAAACTCATTAGGTAATATAGGCACACTATATCCCCAAATGTTAAATACAATATAATTAGGAGCTTTCATTGGAGCAATATGAACTCACTATTATATGTAATAAAAATAAGACAAAATGGGCCACTTCTATATACAGTTTGACTTATTGTATCTGATCCTCAGCACGGAAATCAAAAACTATGTTTTTACACAATACACAAGTCAAATTTTATGAATTTATATGATTTTGTGGATGTCCTGATATTGTATAGTTTTGAATTTTACACAATTGGGCTTTATGTTTTGTGTAAAAATATATTTTTTGATTTCGGTTCCGAGGGTCGGATACCATTAGTCAAACTGTAGATAAGATTACTTAACAAAGTAATGTGAACTTTCTACTTTATGCCTAATTTACCCATAACATAATGCACAATGGAAAGATTTAGTGTTTATACTTTATGTCTACAATACTAAGGAAATGGAAACAGAGATATTAAAATTAAGCAATGAGTTTGTTCATTGTGCATTAAGTTTTTGGGTAAACCAGGCCTTACTTAGAAAAATGCCATGATAATATAAGTTATGTGAATAATGACCTGTTCTAGTTTAAAGATTTCTGAAGTTTTGACCTGTAATAGAATTTGCAGACAAAATAACAACTACCTTTTTCAGATAGAACAGTCACACCCCCCACCATATTCAAAAGTTTAAAAAATATATATTTTTTTACATGTGTCAACAAGTGAAAAAAAAACATTTGTTGACATTACAATTGACATGTAAAAAAAAATTATTTAGTTGTTTTCTTTTTTCACAAGCTATAAAATATTGTTTGTGAATAAGAATCCTCTTTTGGGGGACCAACAAAAATTTTTATGTTAGAAAGAAAACCTGTCTAAAATAATTAAATAAAAATAAATAAAACAAAAAAAAACTTTGTAAAATTTTTATTTTAAAAGATTTTACAGTAAAAATTGCGAAAAATAAATAATTACTACTATCACTACCATAAGAAATTATTATTATTTTTTGACTTCACCAAACCAAACTTTCCACTAAGATTGTTAAAAAATTTAGATTTATTAAAATAAAACTAAGTGAAACTTTATAAAACACCTTAAAAAACATGACTGCTGAAGCTCCAATTGACACCTGTTCAAAAAACATAGCATTACTACCCGGAATACAAATTTAGCTTTGAGATTACATTGTCCGGTAATTATGCAGAATAAAATATTATTTTACAGCTTATGCAGTGGCGCACCCAGGAATATGTCTTGGAGGGGGGGGGGGGGTTCGGTTCGGTTCGGGGGGGGGGGGAGGCTTCATGATGTCGTATTTCATGTTAATTTTTGTGTTTATTCATGAAATATGTGGAAAATATATAAAAAAAATCTTGGGTTTGGGCCCCCCCCCCTGGCTGCGCCCAAGGCTTATTGCATTACAGATTTCTTGACATTAGCCCAAGATTTACATGGCATTATTGGCAAAACAGTACAAATTACAGGTTAGCTGTTACCACTTGGTTAGTACTATCTGAGGGGAACACAAAGCTGCCTTTGCAAAATTAAAAAACAGTGTTTGTTTTACTTAAAAATAAAACAAATTTTCATTCATTTCCAAACAAAGCATGCAACTTCTCTCTTTAAGTAACATCATGTGAGTGAGAGAGAGGACACAAAAGTTGCATGCATGGAAAAGTTGCACAGTCCGAACAGGGTATTAGGCAATAAAAAATGCTATTTATAAAACTCAAGGATACTGTTTCAGTTCCATATTGACACATCTCTTTCTCCCCAGAAAAGAACAGGTATGTGCCATGATCAAATTGATACAGTAAAGTTGAGTTTATAGTTGGGGCTGTAAAGCTGGTTTGTCACTATGAAAGTTTCTCTAAAATGCATGCAACCATCTCATTCCAAGTGCCATCATCGGATATAGTGACATGGGTTTGATGTAGTCAGAACAGGGCTTAAGTCAAACTTATTAAGCAGGAAGGCAGGAATTTTAAAGCTATATAGCAATACCAATAACAAACAAAGCCATATTGCCATAAAGTAAGCAGTAAGATGCAACGAAAAAATGTATTATCCTACAAACATGGGTCTACACAGTGGCATATATGTCAGGGGCAGCCCCCCCCCCAAAAGCTAAGGTTTTTCCAATATTTTCCACATATTTCATGAATACAAACATAAAATATGGCCTCATGGGGTACGACCCCCTCCTACCTATATTTTGCAGATCAAAATTTTAATGACCTTTTTATACTTTTCGATATTGCAGTGTATTGTTTGAGGTTAAAATAAACCCTAACTAAAAAATCACAGCTGCTACCACTCCCAAACAGTTACCTATCTATCTATCACTTAGGTACAGATCAGGTTTACACTAAAAACCAACTACTATCCCCTTGGATTACCTTCTACCACCAAAAAACAAACTACTGCCAACTTTTGCTACCTTCTACCAGCAATAAAGTAACTACTTCCACCTTCCCCTAGCTTCTACCAGCAAAAAACCAACTACTACCAAGTTCCCCTAGCTTCTACCACCAAAAAAACCAAATACTACAATCATAATCAAAGGAGGTAGTAGTTGGTTTTTTAGTGGTAGAAGATAAGCGTTGGTAGAAGTTGGTTTTTTGGTGGCAGAGACTAGGAGAAGATGGCAGTAGTTGGTTTTTTAGTGGTAGAAGATAAGCGTTGGTAGAAGTTGGTTTTTTGGTGGCAGAGACTAGGAGAAGATGGCAGTAGTTGGTTTTTTAGGGGTAGAAGCTCAGCGAAGGTAGTAGTAGTTTGTTTCTGGGGTTAGAAGTAGGGGAAGGTGGTAGTAGTTGGTTTCTTGGTGGTAGAAACTAAGCGAAGGTGGTTTTTGCCATAAAACTGTGTCGCAGCTGAGTGAAAGATCACTGTAACCCTTCAGAAGTAGTAACAGCTTAGACTTATAAGTTAGAACCTATTTGTTTTTATCATAAACAAGGCGGCCTTACTTAAAATAGAAATTTCCATTGTTCATAGTGGAAAGTATGAAGTAAGCCTAAATAAATGAACTTACCCCTTACCTTACTTTAACGAACAATAAATCCACCTTAAAACTCACTGGTATGGGGTCGTTGAATTGACTGCTTTTTATATGCTGCTCCTTGTTTTTTATACTGCTGCTGCTTCTTTTTTACACTGCTACTGCTTGTTAGACTCACAAAATATGCCGATCTAGTACACAATGATTTGATTATAGTTTTTTTTATCAAAAATCAGATTGAGGGGAACACCCGACAAAAATGACATTCACCACAGAATAAATTCAGGTGTGTCGTGTGTCTCTCTTTCTGTCTGTTCTGGTGGGCTCTCTCTCTTTCCCACAACAGCAGTCAAACCACAGAACAGGATGACACTGTCAAACGTCATTATGTTTAGTTCCAATTTAGTCCCATGTCCAGATCGCAGGCGCTGTTCGCGCTGTTATATTCCGTATGTCATTTTCACGGGGGTGGACACTTCGGTCAAAATTTCCATAAGAAGAGGTGAAATTTATGCTAATAAAAATTTTGAAATTAAAAATTTCCGTTTTGGGATTAAGTAAAAATTTCCAAGATATTAGAAACTAAACCTATTTGTGCGGTATTTGGCATGGTATAATTGAAAGTGGTTATTTCTAGTTCCTAGTGGGATAAAACCTCTCCATGGTAAGTTCTATTGTTAGCACCACGTGTTGAACTTCTTAGCAATTCTTTTGAACTATTTTATAAAATTACTCCTTGTTGAGAAATATGTTATTAAAATGAATTTATTCCTTGTTTTTAGCCTAGACGGCAATTCAACAAAGGCCAAAAACAACAAAAGCCTTATATAATTGGGAAATAAGAAGAACCCTTTTAGTGGTGTAAGAAGTATAAAGTCGGGTCGATTGGAAATGGCTACTATGATTTGTAAAATACTTGCTGCGTAATAGAAGGTCAAAATTTGATTTTAGTAGATTAGTTTACAGATGTAAAATAGGGTATATTAGTGAAAAACTTATTTGAAGTTTTAAATTTAGTTATTATTTTATTTTAATAGGGTATTATATATCTATTATTAACTGAAGTATGAGACAGTTGAGTCTTAACATTTTACAACCAGAATTTTGAGGTGTAGTAGATAAAAGTTATTGATTTTTATGTTTCTTTATTTATTAATAACCTTACAGTTAATAAATAAATTCTTAAGGGAAAATAAAATAAATTCCTAAGGGAAAATAAATAAATTCTTAAGGGAAATTAAAATAAATTCTTAAAGCAAAATAAAATTAATTCTTAAGGCCAGCATCACAATCTACGGTAACTTTGGAACAGCCAAAAAATTAACGGAGGGATAAAGAGATTCCCCTGGCTTGGTTGCCTATAATAGTTTTTGTCCTTTACCGACTTTAAAATTTGTCTCACTCAAATATTCCCCCATCAATTTTGTCCGTTATTGTTCGATGGGCGTGATCTAGAGACCAAATTTCGATTCATACTGTGGCCAACGAAAAAAAATAACACGGGCGGCGTTACTATTTAGCTTGTGATTATTTTTTTGTTGGCCTTGTTTGATTAGACAGGTTATGTCAATTTTTAAAAAAAATTTGATCTTTTTAAACAGTTTTGATTGTTTTTTAACATTTTTGAAAATTTCAATAAATATTTGTGAGAAATAGTGTTTTTGGTGAACTTTATAAGTCACTGTTTTGATTTGTGCGCCGTGAACTTGATTTGATTTGTGCGCCGTGAACTTGAACCTGGGAGCAAAATGACCCCTGGGCGTCCACAAAATTGGGGTACAAAGATGTTTAGGAGTTTGGAACGTTATAACAGAAGAAGTCGGAAGTTACAAAACGAGTAAGTGCTAAATCTACTAGTCAAATTAAAAAGTGTTTAGAAAATGTTTTCCTTTTTGGTTACAGTATGACATTTATTTTAAAATTTACCATATGCGGGGGGGAGATAAAAGTTATTTGTTTTTAAAGGAAACACCATATATATTTTTACAGGTATGAATAAGGCCTAAAATCTTCTTTATAAAACTATAACATACTTTATACAAGACATAACCATTTAAAATTTTTACAATTATTAAAAAATATCGTAGCACTCCTAGTATAATTTCACCTTTTTAAAAATGTCATTTGACCGTCAAAATTGTTTTGATTTTCTCACAACCTGTCACATATAACTTAAAAGAGTGGTATATACCAGGGATGCCGAGTGGTACTTTTTTTTTATTATTAAAAAAGAAGTGCTTATATCTCATAAACTATTGTTCACAGCTATAAAGTATGTTATTATTTTAGAAAGAAGATTTTAAGCCCTATTCATAATATGAATGTAAAAATATATAGGGTGTTTCCTTTAAAAAAAAGTTACTTTTACCTGCCACTTGTATATGGAAACTGCCAAAATAAATATCATACCGTAAACAAAAAGGAAAACATTTGCAGATCTCTTTTTAATTTTTTCCTTTAGGACAAAAATTCTGGAAAAATTGGACGGTAGAAATATAATGAAACACCCTGTACAGGGTGTCCCAAATTTGATGTTTTTGGGGGGTTTAGGGTATTTCTAGGGGGGATAGAAAAAAACTGTCCCACCTTTACGATGCTAAAATTTCAAGCGAAGCTGAAAGGTGAAAACCATATTTTAATATAGTAAGCCATAAGTCTGCATTTTGGGAGGGGGTCTATAACTTTTTTATTTATGAAAATTTTGTTTTTGTGTAAATTTTGTTTCTTTTTTTGGGGTATTTTTTGAGATACCAATGTGAGAAAATAGGGTAATTTCTTATCAAATTAACCAGACCATTTCACCGATTTTGATAAAATTTGGTACACATATTCTCTATATGGGTGGGATCAAAATTCCAAAATATTTTTTTTTCTGATTGGTAGTTTTTTTAAAATTAATTTTCAAAAATCAAAAAATTGACCCATTTTGGTCTAACACAGCTTCACAAAAATTAAAATATCTTGAGGACCACTTACCGCAGATTAATAAGATATAGCTCCTTGTAAAGACAATTTAAATACCTTTTTAACTATGTGTCACATGACCTAGTATATTTTCATTTGTTTTTTTTTTGAAATTTTGAAAAAAACATTTTTTGATTTTTTTCAAAAAAGTTATTTTTGATTTAAAAAAAAAAGTATTTTTTTATCAAGGCTTTAGGTAAATATGTGCCAAATTTCAAAATGAAGAAATTATGGGTTTATGGTTTAAAAAAATAAAAACCAAATAAAAGTAACAAAAATCTGAACAAAATTGTTTGAAATTCGTATTATCATGCATACATAATATGTGTATGTGCTGTAGGAAAAAGTTATATTTTGAATATTAATTCGGTGTAGTTAAATTAAAGCTAAAATAAAAATACCCCCTTTTTTTCATCCCTCCCCCTCCCCCCGTCAGTCACTGTGCAAACTTGTTTATTCCTGTCACTTCTATTTTTTCATTGGTGAGTGATTCCCAGCCAATCAGACCAGACAATCTGTGCCTGTTTGATACAGGAAAATTCCTGCAAGAAATTGTCGCAAGAACACCCCAAAATATAAAATATTTGCGACCAGGTGTTGTGATCCGTTAAAATTGAAGAAACATTTTGAAATATTGAGGAATGTTTCAGAAAATATGTGCTCTCATATAGACATTAAGCTAGGAAACATATAGTAACATTTAATCTTTTTATAATTGATATAAGTTGTAGCCTAAGTTGGTAGCTTACAACATTTAAGCCTTGGCCACTTGAGGTGACAGTACCACTGTCATACACAGGCCCCTGTTACAGTTTCAAAATGCCCCTAATAGGTATAGTAGAATTTTTTCTTTGTTTATTATATTGTGGCATTGTTTATTAATCTAAAAGCTGGCTGAGGGATAGGAGTCACTGGGTAAAGTAGATTTTTTTTATACAGGTTTTGAGTTATGATTTTTTATTTTTTTTATTTCTTATGTTGTCTCCAATAATAGCATAAAAAAGGAAGATTCTTGTTATATGCAATAAACGTACAATTGGTCAAAACTTTACCTTATCACATATTTTAAAAAATGCATGTCCCCCACATCTCTGTTATGCTTGCACCCTGACTTCTATTTTTTATTTGAGATATTTTTTTTTGTCAGGTCAAACTTGCAATTAAAAAAATATTTAAAAGAACTACTTGTGAAAAAAATCTGAAATTTTTGATTTTTCAGTTTATTAATGGTTGGCATAACTGTACCAAAAATCATTCAAATCGGAGTTGATGAATACTGGAGGCTGATTAATTTGGTATGAAATGACCTGTTATTTATAAATCCAAAGCATACATATCTTTTGATGTGACCTTTTAATAAGTTTTAGAAACAAAAATATATTTAAAGCTATTAAGAATAAAAAAAACCTTTAAATTAAAACAATAGCTATCAAACTAAAAACTAGAAACCATCCAAGTTGCATAAAAATGTAGTAAAATTATTATGTTTTCTTATTTTAGGAAAAATCCAGTTGGGGATGAACATTGCTATGTTACATTGGATTTTCATCTTTATACTGAAGGAACAAAGAGAGTAGACAAAAATAAGGGAAGCTGGAATGATAATTTTGCTTTGTCATCTATGCTTGTGTGAGTTTTTAGAACATTTATAAATTTTATCTAAATTATATTTTTGACATTATTAGACCCTAACAAACTTAGTTCTTCTTGCAAAAAATCGAGTTGACATACTATTACACCTAGCTCTGCAAAGTCAAAATCCTCCCCATTAGAAAGGAATATCTGCTTTTAGTTAACCCTCCATGTAACCATATACAGGGTGGGTGTGCTTTCGGGCTGTTCGGCCGTCGTCGTTGGAAATTCGTTCTCGACGTTTCGCCATCTCGAGTGGATGGCATCTTCAGGAGATGTTGACTGTTTGTCGGCTTCTCGAAGACTGGTGGTTAGTCTGTCGCGGGCGCAGGTTATATACGCTATGGTGGGCGGGGCGTATATCAGAGCTGGTCGGTGATTGGTCACATTCCCTTGATTCAGTTTTGTTATTGTAAGCGAGCCGTTTAGTGTTTTTAAGAACCGGTACCCATGTTCTGTTAATTTTAAGAGTTTCTTCAGATCTGTTGAAGTTCTGCTGGTGTTTATGAATTTCGATTGCTTCTCTATAGAGTCTTGGATAGTATGAAGAGGAGGCGCAGAGAACTTGTGTGTCTTCGAATTTTATTCGGTGGTCTTCATTGTTTAGTGTGTGGTCTGCAACTGCGGATTTTTCCGTATGTCCGAGTCGACAGTTGGCTTTGTGTTCTTTGATTCTTGTGTTTACGGACCGTTTGGTTGTTCCGATGTAGACACTTCCACAGGTACAGGGAATGCGGTATACCCCCGAAGAACTTAGTGGGTTCCTTATATCCTTCGCAGATCTGAGGTGGTTCTCGATCTTCTTAGACGGCTTGAAGATCGTTTTTATGTTGTGTTTTCCCAGAATACGTCCGATCCTATCTGTCACTCTAGGGATGTAGGGCAGAAAGGCTCTTGAAGTAACTTCACGGCTGCTCAGTCCACCGCTATTGTTACTTCTAGTGCTCGGCTTTGGTCGTATACATTTATCTATGTCGCTTTGAGTGTATCCATTTGCTACGAGGGCGTTTTTAAGATGGTTTAATTCTTTGTCTAGATGTTCTGGTTCGCAGATTCTTTTCGCCCTCTCTACCAATGTTCTTATTACCCCTTTTCGTTGGCACGGGTGGTGGTTAGATGTGTTGTTTAGGTAGCGGTCTGTGTGAGTAGGTTTTCTGTATACGGTATGTCCTAGTCGTCCCTCTTTCCTCGTTACTAGTACGTCAAGGAATGCTAATTCTCTGTTGTTCTCTGTTTCCATTGTAAATTGTATACTGGGGTGTATGCTGTTAATGTGGTTGAGAAATTCATTAAGGCTGTCTCTACCATAAGGCCAAACGACAAACGTGTCATCTACATATCGAAACCAGGCTTTGGGTTTATGAGGGGCATTATTCAACGCCTTCTCTTCTAGTTTCTCCATGAAAAAGTTCGCAATCACTGGCGATAAAGGGCTACCCATTGATACTCCATCGATCTGTTCATAAATTTGTTCATTGAAGGTGAAATATGATGTCGTTAGGCAGATTTTAAACAGGTCGGTGATATCCTTCGGAAAAATGTGTTCCACTTCCCTCATTGCCTCGGCCAAAGGTACCTTCGTGAACAAAGACACAACATCAAAGCTAACTAAGATGTCTTTCTCGTCTATGACGATGTTTTTGATCTTCTCAATAAAGTGGGTGGAGTCTCTTACATACGAATCCGTTAGTCCGATGTGGGGTTGCAAGAGGGAAGCAAGATGTTTCGCAAGTTTGTATGTTGGTGAGCCTATAGTACTGACAATGGGACGAAGAGGCACATCGTTTTTGTGGATTTTTGGTAGTCCATACAATCTCGGAGTCAGGGCTTCACTTTGGCATAGCATCTTCTTGACTGGGTCCTCCAATGAAGAAATCTTAATTAAGTGATTCACTTTTTTAATTGCCTGCCGGCAAAGGAAACGCCACTGTAGTATTGAACAGGGATGACTACAACAGAAAGATGGTCGATCTTTTAGAACCCTCAACATACAAGAAGCTAAAAAGAGATCCTACACAACCCGCAATTAAAAAAGTGAATCACTTAATTAAGATTTCTTCATTGGAGGACCCTTGTTCTTAAAAACACTAAACGGCTCGCTTACAATAACAAAACTGAATCAAGGGAATGTGACCAATCACCGACCAGCTCTGATATACGCCCCGCCCACCATAGCGTATATAACCTGCGCCCGCGACAGACTAACCACCAGTCTTCGAGAAGCCGACAAACAGTCAACATCTCCTGAAGATGCCATCCACTCGAGATGGCGAAACGTCGAGAACGAATTTCCAACGACGACGGCCGAACAGCCCGAAAGCACACCCACCATTGGACGATGGCCGCGAAAGCCTTTCACAATTCATATACAGGGTGTTTCAACAAAAAGACCTTTTCAGATATTTCTTGATAGAATTTGAAAAAACCCTTGGAACCGTCGATATTGTTTCCAAGGGGGACACTTTTTAGGTATCTTGAAATTTTTGTAGCATGCATGTCCTCTACGGGGTGTGCTTTGCCCCTAGTGATACCTTATTTTGAAGGTTTCTTAAATATCTTTACAACAATGTAAACATTTTAAAATCTATTGATTAGTTTTTGACATATTTGCCTTCAAATTTTCATATTTATTCATATTAAATCCAAAAAATATAAAATCAAAATCTTTTCAAAATTTTTACATGGTTGTAGAGATATTCAAACGACCTTCAAAACAAGGTATCATTAGACCCACTTTTCATATCCAAAATATATTAGTAAAGCATACCCCTCGGAGGGAATGCATGATAGGCAAAACGGGTCCCCTTGCAAATAAAATCCCCGTGTTCGTGGATTTTTGAAGTGCCCCAAAAGGCCTCTGTTAAGTTTTTGTTGAAACGGCCTATATATTAAAAGATACATTTAATATTATTTTTTTTATTGCTTTAAGCAAATTACTGTACTAACCGAAATTGCTAAACATATATCGAAATATAGATTATAAATAAAAAACCCCTAATCTCCGTGAAAATATTTTTGTGTAGCGAAATTCATCTGTATTGCAGCGAAATACATCTGTATTATTATTATTATCTTGGGGATTTTTTCTCTACAATTTGATGAATTGCTTTGCAAAAAGTGCCAGTTTTATAATTTCATGTATAATGTGCTTTTTATGTTCATGATAAATTTCTTTTTTCAGAAATAATGATAGTGGTTGACTATTAGGATTTACTAAGTGTAATTCAAATTCACACTCCATAAGAAATCAGGTACTCAAAATCAACAGTTTAAAATTTCCACAACAAATTACAGGAGCTACTAGTACATCGTTGTTGGTTCGATGAAACCTGATATGTGACATTTGTTTCAAAAATAAGTTTTTTGCATAATCAATTAGCCCTAGTCATAATGGATATCCTATATAAAATTATTTGCAAAAAAATGTAATAATAACGTTAATTGAAGCAAGGATAAAAAAGGATCCAGACAGCTTATAATTGGCATCATAGACCTTTTTTGTCTTTTCTGTAAAATTTTATTTTGAACACAAATCAGTTTTCAGTAAACCAACGACCATATATTATATTATTATGTTTAAACCTCTTGTAAGAAAATTTGTTTTGAATGTTACTTATATTATTGAAAATTAGTTTTCTATAAAGAATAGGTTTTTTTTCAAAAAACATTTGTTTTTTATAATATAAAAAATTTAACCTAACCTAACTGTGTGTGTATGCTCTATATACTCCAATTCAAAAAAATTGAGACAACATTTACTAACAGTTTGACGAGTCTGACATTTAAAGATTATTAATAATGCCACATCTGTCAAACAGTCAATAAAAAGTGTCTCAATTATTTTGAATTTGACTATAGAACTATTTTAGAGTTTATTTATAAGAATATAGAATGTAAATTTATAATAATAATAACTGAGTAGGCTGTAAATTTAAATGTTAGAAAATAGTTTTGCTAAATAAAAAATAATTGGTTGTTTTTTAAAACTGTAGTAGAGTGTATTTTCAGAGATATTTTTTAATAATTTTTTTTCAAGCTCCTGTTAAGAAGTTTTCTATTTTTATTACTATGCTGTAATGCATTTAAAAAAAAAAAACAATAAATCGGCAGCAATATATTTGTTATTTGTAGCAATAGAATAATAAATATTCGGACTTATCAAACTGTCAGTAAATTTTGTCTCAATTTTTTTGAACTGGAGTTCTACCCATTATATTTTTAGTTGGAAAGACAGAGATAATAAGGACATTTTAAAACTCTAAAAATTTTGACAGCTGTTATTGTTATAGTTATTTTTAAGGTTTCACAACCTGACTAATTTGGCTTTGTTTTCCTGGCCATTTTTACACTTACTGTTGGTAGAATCCTCCTCAATTAAAAAATAATACTTTTAAGCTTATTTTTATTAAAAAAACTACCAAACTTTACACACTTTGAGGTCAGTTGTTAGACGTAAATGTGATGAAAAAGTAAATAACTACTAAGTAACAATAAAAAACCCAATAATTATAATGAAGTGCTTATTAACCACAGTCAAATTCTAAGTTTGTGCATTTTGGTATTTTTTTAAAGAAAAATTAGCTTAAATTTATTATTCTTTAATTAAAGAAGATTCTACTAAAGGTAAGTGCAAAAATAATCAGGCAAATAAAGTAATTCAACCTAAGTTGTGATACCTAGACAACAACTATAACGATAACAATTGTCAAAGTGTTTCAAAATGTCCCTAATAGGTATAGTAGAATTTTTATGAATATAGAGTTACATCATTTCCAGGTTGTTTATTATGTGGGGGCATTGTTTATTGATCTAAAACCTGGCTATCGAGGGATAGGAGTCACTGGGTAAAGTAGATTTTTTTTATACAGGTTTTAAGTTATAGTTTTTTTTATTTTATTTTTTATATGTTGTCTCCAATAATAGCATAAAAAAGAAGATTCTTATTGAAGGCAGTAAACATACAATTGGTCAAAACCTTACCTTATCGTTTACAAAAATGCATGTCCCCACATCTCTGTTATGGTTGCACCCTGACTTCTAACAATTTTTTATTTTCTTTCTTATATTGTCTCTGGTAATACTACAAATTGTCTTATTTAAAAAACAAATTTTCGCCAGGAGGCATGACCAGCTATCCATAGGGAAAGACCTAGTCATTCTGGGTGTTGAGGTAAATTTATTTTTGTTGAAAATGAAATTTTCAATTTATTTGTGAAAACAACTAGCTGCTGTCGCTTTTGAGGTATATGTACTATGTTATTTTCTCAAAAATTGTGACAAACTTTGATACTATTTCGGGAATGTACTTTCTCAATCTAAATTTGAAAACCGCGTTTTGCCAGCTATATTGTGTTTCGTAGAATTTTTTATTCACAGGTACCAGTATTTGCGTTTGTAAAAAAGAAAGCAGCCTGTACTTTTCGTTTAAATCAATTTTTATTTAGTGTTTTATTTTTCTTGGGTTAGAAATATTTGTTTCTACTGAAAAAGTCAAAAACAGCTGTCCTAGTGTAACAGCGCCGCTGTGTAATTGATGTCAAAACTAAATTAAGAATTAAGAACAAATTACAGATTTCTATCAAAGTACCGCTGGCGTGCAAAGCAAAAACCTAGTAACCCGACTTACTCAAAAATGAGATTTTTATATCATTGAAATAACCGTAAAAAACGGCACAAGGGAGTTTTTCTAGAATGTGGCTATCTTAAAGAACAAGGAAGTTGAATGTAGTTACTACGTAGTTAACTAAACTATGGTTAGTATGTAGTTAAATAAACTTCAAACTCTATTTCCCAAAACACTAGTTTTTGACTCACTAGGTTTCTGCTTTGCACGACAGACCACGTCTGTCTCTCTCATCTTCCTTTTTCGCAGTCCGTGAATCGACGATCACGTGATAAAAATAAATTTACAAAAAAACCCATGCAATTTGAAAATTTGGGCGATCAAGCCATATGATAGAAACCAATTATAACTTATTTTTTTGTTGTGTTAGATAAACAAAAGAATTTTGAAAATATGGTCTAAAACGATGGCAAAATGCGAAAAACCCATAGAAAAATGTACATATTTTAGAATAAAGCTGTGGAGGAGAAAATAGGGGAGTACAAACACGCATCGTTGCCAAATTTCAAAAAAATTAATTTCTAAAATGTTTGATAAAACCCAAAACAAGGCAAATTTCAAACAAAGAAAAAAAGTCAGCACCCCCAAATTCGATGAAGAATTTACTAGAAAAAACAAAAATTCCTCTAATGCTACCAGTTTCTCCCTGGATGACCTGGTTAAAAAAGCATCATATGGATAATTTCCAACACTGCAATTGTGTAATTTATCTCAGAAATAGGGATGAGACGGGCACCTTAAGGGAAAATAAATAAATTCTTAAGAGAAAATAAAATAAATTCTTAAGAGAAAATAAAATAAATTCTTAAAGGAAATAAAAATAAATTCTTAAGGGAGAATACAATAAAATTCTTATGGTAAATAAATAAAAGATGAAACAACAGAAACATGTCAAAATTCTGTAGTTTGTATGTCGGAGAATTACAACATTATTTTCTTATACTAGGGTTCTTGGAGTTCTTGGAGTTCTTGGATTTGGAGTTTTGGAGTTCGAGTTCTTCGAGTTGGAGTAAGAATTCTGGGATTTGGATCCTTGTTTTGGAAACTTCATGTACTGAAAGTTTTGAGAATTGGGAAATATATTTTGGCACAATCCGTTGGATGTTCTAAGTCTGCTGTTGTATGTACTTCTAGAAACTTACACTGGTTACAACATACTAGAGCTTTACCTCTGACTATAAATAGTTGGTGAGACATGTCAACTTTGGAAGATTGACTATAGGAACATGCAGGTTAGATCTTTCCAAATAGAAATGTTCGTGCAAAAAAAAAGTTAAAGGTATTTTCTTTTAGAAAAATAAACTGAAAAGACATTCTTATTTAAAGAAATTAAATTACATTCTAGTACAAATAATAATAAAACTCCCACGCATAAAATTAAATAAATAGCAATACATGTAATGTATGTAAATTATCAATGGCCAATGAAAATAATAAATTAGGTTTGCTTAAGTAAAATTTAACAGATCAAGTTAAGGTGACCACTCGGGTCTAAGATTTAAGGTGACCATATTTAGGTCTAAAGTAAGGTGACCAAATTTCGCCTATTGTTGATTAGATTACGGCGACCAACAAGTGTAAATTAAGGTGACCAACCAAACTTAACGGAGGGTAACCATCCCATTGATTTAGTTAATTTTAAAACATTAAGATGATTTTTTTTTCTTTGGAATACTAATTTATTTTTATTTTGCTTTCAGTAAGCTGGAACCTTACTTGAATATATTATTGCCTTTAGGAATTTAAATAAATACAAAGATTGATTAAAAATTTTCTTGTCTCTTGATTTACCTTGGAGCAATATAAAACTGAGCTAGCCGAGCAACCCTTTTATGTGTTGTCACATAAATTTTGGCGTACCCAACGTGTGGCATGATTGAGATTTAAGAGTTTTAAAGGTTTTAAAAATTTAAAACCTCTAGGTTTAAAAAATTTTTTTGAATTTTATTTTGTCAAAAAGAAATAATAATAATAAATGAAAAATTTGGGGACAGATGATTGTTTTACATATAGTTTGGGTGCTTTCAATTTCAAAATTTTGATTTATATAAACTTTAGCACTTGAATTTGTTTAACGGATTTTAAAATTTTTTAAAAATAAGCTCTAAGGTAAAGCAAAAACAAAACCGATTTGAGAAGTTTTTCTAGGTTATGTTACACTACATACAGGTAGGTAAGTAATTTACAGGAAAACTTGGACAAGACTTGGAACAGCTGAACAGCACAGGTAAAAGTGGAAATTTTGTTGCTGCAGATACTTAATTAATCTATTTTTTTTGTTCTTTTCTGACATTGACTGTTTGACATCAAAATGAGTTTTAAAATAACTGTGAACTATCTTAACAAAGATGAGTTGATTTTTGAATTAAAAATAAGAGGGATTACTGTAAATGAGAGTGATAATGCTGATGCATTAAGGTGTAGTTTACGAGGTGCTCTAGCAATGGACAGAGAATCTTCCCTTATTTTGAGTGTTGAGTTTGACTTGAAAGAAGAGTTGGCTTGTTGTTCAAATAAGATAGCAGAGATTACGAAATTAATTGATTCTTTTACTGGTTTAAAGAAACAAAGTAAGAAGTTAGAAACCAAACTTTTGCACACTTATACGCGTATAGAGAATATTAAGTCTGATGATGTAGGTATAATGGAAAGCAGAGGTACACTTTTGAGGCAAGAACTGAATTGATTTCTAAGTATAAAACTAGACTACATGCGATACAACATAGTGAAACACACACAAATGCAGTTACTTTTGAGGACCAAGAAGATAAAAGTGATGATGATAATTCATATTTTCACATTAATAGTGTAATGAATAGTACACATGTTACTTCTATAGTTACTAGAATTTCTGTATCTCCTGTTATAAGTCGCGTGATAGATTCTACTGTCAACAGTATTCATAGTGTTTCTGAAACTAATGTTGCTTCAAACTCAGTAGTAGAAAATGCCACAGCTTTAAATAGTATAAATGCTTTAGAAAATTTTGCTTCGAGTGCTAGGAATCCAATTGCTATGACACAGTCAAATTCTTGCTTGACATATCCTTATGCGATGCAACCTAACTCAGGTGTTAATACTAATTTTGCGAGAATTCCTACTGCGGGTTCAACTAATTTAGCAATACAGCAATCATTGTTGTCTAATCCTTTATTTTCTTCTGGAGTTTCACAACCGAGTATTCCATCTTTTTCGCAAATACCTGATCCCATTAATATGCACAATCCAAGTATGAATTTCTCAAGGTTCAACAGAAGTAGAGAAAGTGTTCCTGTTCATAAGTGGAATGTAAAGTTTCGCGGTTTAGAAAATGAAAGTTTTAATGCTTTCTTGGAGACAGTTGATGAATATTGCATTTGCAGGAATGTTACTAAAGCAGAGTTGTTTGATTCTGCTCGAGATTTATTTGATGGTGATGCTTTAAGAGTTTTTGGAATGGTACGAAAGCATAGTAGAAATTGGAATGAATTGGTTGCTTTATTGAAGCAGGAATATTGTAAATCAGCAAGAGCTCTTTGGAAACAAATTAAAGCTAGAACCTAAGGTCAAAGTGAGTCGATTGGATTATATGTTGCAATTATGACTAGTTTGTTTGAGAGAATGCCTACTCCAGTACCTGATGAGTTACGAATGTAGATTTTAAGAGAAAATATTCTTCCGTATTACCAAGAGAAATTGACTTTGAAAAAGATAGATACACCTTTTGAGTTAATCGAAAAAGTAAGACAGATTGAAGAATCTCGTGAATGTATTAAAGCGTTTAGACCACCCGATGTTTCTTCGTTGTCGCTAAAAAGTGATTTGGCTTATGTTGGTCCTTCTTCTTCGAGATCTTTAAAACCAAGATTAATGGAACTAAGAGGTAATGACGTCACATGTTATCGCTGTAAATTAAAAGGTCACGTGGTTAAGGATTGTCCTACTAAGAGGCAGTATCGATGTTATTCGTGTGGTTTAGAGGGTTATGTGCAGGGAAATTGTCCAAACTGTAGCCCAGATCGAAATCGACAAGATCGTCAAGATTTCCAAACTCGAAATGATCATCGAACACAAGGTCAAGGAAATTCTTCAAGCCATAATCGTGGAAACCAATCCAGCGAGAATCACACGCGAGATGCGAATAGACCAAGTGATGAAGGTCAAAGAAGGGGCATTAATGCGAATAGAGACAAATTTAATGGTGGACATTTACGTCGGAACACTGGTGATTCCCAGGGAAACGACAGCAGGAGGCAATAAATAACCGAGGTGTTTCCTCCAGTAAATTTAACTCGGTTGAGAATAACAATTTTGAAAATAAGGTAGTATTAGATTATATTTTATCTCAAGTAGGTGTAGATGAATGTGCATATGTAAAGGTAGATATTTTAGGTTTAGAGGTATATGCGTTATTAGATAGCGGTGCAAATAAAGTTTTTATGAATGAAGTAGGATGGCAAGAGTTAAAAGAACATGGAGTTTTCTTGGATGAGAATAGAGTTACGACTTGTACAGTTGCAGATGGGACTGAATGTCAATGTATTGGTGTTGCATCGGTACTTATAAAATTAAAAGATGTTGTTAAGGATTTTGATGTTTATATTTTTCCAGGGTTGAGACATAAATTAGTTCTTGGTAAAAATATCTGGAAAAGAATGGGAATAGTTCCCGATGTTCGTAGAGGCGAATGGTATTTCTCTGATCAAGATCTTAATGACAATGTAGTAGTAAATTCCGTCCAAGCGGAAACTGATTTGTCACCTAACCAACAGCAACAATTAACTGATATTATTGATAGTTACTTTTCGAGGATAGATCCTGATAAACTTGGTTGTACTTCTGTAGTTCAACACAAGATTGAATTAATTAATGATACTCCAATTAAGCAAAGGTATTACCCTGTTTCTCCTCACAAGCAAGCGGTAATTAATGCTGAGTTGGATAAGATGATGGAGAAAGGAGTAGTGGAAAAATCTACTAGTGGTTGGTCTTCTCCTGTGTTACTTGTTCCAAAACCTGATAATACTTGGCGTTTCTGTGTAGACTACAGAATGTTAAATGCTCAGACACGTAAAGACGCATGGCCATTACCGTCTATTTCTGACATATTGAGAAAGTTAGGAAATGCTCGATATTTGTCCTCATTGGACATTATGTCAGCTTATTGGCAAGTTGAAGTGGAACCTTCTTCACGACCCTACACTGCTTTTACGGTGCCTTCCAGAGGTCTTTACCAATTCAAGAAGATGCCATTCGGATTGTCAAATGCTCCGGCAACATTTCAGAGATTAGTTGATACTTTGTTTGGTCCAGAATTAGAACCGTATCTGCAAAAATATTTAGATGATTTGTTAATTGTTACACCCACATTTGAAAAGCATTTAGAGGTCCTATCGACTGTACTTGATCGTTTAGTGTCAGCAAACTTAACTTTAAACCGTGAGAAATGTTACTTTTGTAGAAAAGAACTCAAATTTCTTGGTTATCAGCTAAATTCAAGGTCAGGTATAGCTTGTGACCCTGCAAAAGTGGAAGCCATAACTAAGTTACCCAGACCAAAGACAGTTTCTGAGGTTAGGAGAGTGTTAGGAATGATAGCTTGGTATAGAAGGTTCGTAGATTCATATTCCGATACAGTAGCTCCACTCACTAATTTGTTGAAAAAGAATAAACGTTTTGTATGGGACGACGCATGTGAGACTGCTTTTACTAGAATAAAAGACGCGTTAGTCAGTGCACCAATCTTAGCCAGTCCAAATTTTGAGTATCCTTTCTATGTACAAACTGATGCTAGTCTTTATGGCTTAGGATGTGTTCTTTCTCAAAAATATAATGGAAGAGAGTATGTAATTTGTTACTTGTCACGTAAACTCAACAAAGCTGAGATGAATTATTCGAGTTGTGAGCGTGAATGCTTAGCTGTATTATGGGCATGTGAGAAACTACGTTGTTATCTTGAAATGTCAAAATTTTACATAATAACTGATTGTCATTCTTTATTGTGGTTGGAAAATCTTAAAGATCCACAAGGTCGGCTTGGATGGTGGGCTTTACGATTGCAAGTGTCTGATTATGAAGTTATGCATCGACGTGGTAAAGCTCATGTTGTTCCAGACGCTTTGTCTAGGGCAATACCCGATAGTGATTCACCTGAGATATCATGTATTGAAGTGCAAGATGTAAAAGATAAATGGTACTTAAAAATACGAGATGCTATTTTAAGAAATCCTTTAAAATTTCCACGTTGGCGTGTTGAAAATAATAAGATTTATAAGTATCTGGACTGTAAATTTCCTGGTTTAAGAGATAATACTGATTATTGGAAATTAGTCATTCCAAAAGAAAATCGTATTGAAATTTTACACAAATATCACGATAGTGTAACTAGTGGACATCTCGGTGTAGTTAAAACTTTCCATAGAATTGCTCGACTATTTTATTGGCCAGCTATGAAAGCTGATATAATCAAATATATTCGCAAATGTCAAGTTTGTCTCAGGACAAATCCTGAACAAAAGAAGCCTGCAGGACTTATGGGAAAGCAGTTAGAGGCTACAAAACCTTGGCAAATTATAACAACTGATCTTTGTGGACCATATCCGAGAACAGTTCATGGGAACCAGTTCATATTGGTAGTAAGAGATTCGTTTAGTCGCTTTGCTATGTTCTTTCCTCTTAGAAAAGCAACATCTAGTTCTGTAATCAAGCTGTTAAAAGACAATATATTTATGGTATTTGGTATTCCCCGATTTATCCGGATGGATAACGGAGTTCAATTCAAAAGTAACGAGTTTAAAGCTTTTCTAAATTCAATTGGAGTCTCCACGCTTTTTACTCCAAATTATTCACCACAATGTAATCCAACAGAGAGAAGTAATCGTTCTTTAAAATCGATGTTGATCGCTTATGTAAGTCAGAACAAACGTAAATGGTGTGAGTTTTTACCTGAATTAGGGTGTGCATATCGTAGTTCTGTTCATGAAGTTATAAGTGCAACTCCATATTTTGTTAATTTCGGTCAAGAAATGGTTACTCATGGTAGAGAATACGCAATAAAGATAAATAAAGACGATGCTGGTGAAGAAAGAATTTCAAACAGAGAGAAAGGTTTAATTACGCTTAGAGAATTTGTAAAGAAACGTTTAAAACGACGTTATGAGATTTCTAAAAAGCAATACGATTTAAGACGTCGACATGTCGAGTATAAAGTTGGAGATTTTGTCTATAAGAAAAATTATGTCTTATCGGATAAAGCGAAACATTTTTCTTCTAAGTTAGCTAATCGATATATAGGTCCTTTTAAAATAAGAAAGAAGATAGGATATTTACAATATGAATTAGAAAATGATAAGGGTGTGTCAATAGGAAATTGGCACGTCAAAGATTTAAAACCCGATACGAGTCAAGATACTGATGAAATAGATGATGAATCCATTACTTAGTTAAGTTTAGTTTTGGATAGTGAAGTGGCAAAAGAAATGTCATTTCATTCCATTTCTTTTGGGGGGAGAAAAAGTAGAGTTTGTTACGTTACAAAAATTGACCTTTACTCATTTTTATTTTTAAGATGTAAATATTATACATTAGGAAAGTTTTAGAGCCCCGAAAGTTATTTTTGGTACTTGTTATGGTTAAAATAAATGCTAGCCCTAACTAGTTAAAGTTTCACACTTGTATTGGTGGTATTTCATATAGAATTTGCATATAAACTTACCTTTAAAAGTTGGTTATGCATACAGTCACATTTCAACTTATTTTCCACATTAAATGATTTTCCAGCAAGTCTATATTTTGATACATGATAAAAGATCTATCAAGGAATATAGAATCAGTCAAAAGTAATAACGAAATACTGTATTGTTTAGACAATTTGTGTCTAAAGTGCAATGTTTACATTTTGTCACTAGGTTATCTGTCTTAAGACCGTGATTTTATCACTTCACATATGATTTGCTAGAGATTTGTTACTCTCACATTACGGCACTAATATTCTAGTTTATATTTCATGTTATGTTATTAATTTTCCGTTTATGATTGAATTTTAAACACTTAAAATATCCGGAAATACTTTAGCAGGCGAAATATTAGCGGCCATGTATGAAAGTAGGTCAAGTGTACTGAAAATAGCACAACACATGTAGTTGGGAGCTCTCTTGTATCGCGTTGTGGGAAAGAAGGATGCGAGATCGGCTATTCGATGTGGTTCATCACGTGTATGTAAATTCACCTGATATCTGAATGCATCCATGCAAATTTTACCTATCGGGTGACTTTCGAGCGAGATGCAATAGAGTAAATGACTAAATCTGCTCAGGTAAGTATGAAGGAAAATGTTAAGTATACGAAAATAAGCTTAATATTTGAATTACCTATTTCTTGTAAAATTGTTGATTAATAAGTAATTTTGGGGTATTTTTAATTGTGGTTAGGATTTGTGATACCTAGTTGATATTAATTGAGTATGGAAATAATTCTATTAAGAGTATTGTCTATTTTATTCAATGCGTGTTTATAACTAATAAGAAAATCAAAACAGCACATAAGCCGTCCCTGTTGTATTGGGCATCTGAAATTTCGGGGATGACGATGATTTCTGCGCTGTGACGACACTTCGGTCAAAATTTCCATAAGAAGAGGTGAAATTTTTGCTAATAAAAATTTTGAAATTCAAAATTTCCGTTTTGGGATTAAGTAAAAATTTCGAAGATATTAGAAACTAAACCTATTTGTGCGGTATTTGGCATGGTATAATTGAAAGTGGTTATTTCTAGTTCCTAGTGGGATAAAACCTCTCCATGGTAAGTTCTATTGTTAGCACCACGTGTTGAACTTCTTAGCAATTCTTTTGAACTATTTTATAAAATTACTCCTTGTTGAGAAATATGTTATTAAAATGAATTTATTCCTTGTTTTTAGCCTAGACAATTCAACAAAGGCCAAAAACAACAAAAGCCTTATATAATTGGGAAATAAGAAGAACCCTTCTAGTGGTGTAAAAAGTATAAAGTCGGGTCGATTGAAAATGGCTACTATGATTTGTAAAATACTTGCTGCGTAATAGAAGGTAAAAATTTGATTTTAGTAGATTAGTTCAGATGTAAAATAGGGTATATTAGTGAAAAACTTATTTGAAGTTTAAAATTTAGTTATTATTTTATTTTCATAGGGTATTATATATCTATTTTTAACTGAAGTATGAGACAGTTGAGTCTTAACATTTTACAACCAGCATTTTGAGGTGTAGTGGATAAAAGTTATTGATTTTTATGTTCCTTTATTTATTAATAACCTTACAGTTAATAAATAAATTCTTAAGGGAAAATAAAATAAATTCCTAAGGGAAAATAAATAAATTCTTAAGGGAAATTAAAACATAAATTCTTAAAGAAAAATAAAATTAATTCTTAAGGGAAAATAAATAAATTCTTAAGGGAAAATAAAATAAATTCTTAAAGGAAATAAAAATAAATTCTTAAGGGAGAATACAATAAAAGTTCTTATGGTAAATAAATAAAAGATGAAACAACAGAAACATGTCAAAATTCTGTAGTTTGTATGTCGGAGAATTACAACATTATTTTCTTATACTAGGGTTCTTGGAGTTCTTGGAGTTCTTGTAGTTCTTGGATTTGGAGTTTTGGAGTTCGAGTTCTTCGAGTTGGAGTAAGAATTCTGGGATTTGGATCCTTGTTTTGGAAACTTCATGTACTGAAAGTTTTGAGAATTGGGAAATATGTTTTGGCACAATCTGTTGGATGTTCTACGTCTGCTGTTGTATGTACTTCTAGAAACTTACACTGGTTACAACATACTCGAGCTTTACCTCTGACTATAAATAGTTGGTGAGACATGTCAACTTTGGAAGATTGACTATAGGAACATGCAGGTTAGATCTTTCCAAATAGAAATGTTAGTGCAAAAAAAAAGTTAAAGGTATTTTCCTTTAGAAAAATAAACTGAAAAGACATTCTTATTTAAAGAAATTAAATTACATTCTAGTATAAATAATAATAAAACTCCCACGCATAAAATTAAATAAATAGCAATACATGTAATGTATGTAAATTTTCAATGGCCAATGAAAATAATAAGTTAGGTTCGCTTAAGTAAAATTTAACAGATTAAGTTAAGGTGACCACTCGGGTCTAAGACTTAAGGTGACCATATTTGTGTCTAAAGTAAGGTGACCAAATTTCGCCTATTGTTGATTAGATTACGGCGACCAACAAGTGTTTGTAAATTAAGGAGACCAACCAAACTTTGTTACTAACAGGGGTGGGTTTGAGTTGGGCCATTTGTTACTACCATCACTGGCAAGGGGATGGGTTCGTGTTCAATTTAAACTATAATAAAACCAATTTATAAAGAAGGAAGGCAATATTAATTTATTGATATCTCAAAAACTAAAGAGGAAGGTACACTTACCTACACGTCAGTCACCCTTCGAGTATGGCTGGGTGCCTTAGTCTGGATAATAGCCAACTCTTAAGGCCACTCACGAGAGTCTAGGGTACACATAGAACCTGAGGGTGAATCTAGGTCTCAATTTATTTAATTAAAGAGGGGAAGAGCCTGAGGGGCTTTAATGACTAATTTATTCGGGTAGATTTAAGTCCCTGTAGCAACAAAGATTTGTTTTATCGTGCGCCCCCGATAGTATGATCTCGCTATGAAAACTATTGTACTCTTATTGAAAACTGATAGGGGATGAAACTATTTTATTTGACTGGAAGATAAAAACTAAGCGAGACTTGGGGCCCACGGGTAGCTAGTCGGCGGGGGAGTAAGTTCGTTTTGCTCTGAAATTGTGCTATGGTTGAAATAAGAAATAATACAAATTATTTCAAATAATAAATAGAAGCTATATTGTAAATAGGAAAGTGTTGAGAATAGTACAAATACTATGTTACAATCAAAATGGCTAATAAATCTAATTATTTAATATACTAGTAATTACTTAATGATTACAGGCACTAAAAATAACCAGTATGAACCTAGCTGGATATTAATGTTATTTTTATATCGCGACCAAATGTCTGTATGTATGTTTGTCTGTACCGTATGTCTGTCTGTCCGAGAGTCTGTTTGTCTGTGTTTTATTTTATTAGTTTGTTTGTTGCAACTTTGATAGCATGTAAATAGATATCAAATATCCCACAGGGGGTACTTATCCAAGCTGGACACTGTAGTCTGAAGGTCGGCTCCAACGTCGTAAGGGATGCAACCCTTATTAAACAGGCCACCAGGAATCTGTCTCTCACAGGATCACGGACTGCTGCGTCCTTAGGCAAGCGCTGTTCCAGAAACGTACAGGATGACCTCGTGTGTCTCGTGGGGGTTGATTGGTACAAATTGAAAGGGGTAGTTCGACAAATCCAGTCTAGACCATAGACAGGATGTGAACACCGACCAAAAGAATGAGTAGGCCGATAGAATGTAATAGATTAGAAAAAAATGAGAGGACGACGAAGAGGAAGAAAGGAAGAAAGAGCGACGACGCAGAAGAGGCCCTGAAACGAAGAAAAAGGGAAAAATTAGTATGACAGCATCCTTGATTTTGGAGGGAGATAACAATTTTAAAATAGTGTATTAAGGGATAAATATACGTGAAAAAGACTTACTTAGATGGTGTGTGGCCTCAATGTTATTTCCTTGACGTGTCCCGAATGTCCATGGGTTTTTCCAAGGAAACTTGTGGGTCTGTAACAAGATTTTCTTTATTAGCATGGCGTGCGTGTGAGAGATAAGAAAGATAAACGACTTACCCGACGTTATATTGGCACAAATACAAATCCACCACTATAGTGAAAGTCTCTAACAACACCAAACGACTTAACGAAGGTTTACTAAGTATCAAATCCCTTTTTCTAAAGGAAATTCCCTCAAAACTCACAGAAAACTTAGCAACGACCTGTTCAATGTCACGTCAGACCACTCAATGTCAATGCGGAGTTCGGTAAAGGGGGAAATCCTAAACGGCTCGGTCGCTATACAGCAGCGCTTCGCGCACGCAGTTGGCGGGTCTAATATTTTTAAATATTCGGCTCCGAAAAGATTCTCACAGCGGAATTAATTATTAGCAAAGATGCAGGGATCTTTGACTTTCGTACCAATTACGTCCCTATGGTTGAAACTTAGTAGATGTGGCCAAAATAGATGGGTATTTTTTTGGAATCGGCCTCGACAAGACTGTAAATGCCATTTCGTAACGTAACAAATTCCCCTCCTTCCCCCATGAGGAAAATTTCCATGGAATTTTTCTCAGTTATCAGAGTCGAAGGTATACACAGGCTTGTCGGGAGGATGAGCTTTTAGATCTTGTATGTGCCATTTTCCAACGTTCCTGTTGTTTGCGTCTACCAAACCATATACCAGAGGACCATGCTTATCTTTGATTTTAAAAGGTCCTTCATACTTAGGGTAAAGTTTAGAGGTGAAACCAGCCGCAGCATTTGACAACTTGTGACTTCTGTGGTAAACCATTTGACCAATTTTAAATTGAATAGGCCTGCGTCTTAAATCATAACGAGCTTTTGTTCTTTGGTGAGCCTTCTCAATATTATTTTTAACTTCAATGTACAGCTGTTTTAATAGTTCGCCACGGTTTGAATCGGCAAAATCTCTGTTTTCAATATCGATCTCTTTGTCATATCGGTCTCCAGATGCTACATATTCTCTACCACAAGTGACAAAGAATGGCGTGACTTTTGTAACTTCGTTCACACCAGTCCGCACAGCACAGGCAACCTTCTGCAAGTAGCTATCCCAAAGCTTTTGGTGTTTGTGAACGTCTGCAACCAACATCGATTTCACGGTTCGATTGTATCGTTCTTGAGAATTTGTTTGTGGATGGTACAGAGCGTCAAAGAGGAGTTTTGTGTTATATTCTTCACAGAGTTTTACGTATTCCTTACCGGCAAACTGTCCACCATTATCAAGTATCATATATTGTGGCACACCGTATTGGAGGAAAACATTATCTTCGATCAGTCTACAGACGGTCGTAGCTTTTGCGCTCGCCATACCAAATAAGGCGACAAATTTTGAAATGTGATCAGTAACGGCTAAAATAAAACGATGTCCACGGTTTCCACGAGGAAAAGGACCACAAATATCTACATATAAAAGTTGAAAAGGTTTTGAAACATCTGGTTTTCTACCCATAAGTCCAGCTGGGGCTTGTTGAGAACTTTTAACTTGAAGACAGGTAGGACAATGATTTACATATGTAGTTATATCGGCTCGCATACGGGGCCAATAGTAATGAGCTTTTATTCTTTCGAAGGTTTTAAAGATGCCAGCATGACAGCCAAGAGTAGAATCATGGTATTCTTCCAGGACTGAGCGCCTTAGCTCTTTAGGAACAACCTCTTTCCAAGTTTCAGAACTTCCACGAAGTTTTGGAAAATTACACGGTATGTGTTTGTATAGCCTGCCATTACTAACTCTCCACAACGGATATTTTATAGGATTATTAGTGACTTGTTCACACTGTTTATTATACCACTTATCCTTTACTTTTGTTGGAATATTTATAGAGGAAACTACTGATTCAATGATCGGCACAGCTCGAGACAATAAATCTGGAACCACGTGGTCTTTTCCTTTGCGATGACGAATCTCGAAGTCATACCGTTGAAGTCTTAGACTCCATCTCGACAAACGACCACTAGGATTTTTCAAGTTCGTCAACCACTGAAGAGAATGAGCATCAGTGATGACGGTAAAACGATAACCTTCTAAATATGGTCTTAGATACTCTACTGCCCAAATAATGGCAAGAAGTTCGCGTTCTGTAGCAGAATAATTTCGTTCTGCTCGTGACAAGGAACGACTTATATAACAAATTACTTTATTACC
This sequence comes from Aspidapion aeneum, assembly GCA_963576565.1. NCBI lineage: Eukaryota > Metazoa > Arthropoda > Insecta > Coleoptera > Brentidae > Aspidapion > Aspidapion aeneum. Next base: position 55,095,493 of record OY755045.1, read on the forward strand.
ATCTGGGAAATCTTGTGACAGCACTGCACCAACGCCAAAGGCACTAGCGTCAGTTTCCAATATAAAAGGAAGATCGAAATCCGGGCAACTTAAAATTGGAGCGGATGACAAACACTCCTTAACATACGAAAACGCTGTTTCGCATTCCTCTGACCAGAGCCACTTCTTGTTTTTCTTCAAAAGCTCGGTCATTGGTGCTATTTTCGAAGAAAAGTCAGGGATAAAACGCCTATAGTAGCTTGCGGTTCCTATCACTCGACGAACATCCGTGATATTTTGAGGAGTGGGGATAGAAACAATGGCCTTAACCTTATCGTCGTCGACCGAGAGTCCCTGAAAATCCACTTTATAACCCAAGTAGCGTAATTCTGGGCGACAGAATTTATATTTCTCAGGTGAAATTGTGAGATTTGCCTCGAGCAATCTCTTAAAAACAGACTCTAAAATTTCTAGATGTTTTGAAAATTCGAATGTGACGCAAACCACGTCGTCAAGATAACTAAAGCAGTACGGTTCTAGAGTCGGATCTATAATTTTATCCATCAACTTTTGAAATATTGCAGGACTATTTGTCAAACCAAACGGGAGCCTAGAGAACTGAAAATGACCACGACCAGGAATTGAAAAAGCCGTATATTCCCTTGAATTCTTTTCTACAGGCACCTGCCAAAAAGCAGAGTTTAAGTCAATCGAACTTAAATATTTTGCGTTTCTAAGTTTATCTAAGATATTAGAGATGAAAGGAATCGGATAACTATTCTTCTTAGTGACCTTATTCAGGGACCTATAGTCTACACAGAAACGCCATGACCCATCTGACTTAGCGACCAAAAGAACTGGAGAGGACCAAGAAGATACTGAAGATTCTATAACTCCAAGAGATAACATCTTATTTATTTCAGCATCGATTCGTTCCTGCACTACCGGTGAAACTCTATAAGCACGTTGCTTAATTGGTTCCGAAGAGACCTCGATTTTATGTTCTACCAAATGGGTCTTACCTAAACCTTTGCTTAATTGTGGTAAATACTTAGAAGTCAAATCGTCAAGTTGTTTCTTTTGTTCTGGCGTCAAATGTTCATGTGACACAACAGCATAAACCTCGGTGGTGTCCTCAGCTTATAGACACTCAGGTGTAATAAAGTCAAAATCATACGTACCTTTTGCAATGTTTGGAATTAAACCAGATGATTTGAAAAAGTCGATGCCTAAGATCAAGGAATGTGGAAGATCAGGTACTACAAGAACATCCAAAAAGAAAGTTCTATCATTCAACTTTAAAGGCAACTCCACAGTTCCAAGAACTGAGCAGGATTCATTGTTGGCAACCCTACAGCTCATGATAGAGGAGGGTTGTAACTTAAGACTAGAGTGGTTAAGTTTTTCCCATCCTTGTTTTCCCAGAATGGTCCTGTCAGCTCCACTATCTAATAAACTGATGATTTTGTTACCAAGAGCTTCAACTTCCAGGTAAGGTCGGTTGTCATTTTCCTGATGAGTGAAAATATAGGATAAACCAGACACTCTAAGAAAATTGGTCGCTGACGAAGCAGCCGAAGAATCGCGACTTAATTGCGACGGCCTTCTTCGTTTCCCGAGCAATTGCATCGATAAGAAGTCATACCTTCACGACCACATTGGCTACACTTAATAGGTTGATCACAAAATCGGATCACGTGACCTGGTTGACGACAATTATAACACGTTCTAGTTTTATCTTGCTGGGAGGGTATTACTTCTCGATTTTCCATACTAGCTGCTCCACTTGAGTTGCAAGCATCTACCAGAGAATTATCATTGGAAGATTGGTCTAAGTTGGGACAGCCATTCGTGTTATTGAAAACATTTTCCTGATGGCAATTACGTTGTTCAACGGAGCTACATCTATAAAGAGGATCCTCAAAATTAATCAAGTCTCGAGAATTTATACAGGATCGTTCTTCTCTACAAACTGCTTGCACACGTGGTTGACATTGCTGCAATGGACGCCTTGCTGCTAAACTTGGATCTGCATACGTTTTAGGATTCGTAGAAGGAGGAACGTATTTATTGGCATGTAAGTATGCACTCTCAATTTTTCGTCCTCGATCTAGCAATTCATCGATGCTCTCGATGCTTTCCAAGGCTAATGCTTTTTGTAGGTAAGGCAACAAGTTTTTCCTTATTTGTGAAACACGTTCACTCTCTGGAGGTAGGCAAGCCAATTGGGCATAGGCTCTCTCAATTATACTGATGTAGGAAACTAGTGACTCGTCTTCGTGTTGGGTTCTGCTCTTAATATCCCTCTCCAAATCGGACTCAAAGCCATGTCTCAGGTGATGTTCTTTAAGACGTTGAACCATATGATCCCAATCCTTAAAAGTGTGTTGGCGCATTTTAAACCAAGCCAATGGGACTCCATCGAAAAATTCAACTGCTGATCTAAAAAGTTGTTCTTTTGATACACCTCTAGATTCACTCAAGTCATGCACTCGTTCCAAAAAATTATTTAAACTCCCGGAGCCATTATAAACTAAATTCCATTTGCAGATCGGCAAAAAGTTTCGATTTTCTGTCGGACTACGCGACCTAGTCGGCATCTGGGGTAAGGTTGGTTGACTTAAAAATTGTTGATTCAAATAAGGGTTAAAGTTCGCCGGGTTATAAAAATTATTTGCTAATGGATTTAAAAAGATTGAAGAATTTAAATTATTTACACCAGGATTTGGAAAAATATTTTGGGTTTGAGAAAGGGGGTTAACGAAACCAAAATTTGGATAACTAGAAGCTATCGGGTTTATAAAACCAAAATTTGATTGATTTTGCAAAAGGGGGTGGCTAGGGTTTGGATAACCGAAGCTAGAAAAAATCGTGTTAGGGTTATTGGGGTTTTGGAAATTTTGAAAAATATTATTCGGGTTATTGGCGATAGAATAGCCAGGGGGGATATTCATAGATACAGAGTTTCCTAGTTGGGGCAAAAGGGGGTTGTTTACAATTCTAGTTGAATTTAAATGAGATGGGGGGTTACTACATAAGTTTAGTTGTTCAAACTCATTTACGGGGATATCTAATAAACTTTGCTCTGCTTGAGATTGATTAATCAAATTTTGACTAGGTAGGTTTCTAGACTGACCTACTGAAAAGGGTGATAGGTTTTGAGGGGTATGTCTCGTCCTATCAGGGCTAAAATAATCTAACATGTTTCCCGAAGGGTTTATTTGCTCTTGAGATTGACGCGGGTTGTCTTGAATAGGGTCTGTCTGAGTTTGGTTTGGGAATTGGCCGTTCTTAGGGGAGGGGGAGTTTCTAAAATTATTTTGATTCAAGGGGCTGGTTAAGTTTATAACAGAGTTTACGTTTAAGGGACTACTATTTGAAACTTGTGGAACACGAGAACGCTCCTGCGCCCCCGACTCAACGCTGCTTTGCGAATTGTTCTGATGATCTTTAGCAAAAGAGACACGTCTTCCCTGGGAACGCTGTGACAAGTCCATGACGTCATGATTATTGACAATAGAAGAAGTACCTTGCCGCTCTGAGTGGTGATCGATAAAAACCAAGTCTAAGCTGCTTAACATTTTTTCGCACCTACTGAGCAGGCAAGATTTGAGAGAAATGAGGGATGCATCTTCTGTCTCGATACGTTGGAGGCGACGCTTCACGTGTTGTAGACGTGTATTGATAGAAGAGTACTCATTAACTCGGTTGCAATGATTAAAATTTAAAATTTGAGTATTTAATTCCTCCAACTTTGTAGTACAAGTCGATATTTCCGCGTTTGGTTCAAAGAAAACGCTATAATTTAAGTTAGGATTAGATTTTTCTTGTTTTAAAGCTTCGCGCAATAAATATCTATTTTCACTTGCATTCGACCCTACTGTAGCTCTGCGCAGTAGTAATTCATGTTGTACTTCGTCGGACAAAAGTCTATCGACCTGCATTTTAAATAATTAAGAAAGGAAAATTTTAAAAAAAATTCACAAAAATAAACAATTAAAATAAATCAATTAAGAATCAAAAAAATATTTATAAATTTGAAACTTAAATCTCCCCCCTTCCTAAAAAGAAGGCGCGAGAAACGAGCGGAGTCGTAGGCCCGAGAAAAATCAAACAAAAAAAAAACTTAAAGAAAATGTCGGTGACGAAACTAAAAGTCTTAGGCTTAGCTGGATAAGCCACACATTTCAATAATAAACATCATTAAAATTAGAAAATGAGCCTGAGAAAAATAATTTACAAGGGTTGCGCTGATAATAAACAATAAAAAGTTTAACTAAAATTGTTTTTTTTTTTTTTTAATTATTTTGCGCAAATACTTTTACAACCTAAAAGTATAAAGAAATCCTCCAAATACTTCTAAAAGAGTCCGCCCACTCTTAAGATGTACATATATAATGTCCTAAAGCACACTCTTAAGGCGTGCAGTATACTCTTAAATTACATAAATTTTTAACCAAGGGTATAACTTATTTTTAAAGCCTTGGGTTACTCTCCAAAAGAAAGAAAAAATTACAAGTTATGTATATTCTTAGGGTGCATAGCCTGTTCAGAAAAATATTTGTTTGCCCCTACCACCACTGGCAAACTGCTAAGAAAAAAAAAATTGCCTAAGTGATATACAATATCTAACACAAATTGTTTAGGCGATATAGAAATAAAAATTGGCTAGATTTTTATGTGCCGCGCGCTAACATAATTTGTACCGAAAAAAACAATGCTCTTAAAATTGCTAACTTAATTAATTAATTTACCCAGCAATTAGGTACTTCGAATAACGTAATTAAATCACAAAGTTAATTGCAAAAAAATTAATTAAATTTAACCAGTAAAAATTTTATACACCCTGTATATGAATAAAGTTAATCAAAAATAAATGTACTCGGTAATTAGGTACTTCGATTAACGTAATTAAACAACAAAGTTAATTTAAACAAATTAACTAAGTAACGCCAGTAAAATTTTTATACACCCTGTATATAATTAAAATTTATAATTAAATTACCATCTTATCTACTTAAAGTGTAAAAATATCTTAAAATGTAAAAACATACACACACACAAGTAGGTATTTACCAAAATCGCAAGCAACCGGCAAAAAAAAAGACAATGCCGGTCAATTGTGATAACGCCTTATTCACAATTGAATAAATTCAAGGAAACACCTATACCTTATTTAAATACCTACTACAAAAACCTCCAATAGCCATCGGCCAATTTGTACCAAAAATCAAAATTGTTGCCACAAACAAACCACCGGTTCTTATTTCAAAGAACATGCACAATTTTCGATCTTTTTGAACAAGTTAAGTGAAAGTAGTTTTGTTTAGTTTTTTTTTTTTTTAAATCTACCCTTAACGTGAAGCTAAACAAAAACTACTTTTAAACCACCTAATACGTTGGGCGCCATTTGTTACTAACAGGGGTGGGTTTGAGTTGGGCCATTTGTTACTACCATCACTGGCAAGGGGATGGGTTCGTGTTCAATATAAACTATAATAAAACCAATTTATAAAGAAGGAAGGCAATATTAATTTATTGATATCTCAAAAACTAAAGAGGAAGGTACACTTACCTACACGTCAGTCACCCTTCGAGTATGGCTGGGTGCCTTAGTCTGGATAATAGCCAACTCTTAAGGCCACTCACGAGAGTCTAGGGTACACATAGAACCTGAGGGTGAATCTAGGTCTCAATTTATTTAATTAAAGAGGGGAAGAGCCTGAGGGGCTTTAATGACTAATTTATTCGGGTAGATTTAAGTCCCTGTAGCAACAAAGATTTGTTTTATCGTGCGCCCCCGATAGTATGATCTCGCTATGAAAACTATTGTACTCTTATTGAAAACTGATAGGGGATGAAACTATTTTATTTGACTGGAAGATAAAAACTAAGCGAGACTTGGGGCCCACGGGTAGCTAGTCGGCGGGGGAGTAAGTTCGTTTTGCTCTGAAATTGTGCTATGGTTGAAATAAGAAATAATACAAATTATTTCAAATAATAAATAGAAGCTATATTGTAAATAGGAAAGTGTTGAGAATAGTACAAATACTATGTTACAATCAAAATGGCTAATAAATCTAATTATTTAATATACTAGTAATTACTTAATGATTACAGGCACTAAAAATAACCAGTATGAACCTAGCTGGATATTAATGTTATTTTTATATCGCGACCAAATGTCTGTATGTATGTTTGTCTGTACCGTATGTCTGTCTGTCCGAGAGTCTGTTTGTCTGTGTTTTATTTTATTAGTTTGTTTGTTGCAACTTTGATAGCATGTAAATAGATATCAAATATCCCACAGGGGGTACTTATCCAAGCTGGACACTGTAGTCTGAAGGTCGGCTCCAACGTCGTAAGGGATGCAACCCTTATTAAACAGGCCACCAGGAATCTGTCTCTCACAGGATCACGGACTGCTGCGTCCTTAGGCAAGCGCTGTTCCAGAAACGTACAGGATGACCTCGTGTGTCTCGTGGGGGTTGATTGGTACAAATTGAAAGGGGTAGTTCGACAAATCCAGTCTAGACCATAGACAGGATGTGAACACCGACCAAAAGAATGAGTAGGCCGATAGAATGTAATAGATTAGAAAAAAATGAGAGGACGACGAAGAGGAAGAAAGGAAGAAAGAGCGACGACGCAGAAGAGGCCCTGAAACGAAGAAAAAGGGAAAAATTAGTATGACAGCATCCTTGATTTTGGAGGGAGATAACAATTTTAAAATAGTGTATTAAGGGATAAATATACGTGAAAAAGACTTACTTAGATGGTGTGTGGCCTCAATGTTATTTCCTTGACGTGTCCCGAATGTCCATGGGTTTTTCCAAGGAAACTTGTGGGTCTGTAACAAGATTTTCTTTATTAGCATGGCGTGCGTGTGAGAGATAAGAAAGATAAACGACTTACCCGACGTTATATTGGCACAAATACAAATCCACCACTATAGTGAAAGTCTCTAACAACACCAAACGACTTAACGAAGGTTTACTAAGTATCAAATCCCTTTTTCTAAAGGAAATTCCCTCAAAACTCACAGAAAACTTAGCAACGACCTGTTCAATGTCACGTCAGACCACTCAATGTCAATGCGGAGTTCGGTAAAGGGGGAAATCCTAAACGGCTCGGTCGCTATACAGCAGCGCTTCGCGCACGCAGTTGGCGGGTCTAATATTTTTAAATATTCGGCTCCGAAAAGATTCTCACAGCGGAATTAATTATTAGCAAAGATGCAGGGATCTTTGACTTTCGTACCAATTACGTCCCTATGGTTGAAACTTAGTAGATGTGGCCAAAATAGATGGGTATTTTTTTGGAATCGGCCTCGACAAGACTGTAAATGCCATTTCGTAACGTAACAACTTAACGGAGGGTGACCATCCCATTGATTTAGTTAATTTTAAAACATTAAGATTATTTTTTTTTTCTTTGGAATACTAATTTATTTTTATTTTGCTTTCAGTAAGCTGGAACCTTACTTGAATACATTATTGCCTGTAGGAATTTAAATAAATACAAAGATTGTATGCCCGCAGATAGAAAAACGATAACTGCAGTGGACTGTATATATTTTAATTAATGAAAGCGCGAACAAACATAAATATATTGATACGAAATCACGAAATAATCAAAAGGTCCATAGTTAATTGCTGGTACCACACAAAGTACTCACAGTTTGTAGCCAATTTCTCCACGTTCCAGGGGCCCCTTTCTGGATCTAATGATGGCACCACGTAGCTGAAGGGCTGAAGTTTCCAGTTCTATGCTTCAGTACACCAAAATCGAGCACTTTCAAGTGTAGAAATTTGTAATAGTTGAAGAAAGAAATTAACACTCCATTTTCTCGAGGCGGTAGAAAAGGATCTCACTGATTCTTGGTGGGCATGTCAAAATGCGCGAAAATGTACTCTGTCCGTCATAAAATTGTGTGGTTTTAAAAAGTAAAAACAACCGCGAAATTTAGCGGGAGCTAACAAAGATTGATTAAAAATTCTCTTGTCTCTTGATTTACCTTGGAGCAATATAAAACTGAGCTAGCCGAGTAACCCTTTTATGTGTTGTCACAAGTTAGAATTTATTTAGGTTTAGTATAGTTTTAAGTTGACCTATCTTAAGGTTGTATTATTAATCTATTTTAGTTGCGTTATCTGTGACTTGCGGTCGCATTAATACGAGAATTTTCCAGGTGTCGAAGAGTGATGGAGAATTCGCGAAACTGCGCTGACCCTATATATAGGGCCGGACATCGCGCGTCGAGTCAGTCAAAGATAATGAACGGTAGTGATCGCCAGATATTAACACGAAGTTAATAGGCCGATTAAAGTAGTGAATTATTAGCAAGTTATTAGTAAGTTTAAGTGCGTGTTTTTGTACACAATTGTCGAAATAAATATCGTTTTTTTTTTACATTTGCGAGTTTTATTTGTCGTTGGGAACCCGTAACAATACCTTAGGTATTTCCTTTTGGTGTACAAAAATCGGCGGTCGAGCCACCCCTCAGGGTGTATTATTTTCATATTGTAGATTGACTATTGACATGTCAAAATTGATATACAGCAAAGTCAAATTTAAAAATAAGTTGTTTATTTTTCTTTAATAAAGGAAGAAAATATTTATTCCAGTTCTTATAACACACAATAAGGCTTAATAGTTAAAGACCAGCTGTCATCTAACAATGTAAAACAGTCAAAATATTGCCTAGCACTATTACTTCCCGTCTTTATTCTATTAGCTTAAAATTTAGAAATTAGACATCTGAGCCCTGAAGGGGAGAAAAACTAGAGATATCCCACAAAAAAAATAACCCCAAAGTTAAATTCGCCCCGCCTGGGAAAACAGAGTCTATTAAACTAAAAAACAAAGGAAAAAATCGGCAACACGCTAGAAGCTTACCTTCTGTAATTCTGTAGCATTCCCAAAATTTCACTGGCGGCGCCGCGGCCCTTTCTTGCGACTGGAATTTCGGTCTTCAACCGAAAAACACGTGTGACTTCTTTGAGTTTTTTGTCGGAAGTGATTTCTTCATTTTCCTGTCACACACAGGGTGGCGCTTCAAACTCCCAGCGTGAGCAAAACACGCGCATGATTTTAACAAAATAATCAGGTGATCAAAAAGAAAATAACTTTCAAACAGGACTTTCTTTTTTTGAAGGTTTTTGCAGAAAGCCCAAAAATATCAAAACAAATTTTAAGGTTAGGTTTTCCAAAAAATTCAAAATAAAACAATAAAGAAAAAATAACTGGCAGCATTAAACATTCCGCCCACCATAAAAATTCCCAATTTTTATAGAAAAACCCAAAAACAAAAAAATCAAAAAAAAAGGTTATTCAATTGCCCAAAGGGTCTAAACAATAAATTAGCATTTTTGCAACAATAATTTTATTGCAATAACTATGGACGTCATACTTAAGTTATTTCAAATAAGCATGATTCACGCTACACAAGGCTTTGAAGGTTGGTTACTGGCTGGGTAACGGACATACCTTCACCAAACTACGGTCAAGTACTCCTTTCGCGGTTTTTACTTGAACGACACGGGGGATTCTATCTGGACTCGAGTAAATTTTTTCAATTCTACCGAGTGACCACTTCAATGGGGGTAGGTTTTCATCGGGAGGGGCTGTCAAGCGTTGCAAAGTGAGGAAATGTCCAGGAGTAAGACTTTGAAAGTCATGAGGATCAGGGCTCATACTACACAATGGTCGACTATTTAAAATAGCCTCAATCTGAACCAATACAGTCATCAACTCTTCAAAGGTTAGGATTTGATCCCCCACAATTCTCTTCAGATGAGTTTTCGTGGACTTTACCCCAGACTCATGGAGTCCACCAAAATGCGGACTGGCGGGTGGATTAAAACACCACTTAATCGCTAAAGTCTCAGCAGCTTGCTGACAATAGGACACAAGGAGGTTATTTGCCCCAACAAAATTAGTGCCCTGGTCACTGTAGAGGCCAGCACATCTGCCACGTCTACCAACAAATCGGCGGAGGGCAGCCAAAAATGCATCAGTGGACAAATCAGAAACAGCCTCCAGGTGAATGGCCTTTGTTGGGAAACAAACAAAAATACACCCATAAGCCTTTTAACTTTTTACACCACGACGCTTGGTTAACGTGATGGAGAATGGACCCATAAAATCTACACTAACATGGGAAAAGGGCTTCACCTGGGACACTCTAAATTTAGGAAGGTCACCCATGAATGGGTGCAATGGTTTGGGATTTACCCTGGCACAACAAAAACACTTGGAAATAACACTGTGAATGGCACTTTTCACCGACAAAATCCAAAACTGTTGATTTAGGAGGTACTCCAATAAGCGAGGACCTGGATGTCCATGCTCATTATGGAATTTTTCAATAATCAAAGTGGTAAGCCTATGACTACGAGGCAACAAGATGGGGTGTTTCACCTCATATGTTAAATCAGTGTGACGTAATCTACCGCCCACCCTGAGAACACCATGGGAATCAAGAAAAGGAGCCAACTTTCGAAGAGGCTTAGCACAACTCTCACCCTTACATATCCTTTTCAAATCTTAAAAAAAAACTTCTTGTTGTACAACTCGCACAACAACTAAAGTAGCATAATAAAGATCTGCCTCATTGAGGGCTTTGGTAGGAAAAGATAAAGAAGGAACTTTTTTTACTCGAAAAGGTCTCAAACAAAAGGCAGCAATGCCCAAGATTTTACGTAAAGATGAGTACTTAGTGAGTAACAACTGTACTTCATCAAGGGGTATTTCTGTCACAAAAACAAAACGATTTTCCTCAGGGGGTAGATCAGCACCAAACGCATCAATTTTATGGTTCATAGGCCATGTTTCACTACACTGGGCCAACCAGGATGGTCCAGTACACCAAAGAGGATGGTCTGTCAATTGACCAGGAAGTAAGCTCCGGGATAAGCAATCAGCTGGGTGCTCCTTACCATTAACATGGTACCAACAGCTGGGGGGAACTTTCTCTTGAATAGTCGTTACACGATTGGCTACAAAAATCTTTCGTTTTGATGGACACGATTTTATCCAAGCAAGGGTAACGCTGGAGTCAGACCAAGCAAAAATCTTATCAATCGGGATGCAATCAAGATGATTGCCAACAAACTGCAATAGCTCTGCCAACAATACAGCAGCACACAATTCTAAGCGTGGAATAGAAATACTTTTCAAAGGGCACACCCTACTTTTGCCACACAAAAGGGAGATAGAAATATTTCCATCCAACTCAATTGCACACATTGAGGCGTCACAAAAGCCATGCAATTCAGTGGTGACAGCATTTTGCTTCACAACATAACGAGGTATTGATATCGAAGATAATAATGGTAGTTGCGACACATAGAGTTGCCACTGTGCAACAATATCACTGGAGGGGGTATCATCCCATAAAAGACCCTGGACCCCCAAGCGTTGCATTAAACACTTAGCAACCAAAACAACTGGGGCTAGGAACCCGAGTGAATCATATATCCTTGCAATCTCAGAGAGAATGTTTCTCTTGGTACAAGGTCCTTCCATGGGCATGACATCATAACAAAACGAATCAGATTTTGGACACCATTTTACCACCTTCACAACTGGGTGGTGTGGAACAAAATATGAATGGAAGTCAGGGTTAGAATTGTCCAATTTCAGAAGCCCCTGGTCTAGGTAATCCTGAACAAATTCTTTGTACACACTATACAAAGCAGGATTCCTCAATAATCGGTTTTCCATCATATTGAATCTACGCAATGCTTGACCTTCTTGTCGAGGCTCTCTGAAAGGTAAACGAACACATATCTGCCAAACTCAGTTCCAGAATGAGCGCCAGCAAACAATTTTCCACAAAAGTTCTCATCAGAAGGAAGAGGGATTTTTGGAGGGGTCGACTCTAGTTCCCAAAACTTTTGTAAGGTACTATCCAATCCAGATTCTATAGGGGAAGACACTAAGGTCAACAAACTAATGGGTTTTTGAGTTTTACGAGGACTATCAAAACCACCAAGGAGTATCCAACCAAATATTGAATTAATGGCACAAGGTCATCAAAAGATCTACACTACTAGGTTGTCCAAAATTAGAATCTGTAAAATCTAAATATTTTAGATATGGCCACTGAATAGAATCATATTCTACAACAGTCACAGGTATGGTTCCACAAATTTTAGGAATAAGAATGGCATCACAGGAAAACAAACTATCAGGAAACTTGGCGGAGCCTATTTTCAATGTAACATTGCCACATGAAGTACTATAAATCATGCCATTTATTCCCTCAATAGGAGTTAGGAGGAGCTACTTTAAGTCCTAACCTCTCAGCCAAAGAGACAGTTACAAAGGACACTTCACTAGCAGAATCTAAAATTGCCCGACAAGACACAAACTTGTTGTGGGCATCTAACACTAAAACTTGGGCAGTTGCAAAAAGCACAGGTCTCCTCTTACGAGGTTCAAAATGGTTGCTACTGGGTGTAGCGGTACACAATGCCTGTTTGGCACCTTCACTATTAGGTATGTGAGGGCTCTCCCCTGGACAATCATCTAAAAACACAGGTCTCCTCTTTCGAGGTTCAAAATGGTTGCTACTGGGTGTAGCGGTACACAATGCCTGTTTGGCACCCTCAATATCAGGTATACGGGGGGTCTCCCCCGGACAATCAACTTGGTGGCTCGGAGAGCTTTTCACAAAGTGCAACAGGGAATGGTGAAGACCCTGGCACTGACGACACGTGGCATTTGTAGGGCATTGAGATACACCATGTTTGCCAAAGCAGTTAAAACACAATCGTTCACGCTTAACAAATTGATGGCGCTGACCTACTTCTAATTCCAGAAATCTGGTACACTTCACAAGGGGATAGTAGGGCTGTTGCTGGCAATAAACACAACCTTTATTACCAGACTGGCCTGTTCCAGTCAATAACACAGGATAGGGTGGTTGGCCACCCTTCGTAGGGGGTAGAGGAGGTGAGACCTCCTTCGGCTTATTCAAAAAATAACTATTTTCCAAAGCCCGACAATTTTTCTCTAAGAATTTAAACAAATCTTTATAGGATGGGATTTCCTTATCACTATACTCAATCTCAAACTGAGTTTTCAATGGGGTATCAACTTTTTGCAAAAGAAGAATCATTCTAGCAAAATCTAAAAGGTCTACATCATCATAGTTTGACAATGCTTCCAAATTTTCCCGGAAAGTGGACAACAATAACCTTAAATCATGTGGGTTGCTCGATTTTGCAGAAGGGGCTTGACAAATAGACGTCCAATAATTTGTTACCAAAGTCTATTATTATTAAAGCGTCTAATCATCGCATCGAAGGCTACTCGATATTTATCTGAGGTTAGCGATATGTTCCTAATTACAGATGCAGCCTCTCCCACCAGAGCGGTATTTAAGGCTTGAAATTTAGCTATTTCACTCATGTCAGCCTTATCATGCACAAGTGACTTAAACATATCAAAAAAGGTGGGCCATTTTCTAAGATTACCGTCAAAATGGGGTACCTCTATTTTTTTAATTTCAAGACCCCTGTCCACATTTACCAAGGAATGGTTCAAAATTGTCTGTGAGGCATCTTGGTAATCCTCCGGATGGAGCTCACGATAAATCGATCTAATTGTGTATTTCATTTCATCAAATTCCTGCACTAAAGTTTCCTGACTTTCTTGTATCTGATTACTACTATCCAAGCTTATAATTTCAAAATGCAATGCATCAAATTGACTTACCAGAGAAGGCACATCTTCCCATCTGTGTTTTAACTTTTTTGCCTTTTCTGCATTGCCCTGGGCTTCGACGGCTCTATTATAAGTTGTTTTTAATTTATTAAAAACGCTATTTTGTTGTTTTTTCAAAACTTTTATGTCAGACATGACACAGCGGTTTTTATCAGATACAAAAAAGTAGGTTTTTTCGCGACAAATCCGCTATCAACACCCGGGTACGGTTCGCTAAGAACGCGGCAACAATCTCGCGCTTAACGAAAGCAAAAAACGAAGGTAAATTTCGACGGATTTCACACAAACAAATTCGAAACCCGACGAATAATCAACAATTTTCTAACCTCGGAGGTAAAGAAAACAACACGTGAAGTTGTGAGGTTAGAACACACAAACGTCAATGAAATGTCAGCCAGCAAGAAAAATGAACGGGGGCCCGGGCCGAAGCCAAATGTCGAACGGGGGTTTTCTTTTATCGCCGCACGAGGTCATAAACCAAACTCAGGGCAACCAACCTTCAAAACCATGCGAACTCTAAAAAAAACCGGTACAAAAACAACATGTCCGAATCTGGCAAAAAAAAACGATAAAATATGGTTGCTGCAAAAAAACTATAAAATTACTAATTTTTTAACAAAAAAAACTGTAAAATCCAAAGGGCTTTTTCAAAACATAAAGGTCTGAAGGACCAAATAGACATCTGAGCCCTAAAGGGGAGAAAAACTAGAGATATCCCAAAAAAATAACCCCAAAGTTAAATTCGCCCCGCCTGGGAAAACAGAGTCTATTAAACTAAAAAACAAAGGAAAAAATCGGCAACCCGCTAGAAGCTTACCTTCTGTAATTCTGTAGCATTCCCAAAATTTCACTGGCGGCGCCGCGGCCCTTTCTTGCGACTGGAATTTCGGTCTTCAACCGAAAAACACGTGTGACTTCTTTAGGTTTTTTGTCGGAAGTGATTTCTTCATTCCCCTGTCACACACAGGGTGGCGCTTTAAACTCCCAGCGTGAGCAAAAAACGCGCATGATTTTAACAAAATGATCAGGTGATCAAAAAAAAATAACTTTCAAACAGGACTTTCTTTTTTTGAAGGTTTTTGCAGAAAGCCCAAAAATATCAAAACAAACTTTAAGGTTAGGTTTTCCAAAAAATTCAAAATAAAACAATAAAGAAAAAATAACTGGCAGCATTAAACAGAAATGTTTAATGCTCTGAACAATCAATGAACAATGTTATTTGATTTTTTTAATATTTGAGAATTTTAAACTTTTATTTTTATTGTGTAGAGTGATTGTGATATAAATGCGTGTTTGGTAGTTTCTTTTTGTAAGTGTTTCTCTGTTTTTAGTGTTTTTGTTTGTGTTTTATGAATATTTGTATTTAACATTTTTATATCCTTAAATTTAGTATCATAAATTTTTTTACTAATTATTTTTTGTGTTATAGATTACAATAGTTAACTCCGGAATTAATTACCTTTCGTTCGATATCACACACGCCATATTTTCACATAAACTCTCATTTTTGAAATCTACCCCCACCCTTTTATGTGGATTGCGTTCGGTGGATTTCGTTCATTTTTAAATGGGACCACTACGGCCCAAGACCCAGCCTAGGTACCAAATTTCATTTAAATCGGACAAGCGGTTTTTGAGTTATGCGGGTTGGTCGTTACAGACAGACATATAGACAGACAGACAGGCAGACCGACAGACAGACATACAGACATACAGACATACAGACATACAGACATACAGACATACAGACATACAGACATACAGACATACAGACATACAGACATACAGACATACAGACATACAGACATACAGACATACAAACATACAGACATACAGACATACAGACATACAGACATACAGACATACAGACATACAGACATATAGACATACAGACATACAGACACACAGACATACAGACATACAGACATACAGACATACAGACATACAGACATACAGACATACAGACATACAGACATACAGACATACAGACATACAGACATACAGACATACAGACATACAGACATACAGACATACAGACATACAGACATACAGACATACAGACATACAGACATACAGACATACAGACATACAGACATACAGACATACAGACATACAGACATACAGACATACAGACATACAGACATACAGACATACAGACATACAGACATACAGACATACAGACATACAGACATACAAGCATACAGACATACAGACATACAGACATACAGACATACAGACATACAGACATACAGACATACAGACATACAGACATACAGACATACAGACATACAGACATACAGACATACAGACATACAGACATACAGACATACAGACATACAGACATACAGACATACAGACATACAGACATACAGACATACAGACATACAGACATACAGACATACAGACATACAGACATACAGACATACAGACATACAGACATACAGACATACAGACATACAGACATACAGACATACAGACATACAGACATACAGACATACAGACATACAGACATACAGACATACAGACATACAGACATACAGACATACAGACATACAGACATACAGACATACAGACATACAGACATACTGACATACAGACATACAGACATACAGACATACAGACATACAGACATACAGACATACAGACATACAGACATACAGACATACAGACATACAGACATACAGACATACAGACATACAGACATACAGACATACAGACATACAGACATACAGACATACAGACATACAGACATACAGACATACAGACATACAGGCATACAGACATACAGACATACAGACATACAGACATACAGACATACAGACATACAGACATACAGACATACAGACATACAGACATACAGACATACAGACATACAGACATACAGACATACAGACATACAGACATACAGACATACAGACATACAGACATACAGACATACAGACATACAGACATACAGACATACAGACATACAGACATACAGACATACATACAGACATACAGACATATAGACATACAGACATACAGACATACAGACATACAGACATACAGACATACAGACATACAGACATACAGACATACAGACATACAGACATACAGACATACAGACATACAGACATACAGACATACAGACATACAGACATACAGACATACAGACATACAGACATACAGACATACAGACATACAGACATACAGACATACAGACATACAGACATACAGACATACAGACATACAGACATACAGACATACAGACATACAGACATACAGACATACAGACATACAGACATACAGACATACAGACATACAGACATACAGACATACAGACATACAGACATACAGACATACAGACATACAGACATACAGACATACAGACATACAGACATACAGACATACAGACATACAGACATACAGACATACAGACATACAGACATACAGACATACAGACATACAGACATACAGACATACAGACATACAGACATACAGACATACAGACATACAGACATACAGACATACAGACATACAGACATACAGACATACAGACATACAGACATACAGACATACAGACATACAGACATACAGACATACAGACATACAGACATACAGACATACAGACATACAGACATACAGACATACAGACATACAGACATACAGACATACAGACATACAGACATACAGACATACAGACATACAGACATACAGACATACAGACATACAGACATACAGACATACAGACATACAGACATACAGACATACAGACATACAGACATACAGACATACAGACATACAGACATACAGACATACAGACATACAGACATACAGACATACAGACATACAGACATACAGACATACAGACATACAGACATACAGACATACAGCCATACAGACATACAGACATACAGACATACAGACATACAGACATACAGACATACAGACATACAGACATACAGACATACAGACATACAGACATACAGACATACAGACATACAGACATACAGACATACAGACATACAGACATACAGACATACAGACATACAGACATACAGACATACAGACATACAGACATACAGACATACAGACATACAGACATACAGACATACAGACATACAGATATACATACATACAGACATACAGACAGACAGACAGACGGCGAGACAAAAAAGTTTCAAAATCATCTGAAACGCAAAGATATATAAAAATTTTCGAAATCGGAGCAACTTTTTTTTTTCTCGAAAAAACTAGGATCACCATAGCTCACACTGCTATAGTATAGTAGTAGTGTGAGCTAAAAATCTACTATACTATACCGTTGTTTGATTATCTTCATTGAACAAGTACTATACCTATCGATTTTTAATAAAGCATCAGCTGTGTTTTATAACTTCATATTATAGTTAAGGCCCTACGGGGTCCGATACTGCGTTTAACGATAGAAGCAACACACTTGCTATGGTAGACATAAGACTCGCCCGAACATTTTACAAAAGGAAACCACACCCCCTCCCGTGGCAGGGGGGTGGTTCCCCCCCTTAAACGTGCTGTTTGATAGTTTTTTGCTAATAACTCGAAAACAGTCAACTTTTTCAAAAATCTTCTGGAAATCATTTTTCAAGCAATTTCCTTTCCAACGATGTACCCTAGTACCATCTGACGGCAGTAGTGCGCATCCATTGGCGTACGAAAAATGGGGAAAATCTTTAAAATATTTTTTTATTTATTTTTTGTGGTATTTTAGCTCACACATATACTATACTATAGTAGTGTGAGCTATGGTGATCCTAATTTTTTCGAGAAAAAAAAGTTGCTCCGATTTCAAAAATTTTTATATATCTTTGCGTTTCAGATGATTTTGAAACTTTTTTGTTGCGCCGTCTGTCTGTCTGTCTGTCTGTCTGTCTGTCTGTCTGTCTGTCTGTCTGTCTGTCTGTCTGTCTGTCTGTCTGTCTGTCTGTCTGTCTGTCTGTCTGTCTGTCTGTCTGTCTGTCTGTCTGTCTGTCTGTCTGTCTGTCTGTCTGTCTGTCTGTCTGTCTGTCTGTCTGTCTGTCTGTCTGTCTGTCTGTCTGTCTGTCTGTCTGTCTGTCTGTCTGTCTGTCTGTCTGTCTGTCTGTCTGTCTGTCTGTCTGTCTGTCTGTCTGTCTGTCTGTCTGTCTGTCTGTCTGTCTGTCTGTCTGTCTGTCTGTCTGTCTGTCTGTCTGTCTGTCTGTCTGTCTGTCTGTCTGTCTGTCTGTCTGTCTGTCTGTCTGTCTGTCTGTCTGTCTGTCTGTCTGTCTGTCTGTCTGTCTGTCTGTCTGTCTGTCTGTCTGTCTGTCTGTCTGTCTGTCTGTCTGTCTGTCTGTCTGTCTGTCTGTCTGTCTGTCTGTCTGTCTGTCTGTCTGTCTGTCTGTCTGTCTGTCTGTCTGTCTGTCTGTCTGTCTGTCTGTCTGTCTGTCTGTCTGTCTGTCTGTCTGTCTGTCTGTCTGTCTGTCTGTCTGTCTGTCTGTCTGTCTGTCTGTCTGTCTGTCTGTCTGTCTGTCTGTCTGTCTGTCTGTCTGTCTGTCTGTCTGTCTGTCTGTCTGTCTGTCTGTCTGTCTGTCTGTCTGTCTGTCTGTCTGTCTGTCTGTCTGTCTGTCTGTCTGTCTGTCTGTCTGTCTGTCTGTCTGTCTGTCTGTCTGTCTGTCTGTCTGTCTGTCTGTCTGTCTGTCTGTCTGTCTGTCTGTCTGTCTGTCTGTCTGTCTGTCTGTCTGTCTGTCTGTCTGTCTGTCTGTCTGTCTGTCTGTCTGTCTGTCTGTCTGTCTGTCTGTCTGTCTGTCTGTCTGTCTGTCTGTCTGTCTGTCTGTCTGTCTGTCTGTCTGTCTGTCTGTCTGTCTGTCTGTCTGTCTGTCTGTCTGTCTGTCTGTCTGTCTGTCTGTCTGTCTGTCTGTCTGTCTGTCTGTCTGTCTGTCTGTCTGTCTGTCTGTCTGTCTGTCTGTCTGTCTGTCTGTCTGTCTGTCTGTCTGTCTGTCTGTCTGTCTGTCTGTCTGTCTGTCTGTCTGTCTGTCTGTCTGTCTGTCTGTCTGTCTGTCTGTCTGTCTGTCTGTCTGTCTGTCTGTCTGTCTGTCTGTCTGTCTGTCTGTCTGTCTGTCTGTCTGTCTGTCTGTCTGTCTGTCTGTCTGTCTGTCTGTCTGTCTGTCTGTCTGTCTGTCTGTCTGTCTGTCTGTCTGTCTGTCTGTCTGTCTGTCTGTCTGTCTGTCTGTCTGTCTGTCTGTCTGTCTGTCTGTCTGTCTGTCTGTCTGTCTGTCTGTCTGTCTGTCTGTCTGTCTGTCTGTCTGTCTGTCTGTCTGTCTGTCTGTCTGTCTGTCTGTCTGTCTGTCTGTCTGTCTGTCTGTCTGTCTGTCTGTCTGTCTGTCTGTCTGTCTGTCTGTCTGTCTGTCTGTCTGTCTGTCTGTCTGTCTGTCTGTCTGTCTGTCTGTCTGTCTGTCTGTCTGTCTGTCTGTCTGTCTGTCTGTCTGTCTGTCTGTCTGTCTGTCTGTCTGTCTGTCTGTCTGTCTGTCTGTCTGTCTGTCTGTCTGTCTGTCTGTCTGTCTGTCTGTCTGTCTGTCTGTCTGTCTGTCTGTCTGTCTGTCTGTCTGTCTGTCTGTCTGTCTGTCTGTCTGTCTGTCTGTCTGTCTGTCTGTCTGTCTGTCTGTCTGTCTGTCTGTCTGTCTGTCTGTCTGTCTGTCTGTCTGTCTGTCTGTCTGTCTGTCTGTCTGTCTGTCTGTCTGTCTGTCTGTCTGTCTGTCTGTCTGTCTGTCTGTCTGTCTGTCTGTCTGTCTGTCTGTCTGTCTGTCTGTCTGTCTGTCTGTCTGTCTGTCTGTCTGTCTGTCTGTCTGTCTGTCTGTCTGTCTGTCTGTCTGTCTGTCTGTCTGTCTGTCTGTCTGTCTGTCTGTCTGTCTGTCTGTCTGTCTGTCTGTCTGTCTGTCTGTCTGTCTGTCTGTCTGTCTGTCTGTCTGTCTGTCTGTCTGTCTGTCTGTCTGTCTGTCTGTCTGTCTGTCTGTCTGTCTGTCTGTCTGTCTGTCTGTCTGTCTGTCTGTCTGTCTGTCTGTCTGTCTGTCTGTCTGTCTGTCTGTCTGTCTGTCTGTCTGTCTGTCTGTCTGTCTGTCTGTCTGTCTGTCTGTCTGTCTGTCTGTCTGTCTGTCTGTCTGTCTGTCTGTCTGTCTGTCTGTCTGTCTGTCTGTCTGTCTGTCTGTCTGTCTGTCTGTCTGTCTGTCTGTCTGTCTGTCTGTCTGTCTGTCTGTCTGTCTGTCTGTCTGTCTGTCTGTCTGTCTGTCTGTCTGTCTGTCTGTCTGTCTGTCTGTCTGTCTGTCTGTCTGTCTGTCTGTCTGTCTGTCTGTCTGTCTGTCTGTCTGTCTGTCTGTCTGTCTGTCTGTCTGTCTGTCTGTCTGTCTGTCTGTCTGTCTGTCTGTCTGTCTGTCTGTCTGTCTGTCTGTCTGTCTGTCTGTCTGTCTGTCTGTCTGTCTGTCTGTCTGTCTGTCTGTCTGTCTGTCTGTCTGTCTGTCTGTCTGTCTGTCTGTCTGTCTGTCTGTCTGTCTGTCTGTCTGTCTGTCTGTCTGTCTGTCTGTCTGTCTGTCTGTCTGTCTGTCTGTCTGTCTGTCTGTCTGTCTGTCTGTCTGTCTGTCTGTCTGTCTGTCTGTCTGTCTGTCTGTCTGTCTGTCTGTCTGTCTGTCTGTCTGTCTGTCTGTCTGTCTGTCTGTCTGTCTGTCTGTCTGTCTGTCTGTCTGTCTGTCTGTCTGTCTGTCTGTCTGTCTGTCTGTCTGTCTGTCTGTCTGTCTGTCTGTCTGTCTGTCTGTCTGTCTGTCTGTCTGTCTGTCTGTCTGTCTGTCTGTCTGTCTGTCTGTCTGTCTGTCTGTCTGTCTGTCTGTCTGTCTGTCTGTCTGTCTGTCTGTCTGTCTGTCTGTCTGTCTGTCTGTCTGTCTGTCTGTCTGTCTGTCTGTCTGTCTGTCTGTCTGTCTGTCTGTCTGTCTGTCTGTCTGTCTGTCTGTCTGTCTGTCTGTCTGTCTGTCTGTCTGTCTGTCTGTCTGTCTGTCTGTCTGTCTGTCTGTCTGTCTGTCTGTCTGTCTGTCTGTCTGTCTGTCTGTCTGTCTGTCTGTCTGTCTGTCTGTCTGTCTGTCTGTCTGTCTGTCTGTCTGTCTGTCTGTCTGTCTGTCTGTCTGTCTGTCTGTCTGTCTGTCTGTCTGTCTGTCTGTCTGTCTGTCTGTCTGTCTGTCTGTCTGTCTGTCTGTCTGTCTGTCTGTCTGTCTGTCTGTCTGTCTGTCTGTCTGTCTGTCTGTCTGTCTGTCTGTCTGTCTGTCTGTCTGTCTGTCTGTCTGTCTGTCTGTCTGTCTGTCTGTCTGTCTGTCTGTCTGTCTGTCTGTCTGTCTGTCTGTCTGTCTGTCTGTCTGTCTGTCTGTCTGTCTGTCTGTCTGTCTGTCTGTCTGTCTGTCTGTCTGTCTGTCTGTCTGTCTGTCTGTCTGTCTGTCTGTCTGTCTGTCTGTCTGTCTGTCTGTCTGTCTGTCTGTCTGTCTGTCTGTCTGTCTGTCTGTCTGTCTGTCTGTCTGTCTGTCTGTCTGTCTGTCTGTCTGTCTGTCTGTCTGTCTGTCTGTCTGTCTGTCTGTCTGTCTGTCTGTCTGTCTGTCTGTCTGTCTGTCTGTCTGTCTGTCTGTCTGTCTGTCTGTCTGTCTGTCTGTCTGTCTGTCTGTCTGTCTGTCTGTCTGTCTGTCTGTCTGTCTGTCTGTCTGTCTGTCTGTCTGTCTGTCTGTCTGTCTGTCTGTCTGTCTGTCTGTCTGTCTGTCTGTCTGTCTGTCTGTCTGTCTGTCTGTCTGTCTGTCTGTCTGTCTGTCTGTCTGTCTGTCTGTCTGTCTGTCTGTCTGTCTGTCTGTCTGTCTGTCTGTCTGTCTGTCTGTCTGTCTGTCTGTCTGTCTGTCTGTCTGTCTGTCTGTCTGTCTGTCTGTCTGTCTGTCTGTCTGTCTGTCTGTCTGTCTGTCTGTCTGTCTGTCTGTCTGTCTGTCTGTCTGTCTGTCTGTCTGTCTGTCTGTCTGTCTGTCTGTCTGTCTGTCTGTCTGTCTGTCTGTCTGTCTGTCTGTCTGTCTGTCTGTCTGTCTGTCTGTCTGTCTGTCTGTCTGTCTGTCTGTCTGTCTGTCTGTCTGTCTGTCTGTCTGTCTGTCTGTCTGTCTGTCTGTCTGTCTGTCTGTCTGTCTGTCTGTCTGTCTGTCTGTCTGTCTGTCTGTCTGTCTGTCTGTCTGTCTGTCTGTCTGTCTGTCTGTCTGTCTGTCTGTCTGTCTGTCTGTCTGTCTGTCTGTCTGTCTGTCTGTCTGTCTGTCTGTCTGTCTGTCTGTCTGTCTGTCTGTCTGTCTGTCTGTCTGTCTGTCTGTCTGTCTGTCTGTCTGTCTGTCTGTCTGTCTGTCTGTCTGTCTGTCTGTCTGTCTGTCTGTCTGTCTGTCTGTCTGTCTGTCTGTCTGTCTGTCTGTCTGTCTGTCTGTCTGTCTGTCTGTCTGTCTGTCTGTCTGTCTGTCTGTCTGTCTGTCTGTCTGTCTGTCTGTCTGTCTGTCTGTCTGTCTGTCTGTCTGTCTGTCTGTCTGTCTGTCTGTCTGTCTGTCTGTCTGTCTGTCTGTCTGTCTGTCTGTCTGTCTGTCTGTCTGTCTGTCTGTCTGTCTGTCTGTCTGTCTGTCTGTCTGTCTGTCTGTCTGTCTGTCTGTCTGTCTGTCTGTCTGTCTGTCTGTCTGTCTGTCTGTCTGTCTGTCTGTCTGTCTGTCTGTCTGTCTGTCTGTCTGTCTGTCTGTCTGTCTGTCTGTCTGTCTGTCTGTCTGTCTGTCTGTCTGTCTGTCTGTCTGTCTGTCTGTCTGTCTGTCTGTCTGTCTGTCTGTCTGTCTGTCTGTCTGTCTGTCTGTCTGTCTGTCTGTCTGTCTGTCTGTCTGTCTGTCTGTCTGTCTGTCTGTCTGTCTGTCTGTCTGTCTGTCTGTCTGTCTGTCTGTCTGTCTGTCTGTCTGTCTGTCTGTCTGTCTGTCTGTCTGTCTGTCTGTCTGTCTGTCTGTCTGTCTGTCTGTCTGTCTGTCTGTCTGTCTGTCTGTCTGTCTGTCTGTCTGTCTGTCTGTCTGTCTGTCTGTCTGTCTGTCTGTCTGTCTGTCTGTCTGTCTGTCTGTCTGTCTGTCTGTCTGTCTGTCTGTCTGTCTGTCTGTCTGTCTGTCTGTCTGTCTGTCTGTCTGTCTGTCTGTCTGTCTGTCTGTCTGTCTGTCTGTCTGTCTGTCTGTCTGTCTGTCTGTCTGTCTGTCTGTCTGTCTGTCTGTCTGTCTGTCTGTCTGTCTGTCTGTCTGTCTGTCTGTCTGTCTGTCTGTCTGTCTGTCTGTCTGTCTGTCTGTCTGTCTGTCTGTCTGTCTGTCTGTCTGTCTGTCTGTCTGTCTGTCTGTCTGTAACGACCAACGCGCATAACTCAAAAACGGCTTGGCCGATTTCAATGAAATTTGGTACCTAGGCTTGGTCTTGGGTCGAGATGGTCCCATTTAAAAATAAACAAAATCCACCGAACACAAGCCAAATAAAAGGGTGGGGGTAGATTTCAAAAATGAGAGTTTATGTAAAAATATGGCATGTGTGATATCAACGAAAGGTAATTGAGTCTGGAGTTAAAGAAAATATATTTTAGTTTTTTTTATTAAAAGGGTAGTGGTGGATTTCAAAAATGAGATTTTACGTGAAAATATGGCATGTGTGATATCAAACGAAAGGTAATTGAGTCCGGAGTTAAACAACAAACAAAGTACATTTTAGTTCTTGTTTTTTTAAGGGTGGGGATAGATTTCAAAAATTTGAGTTTAATTTAAAACATGGCTTGTGTGCTATCAAACGAAAGGTAATTTAGTCTGGAGTTGAATAAAATATATTTCAGTATTTTTTTAAATAGCCGCCCTTAAATAAAAATAAATGTGTTTGTAGAAATCCTTAAATCAAACAAAAACTTTGAACAATCATTTTTGTAACTGAATAAATAAAAATGAGAGTGAGTAAAAAATTATTTTTGATTAGTAATAACTTTAAACTGAATTTTTCTAGTTAACCTTCTTCAAAGTGGTGGTGAGGGGCATCCCCCTCTCACTCCCCTCAGAAGTGCTATCTTACAGTATTTTCCCAATTATTTGCAAACTTTTAACTTAACAATTCTTAAGGTTCTTAAAAAGTCCTCTCTAACGATGTATAACATGCCCCCTTTGCATCAGTGGCGCACATTTTATAGACATCTAAATAAATGAGAGGTGTGGAAAAAACTTATTTTTTTTAATTTTCTTAAATTTTACTGCCCTACATGTCTGGTTTAAAAAACTTATTTTTAAAGCTAAAGAAATTTCCTTTTCAACGATGTATCACTCCCCCCTCAATATAGCGGTAGATCTAGCATAGACGCACTAAAAATGGTAAAATTTGGTATACACTTGAATCTTCATTTAAGACAACCATGTTGGAACAGTATTAATACACACACAACGTTCAATGAGAGAAGCAACACACTTGGTATGGATATACAGTATACACCCCCCAATAATATAATGAGGAGGATCCACCCGCCTACTCTTGGCGGGGGTTGGTCCCCCTTAAATATTTTTTAAATTTTTTTTCTAACAGACCGAAAAATGTCAAAAAAACATTTAGCGTTGGGACCACCCCCCCCCCACCAAGAGTAGGTGGGTGGATCCCCCTCGTTATATTATTGGGGGGAGTATACTGTATATCCATACCAAGTGTGTTGCTTCTCCCATTGAACGTAGTGTGTGTATTAATACTGTTCCAACATGGTTGCCTTAAATGAAGTTTCAAGTGTATATCAAATTTGACCATTTTTGGTGCGTCTATGCTAGATCTACCGCCGGCGCCGCCTTGAGGGGGAAATGATATACGTCGTTGGAAAGGAAATTTCTTTAGCTTTAAAAATAAGTTTTAAAACCAGACATGTAAGACAGTAAAAGTAGATAGGCAAGGGGGGTTCTGGCGCACTTTTCCCATGTAAATCCCCATAAGACGAAAACGTGGTCTTTTTTTTTGAACCGGTCGGTCACAGTATATTGCTTGCGACACTAATTGTCTGCACCGGGCCCTCACATTTACTACCTAATATTAAATCGCATATCTTATATTTTCATTTAATTTCTTTTGCTGATTCTTAAATAAATCTTATTATTATTTATAATTTTAGTATTTTCCAGGGTGACATAGTTGTGCTATTCGTATGTTTATGTATGTTAAATATTTGCAAGACCATTCGCTTCAGTGATAGTTGATCTAACCTAACATATCATTATCTAAGATATTTTTTTTTGTTTGACTTTAAACGATCATCTAAGGAGTTGCACTAGTTAACCTAGCAACTTTTACAATGGCGCTAACCAACAGCCTGGTATCATTAAAAAAAAATTTCTACTTTGTATTTAAGTCTCTATTGTTTGTTTTATAATGGATAATATTCAAAAAATAAGGATACATAATAACTTGTTTAACATTTTATTATTTATAATATTCATTTACAGAGTTTCTTTACAGAATTAACTTATAAATTATGACATACCAAACTTGTATATTACTATTCTTATATCTATCTTACAAGAGATGTTTTTACTCTTATTGTCTTAATCCTATTACCACAAAGCATAGGCCTAGCTATACAAAGTATTATATACTAATTATACCCATTCCTATTACAATCCTAACGCTACTACTATGAAATAAAAAAAAATATTTTTACAATTTCCAATCCTTCCAATTTTTACCTATAGTCTTATTACTATTGAAGACAAAAAGTCTAGTCCAAAAAATTCCGATTCTATCTTATATACTATTAAACCACTCCATTCTTATTGTCTTACGGATTAAATATTCAAATTTTCATGGCGTAAAAAGAGTTTCTTTTTACAGGACTTTGTATAACCATAACATATTATAAGATAGCTTAATAATAAAATATTATCTTACAGCTATTACTATTAAAATGTTGCTAAATATAAATAGGTACAACTAAATACTAATGATTTTTATTTGTGTTTAATACAGTAGTGTCCCCAAGGAAGAGTTTCATATGAATCTTTCGATATGTATCTTTTATTATCAAAAGGACTTAGTCCGATTTTGTCTTGTTTAATCGAGTAGAGTATATGCTTTTCAGATCTAATAAGATTTTGTGTCACCATTTTTTTTTTAAATTATTTAGACATTTAACATAATCATCAAACAATATTTTTATTTCGACGATACTTTTCTTAACACCCTTTGCTTTTTTGGTAACTTTTTTAGCAGACATATGATTCAATCCTATAATATTTTTAGTCGATTCACAATTAAGAACTTTAAAAGCATACATTTTTGCTCTCAACCCAATAAAATGTGTCATGATATTTCCGTTGTTCTCATCTTTCATCATACCTAAAACTTTTTTATTGACCCTTGGTATCTCAAATGTATTGCCATCGGGGTAATCTGAGGTATCAAAAAATTTGTAACCGTCACGGCGTATAGCTTCATATATATCACAATTTCTTATTTCATATACTAAACTATCAGTGTCTGTATATATGTTATTGAACAGTCTTTTGCAAAAGTAGATATCATATAGTTATAATGAAATTTATATATTGCTGTTTTGCCAATGTCCAAAATGCACATACCCAGATATATAGGTTTGTTAAAGTAAATTTCCGTTTTCTCCAGTTCTACGGCAACCAGGTTTTCATTGAATATTGTAATGCTTTTGAATTCAGGCCGAGAAATTAGAGCTTCAGCCCCATAGCGCCCATCCCAATTTTGGACCAATATGATATTACTGTGATTTCGAATACTTTCCATGGTTTTGCCGAAAACTGCGTTGTTCATTAGTTTAAAAATATTTTTTTCAAACTCGTTTTTAGCATTCTGCCTTAATTGAGTATTTAAATCAATATAAGGCTTTAGCCAAGCTGATTGTTTAAACCTTAAGATTCTATGAATATGCCTTAGTTTGATACCAAGTTTTAATACCTGTTTTAAATTTATGTAGTGAATTATATACTCTTTTTTATCAAACAATGTGGCCATAAGTTTTTTATTTGGATTGCTTTTTTCTTGAGGTGGACACATGCTCGGGACATGGCGGAAGGTCAGAGAAATAGTCATGTAGTATTGCGGGTATTTCCAAATCAACTTCTAATATGTAACCCATATGTGAATTATCTGGAACTTCATCTATGTTAAACATTTTTTGTTCATTTTCATTTAACCAATGAAAATCGCCATATGGTAAACACTGACTCATGCTATATCCATATTGATTGTTGATATCAAAATAGATTTAAAAAGAAGTTGGTTTGTTGGCATCATAATTTGGCATGTATTTGTTATTGGCCTCCACATACCTTTTTGAACACTGACTCAAACCGCCTCTAATACCGCGTTCTATAAATGTGACCATATTGTAATCTGTTAATAGTTCCAAAGTTTGATTTGTCTTGTAGAGCATATAGTCCCATGTGTAACCAGGCAGAGTATAATAATTTGCAGGATACAATCCATATGTTTTATGACAACTTTTTCTAAATTGCTGGAATACTTCCATTAAAAGGACTATGTCGGATCGTAAATAAAGTTCTAAATACTCTTTCATGTTTTTACAATTTGCTTCGTCCCGGCGTTTAGTTTTAAGATATAAAATTTAGAGACATTTATCTAAATTAGAATGCTTTTTATTTTCTTTTTTTTGCTAGAGTTATGCTCAAACTTTATACTTAAAGTTACTTTTATTTCTTGGTTTAACCTAATTTAGTTACTAAGATATGCCTTGCCTACAAAAAGGGTAAAAATTTGAATTTGCGCGGTGAATTATATGCTCAAGAATGCATTGACTTTACTTTATTATTTTTGCTTTTTCTACCTTGAGTATATCCATTTTCCATCCTTTTTTAATTTAAGTTTTTTTCCTAATTTTATACATACCTTTTTACTGCTATATTGCTACATACAGCAGTGCTCCAACGTCCGTCTTGCTATACGGAGCTCATGCGAATATTTGGGGTACTCTCCATACCAGTGATATATATTGATCGCCAAGTGAAATCACATGCGTGCTTTTTAAGACAGCGGTCGTGTATAAACATTTATGGATTGCTTTGAAGTGCTACTGCTACTACTTTGATTGGAATTATTTGGATTCGACTGTGCAGTTGTCCATGTACCAAGTTCCTTTCATCCAAGGGTAAGTCAAAGTGTTTTTGAGCTGCGTTTCTTTACATTTTTTACTTATTCCCTATGCTACTATTCCTAACTAAAAACACAAAAGTGTAACCTAAGAGTGGGAACTATTGGACTGGAGATCCCTATTGCTACAGTTCGGTTGGTTTGTTGACTTTTTCATGCGAAAGACGTCTCGACCGACCATTTTTTGGTCCTTCGAGCCGGATTTCCCGTTCTGCGTAATAGGTGCTCTCAGAGTTGCATAATTGTGTTTGAAGTTAGGACTTTACTTTGCGTCTTTTTGAGACAAGGCATATCTTAGGTTTTACATTTTATCTACGGTGTGTCTATTGTACGTTGCACGTACCAACTTGCATTACATTTTTTATTTGTGTAATATACAAATTGCATACAAATTTTAAAAAAAAAATTTTTTCAAAATTAAAAATTATTGCGCTGTCGATGTATGTAAGGCTTGCGTTTCCTTGCGTACCTACACAAATTCAGAAACTCTTATCAGTTGCTAAATTTTTTGTGCATATTTATTAGCATTTATACTTTTTGCTAAAAACTTGCTGTTCTTTACTCGATATTTGCTAAAAGCCGCTGGCCTTTTAATATTGCTTTGAATCTTGGTTTACGAGGGAATTTGAAAAGTAGTACGATATATTTTTTAAATTTGCTTCCCTTATTAACTATTGCTTTACTTTGCACTTTAACCTTTTAAAATGGTAAACGATACCGAAAAAAAGGTAAGCTCGGCTAAGGCCTTGCGTCAAACTGCAATCAATCAGTTGGTTGAGTGTGCTTGAACACTATGCCAATCAGGCGAAAACAAATCCAGCTGCTCACACAAGGTTTAAAGTTAACTTTAAAAAACTTTCTTCTTGTTGTAAGAGCTTTGAAAAGCATCATAATGCTTTACTGATCTTGATTTCAGACGATTCTGAAGCTCTGGAAGCTCAGAATAAAATACAAAAAGATTTTTTGGATAGATGCGTAGAGGTTGAGGCTTTGCACTATGATTTATTTGAGGTGGAGGCTGAAGAAATAAATCGAAGCCACAATGAGGTAAATAATCAGACAATTATTTTTCCGGAACCAGAATTTTCTCTTCCTAAGTTAAATGTCCCTCCTTTTTCGGGCGATGTTGAGGAGTTTCCAAGCTTTATTGAGATTTACAATGCGGTTGTACATACGCGTAAGAGCTCGGACATTGAGAAGTTTAAATATTTACGTACGATTTTAAGGGGCCCTGCTTTAAATTTAATTAAAAATATACCTCTTGAAGGAAATAATTATTTACTTTGCTACGATACGCTGATTTCCAGATATGACAATAAGCGCTTGCGTGCGGTTTCTTACTGGAAATCTATCGAAAACTCACCTCGGCTATCCAATGATGACGTTTTAGAATTGCGAAAAATGCTAGATACGTTCAAGGAAAACCTTGATTGCTTAAAAAATATGGGATATGCGACCCATAGTTGGTGCTTTATTCTGCGAACATGCTTTTGGATCGATTAGATCCGGGAACGCGTAAGTTATTTGAACAAAATCACGCTTCTAATTTAATGCCAAAATACGAAGATATTTACAAATTTTTAGAGCAACATTGCACGTCTCTTGAATCTTTATCTTTGTCTATGAAACAAGATAATGTTCAAAACTCACGACCAGGGAACTTCTCGAGATCCCCCCGTAATCCACGAAATAAAACAGTTTTACTTGCAAACAGACAGTCACAAAAAACTCCAAATTCCAAACAAAACACGTGTTTCTACTGCAAAGCAAAAAATACACATCTGATTTTTAGCTGTGAATCTTTTTTAATGAAACCAATTCAAGAACGCATTGATTTTATTAGAAATAATAAGGGATGCACCAACTGCATGGCTAGTTTTCATCAAGTAAACTCGTGCACTTCACAAAAAAGATGTAGATTTTGTTTTTTAAATCACCACAGTCTTTTATGCCTAAAAAATAACTCCCCAGCTTCGGTGATTGCTTCTTCTTCTGTGACGTCTAGTGGATCACAAACTAACCCCGTAGAAAATCAAATTACTGAAAATAAATCTATTCACGCGGGTACTGTGCTTGGCGACTATGACACGTTGCTTTGCACTGCTTTGCTGCACATCCGTGATGCATACGGAAATTGGCACGAAGTACGCGCCATCTTGGATAATGGCGCCATGTGCTCCTTTATAACGAAAAAATGTGCGAATGCACTCGGACTTCCTAAATCCAACATTTCGCTTAATGTAAACGGTTTAGGAGATATGTCTACTACTGCGCGCCATGCGGTGCATTGTAAAATTGCTGCTATCGATAATAAATCGAAAATTTTTAGTCTAGAACCTGTATTAATAGACCAAGTTTGCGATAAAATGCCAAGTGTATCTTTTAACCAAAATTCTTTGCACTACTTAACTGGTCTAAAATTAGCTGATCCCAGTTGGTATAATCAAGCTGGAATTCAGCTTCTTATTGGCGCGGACCTTTATGGATCACTTTTAGAGGAAGGTAGACTTTATTTCGGTCCAGACACCCCCTCTTGTATTAATACAGTCTTCGGATGGACTTTGCTCGGAAAAATGCCTCTGCAAAATGCTGCTTTTGCATCAAAAAATATTTCTACTTTTATGGCAACTATTTCCACTCCTGATTTAAATAATACTTTGCAAAAATTCTGGGAGTTGGAAGAGGTTCCTACGGTGGAGAAAAATTCACCTTCAGATATTTTTTGCGAAAAATATTTTAAAAAAACTACTATACGCGATGTGGACGGTAGATACACCGTTTCGTTGCCTTTTAAAATCAACCCCGTTGATTTCGGCGATACCCGAACCCTTGCTTTGCGTCGGTTGTACTCGCTTGAAAAACGTTTACTAAATGATAAAAAATTATTTACTTCTTACTCACAAGTAATGCAAGAATACTTGGATATGGGTCACATGCGTGCAGTTTCACCCCCCAATAACTCAGAAATGCATGAATATTTTTATATTGCTCACCATGCGGTTATAAAAGAAAGCTCGAGTAGCACGCCTGTTCGTCCTGTCTTTGACGCATCGAGTCATTCTTTAAATAAGTCTAGCCTAAATCAAGCCCTTCACACGGGTCCTAAACTACAAGGAGATTTAGTTAAAATTTTGCTTAATTTTCGGCTACATAAATATTGTTTTGTTAGCGATATTTCTAAAATGTACAGAATGATAAATGTGGAG
This sequence comes from Aspidapion aeneum, assembly GCA_963576565.1. Taxonomy (NCBI): domain Eukaryota; kingdom Metazoa; phylum Arthropoda; class Insecta; order Coleoptera; family Brentidae; genus Aspidapion; species Aspidapion aeneum. The sequence goes on from OY755045.1 coordinate 55,127,583, forward strand.
GAAAATCAACATAAATACCAACGAATTTTATGGCGTTTTAATTCTGAAGAATCGGTGCAAGATTACGAATTAAAAACTTTGACTTTCGGGGTAAACTGTTCTCCATATTTAGCAATTCGAACCTTGCTTAAATTAGCCGATGATTATCAAGACTTACCGTTGGCTTCTGCGATTTTAAAGGACAGCGTCTATATAGACGACTGCGTAGTAAGTTGCAATGATTTTGATCAAATCATGCTTATGAAAAATCAATTAATTGAGTTATTAGGGCGAGGTGGATTTGAACTGAAAAAATGGGCATCAAACGAACCCAAATTGCTTGCAGACTTGCCTGCAACCCACATACAAACCAAAGACTTTTCTTTGGATCGAGAGGATGCAAACTCTCTAAAAATTTTAGGCTTGAGGTGGAACCCTCAAAGTGATAACTTTTTTTATTCTTTTAATTATAATACAAAAATTTGCACTAAGCGTAATTTGCTTAGTACCCTTGCGAAATGCTTTGACCCTTTAGGTTTTCTTACACCGGTTACGTTTTTTGCAAAAAATTTAATCCAGTACTTATGGTTTATAAAGTTAGATTGGGATCAGTTAGCACCCCCGGAAATAATTTCCATGTGGAAAAAATTCGAGGAAGAACTCAAATTATTTTCTGATTTTTATATCCCAAGAATGATTGATCTCTCTAATTTTCAATTTTGTCAAATTGTTGGATTTAGCGATGCATCCGAGCGCGGTATGTGTGCGGCGGTTTATTTTCGTATTGTTTATCAAAACGGAGATATTAAAACGTATTTTGTGTGCGCAAAATCGAAAGTCGCTCCCATAAAAAGAATCAGTATTCCCCGTTTGGAGCTCTGTGCGGCAGTTTTGCTAGCTAAATTCATTCAATTTATTCAAAATACTTTTGCTAATAAAATTGCTTTTCAAAATACTATTGCTTTTACGGATAGTATGGTAGCGCTCTCTTGGATCAAAGGATCACCACATGCGTGGCGCACTTTTGTATCCAACCGAGTCACATACATACAAGAAAAAATTCAGCCTTGCGATTGGAACCATGTTCCTTCTGAATTAAATGCCGCGGACCCCGGGTCACGTGGTCTATTGCCTGCAGATTTAATTAATTGTTCCCTTTGGTGGCAAGGACCCGAGTTCCTTTGTAAGCCACAAGAGACATGGGATTTTACTAAAAATAATATTACAACACCCAAAGAAGCTCTGGAAGAGGAGCGAAAATTGGTGTTTGCTGCAACAATTGAACCAAATTTTTTGGATTGTCTGCTTAACAAATTTTCAAATTTTTTGCGTTTAATTAGACTTGTTGCTTTTATACTACGTTTTATTCACAATCTTCGCGCGCGTAAATTTAATAATGAGAAAATTATTATTAATTCTACGTGGTTAATACAATATGAGTTACAAAATGCAATATTTGTGCTTATAAAACACGTGCAAAACAAATATTTTCAAAACGAGATTTCTTTACTCGTCGATAATAAACCGTTGCCAAAGGTTTTTAGAAAATTAAATCCGTTTTTGGATCAAAATGATATTTTACGCGTTGGCGGAAGATTATGCAATTCGGAATTAGATTATGACAAAAAATTTCCTATACTTTTACCCGGTGATTCTCAATTTACAAAGTTATTGATTGCGCATACTCATGAGGAACATATGCATACCGGCATAAACACGACTTTATTTTTACTTTTTCAAAATTATTGGATTTTTGCAGCTAAAAGGCATATAAGAAAAATAATTTCGCGTTGTTCTACATGCTGGCGCACGCGACCCAATAATTATCAACCCCCTGTTGGAAATTTGCCAAAATTTCGCGTTTCACAAGCAAAAGCTTTTCAACACGTTGGCGTTGATCTTACGGGAAGTTTTGCTATTACAATGAGCCGCATGCGCGGTGCAAAACGACTTAAGGCTTATGTCGTTCTATTTATTTGCGGTTGTACGAAGGCGGTACACTTAGAAATTGTGTCAGACTTATCAGCAGACGCTTTTATGGCAGCGTTCCGACGTTTTATGGCCAGAAGAGGACGCGTGGAAGTAGTCTACTCGGATAACGCGTCGAATTTTACGCTTTCTGCTAAAATGCTTAACGAGATGTTTGCTGAAGTTGCTAATCGCGAATCAATTCGTTGGCACTTCAACCCTCCATCCGCACCCCACATGGGCGGTTTGTGGGAAAGTAACATCAAAAGTGCAAAGTCTCATTTACTACGAGTAATTGGAGAACAGGTGCTTACTTTTGAGGAGCTTTATACTGTGGTTACGCAAGTAGAAGCTATCCTCAACTCTAGGCCTTTGTGTCCAGTCAGCACAGATCCAAATGATTTGACTGCACTGACGCCCGGTCATTTCCTTAGCCTGGAACCACTTACGACTGTTCCAGACCTCGATTTTGACCAAGTGCCTTTAAATAGGCTTTCTCGGTGGCAGTTGCTGCAAAAACTGCATCGCGATTTTTGGCGTAGATGGCACAGAGATTACTTACATACATTGCAACAGCACGCTAAAGTGAATCAAGACAAAATTGATCCCATTGCGATTGATACGATGGTTTTGATCAAAGATGATCAAACCACTCCCTTAAATTGGGTATTGGGACGAGTAGTAGGATTGCACCCTGGTACTGATAATGTAGTAAGAGTTGCTACAGTTAAAACCTCCAAAGGTTTATTCAAGAGGCCTTTGGTGAAATTGTGCCCTCTCCCTAATGCTTAGTTCAGAAAATACCATGCCCTGGGTATTTTCAGGGGGGCCGGAATGCTTCGTCCCGGCGTTTAGTTTTAAGATATAAAATTTAGAGACATTTATCTAAATTAGAATGCTTTTTATTTTCTTTTTTTTGCTAGAGTTATGCTCAAACTTTATACTTAAAGTTACTTTTATTTCTTGGTTTAACCTAATTTAGTTACTAAGATATGCCTTGCCTACAAAAAGGGTAAAAATTTGAATTTGCGCGGTGAATTATATGCTCAAGAATGCATTGACTTTACTTTATTATTTTTGCTTTTTCTACCTTGAGTATATCCATTTTCCATCCTTTTTTAATTTAAGTTTTTTTCCTAATTTTATACATACCTTTTTACTGCTATATTGCTACATACAGCAGTGCTCCAACGTCCGTCTTGCTATACGGAGCTCATGCGAATATTTGGGGTACTCTCCATACCAGTGATATATATTGATCGCCAAGTGAAATCACATGCGTGCTTTTTAAGACAGCGGTCGTGTATAAACATTTATGGATTGCTTTGAAGTGCTACTGCTACTACTTTGATTGGAATTATTTGGATTCGACTGTGCAGTTGTCCATGTACCAAGTTCCTTTCATCCAAGGGTAAGTCAAAGTGTTTTTGAGCTGCGTTTCTTTACATTTTTTACTTATTCCCTATGCTACTATTCCTAACTAAAAACACAAAAGTGTAACCTAAGAGTGGGAACTATTGGACTGGAGATCCCTATTGCTACAGTTCGGTTGGTTTGTTGACTTTTTCATGCGAAAGACGTCTCGACCGACCACAATTAAAGCTATTCCATACATTGTGTGCATGTTCATAATCTATCTGTGAAATTTCTTTACCTTCTAAGGTGTTAAAAAATTGATGTTTTTCGGGTAACTTTGTTTCTTTTAATTTTTTCCAGCCATCCATATAATCATAACAAAACACTTCTTGTTAGGAGTTTAATCTTATCTTCCTCAAAATCATGAAATTCTTTTTTTAAAAGAGGATATTCTGCTAAATATGATACAAGGTTAGATAAGCTAGTCGCCATGAATCGAAACGAATCAATAAATCTGAATTCTATAAAATTATTAGCCAGCTTTTTTGTAAATGATATGCACTTTTCTTTGTTTACTGGTAGTAAATTGATTGTACCATCCAACTTTGCTATACTCTCGATAATTAAACTGGCATCATATGAACTTAAATTATGAAAAATAACAGGAACAGTGTGAATATCTGTAAAATTTAAGTTACATTTATTATGTGCTGGACCTCGGTATTCAGAAGTAAGGTGGTTGTGATCTCTGATCTTTATGTCATCTTTAAAAAAAGGCTTTTCGCAAACATGACAATTTTTAGACCAAAAAAATTCAGTCTTTTGTTTTTTAGTTAGAGGTTCCATTGGCAAATCACACAAGAATACAGTTTCCAAATCCTCTGCAAATTCCTCCAGTTCTTTATAAAACCATTCCATGCAATCAGGACCAGTATAATAGCGATAGAAAGATAGAGCGTCATCATATTCACATTTTACATAATATCCAACAGAACAAGGGACATGCTGTTGATATTTTTGCGTATTGGTTTCATTTTTCTTTTTTATAGGAACCAGCAAATATTCAGTATCTGCATAAATTACAAATGGAACCATTTGCTTATTCTTAAAGTTTTTGAATTTTAATAGTTTTTTTCTTCTGTTGGTAACTTGGGTACGACAATACTTCCAATTTTTCGAAAATCCTTAAAATGCTGGTTAAATTTATCTTGTGTATAAATAAAGTGCAAACATCTTTTACATATACACTTTGAGAATTTCTTTTTACTAAGTTGGCTACTTACTAGTCTTGAAAGATTTTTTACCCATACAAAATGGTAAGTTAAAGATGAAAGATCTGAAATATCGTCATCTTCAGAGTAATATGTATTTTGAATCATAAGAATGTTGACATGTCTTTCTTTTTCTTCATTTGTAATGTATGCTGGTATTACTTTGTAGCTTTTATTCCTTTTTTTGTGAAGTCTATATACGTTTATAGATACATTATTTTGTTTTTCGAATAACGTCACTTGCTTTATAGTCATAGAGAATTTAAATCCACTTAGATTTAGGACTTCGCGGGGATGCGGATAAGATGTTGTTCTATTGGAATCTTTTTTAACGGGATACAGTGCTGACACAACCGCCCAGCCAAAGCATAAATTGTCATTATTTTTGACATTTACACAAGCCTTACGATTAAGAATTTCTTTGGGTAGCTCTAAACAACACCCAGCTCTAAGCGGATTGTTCTTATTTATTCATTTATTCTTATCATAAGGTTGTTTATTTTCATGAGAGACCACCCAGATTGATTTTCTGCAAATTCTTCAAGATCAACCAATAACTGATTTTTCACATGCTTCTCAAACCATTTAACTAAATCAGTATTACGGTCAATTGGTGCATTCTTGGTATTAAAAAGTTTTGTTTCGGTGATTATTTCTTGTTTTTTAGAAATTGAAAATCCCCACTTAAAACTGTGTTTACTTTTACCATTTCTTCTTTTTTCAAAATATTTTGAATTCTTCAATTAAATAAGCTACAACTTTCATCTAAAAATTGCTTCGCATCATTGTTTTTCAAGTTTGTAATTACACCACTTCTTACCCGGTTGTCAAAGGCTGAATTTACATCTTCCCACTGAACACGATGTTTTGCAGTTTTTGTGTTGATGACATCTCCACCTCCCACCTTTAGAAGTCTTTTTAAATTGTGTTTAGACTCTAACTTGTACAAGACAAGCTGTTAAGTGAGCTTTTTCAGTTACAGAGTTCTTCAGCGCAACACTTATTTTTCTGCTAGCCAAAGCACAGTCTTTTAAAATTTTTAAAATCTTTCCATTGTTTTTACCATCATAAGTCATCTTCAGCTGACCTTTAATTTTCAGAACTAAGGCAGTAGCAAAACTCATTTTTTCGGTTATTTAACTGTGTGCCTACAACTAATAATTAGTTAAATGTTCTCTAAGTACAAGCGACCAGGATAGGATAGAAAACCAGACTGAAATAGTTAAATGAGTTTCATTTCTTTATACAAAATCATCAGATATATACGCATGCGAATAAGTGTTTTGTTCTTAATTGCGTTGCACACCAAACCAGTTCTTTCTTTTTATTATTTACTTATTGGACCAGGTTTCTTCACGTAGTATAAATTTTGAACAAACTTAAACTTATTTTAGTAATATAAGGAATAAGCTGTTGAATATACTACATTGACCTTTTTTTAATAACCCAAGTATGTAAAAGACAGGTGTTCTTTAAGGTTTAGAGTAGTGAATGAGAGCTATAAGTTCAATAAACCTTTTACCGTGGATGGGTGAAAGGTGCGTTATAAACAGGTTCGATGATATTTTTTACTTTGGATTAATAGAGAATAGAATAGACTAAAAAAAGAGGGTTTATTTGTTTCTCTCATATCTCGGTAGATGGCGCCTCTTGCTATAGTTGGCTCACTAATTACATTTAATTAGAGACAAAACCGTCTGATTAACTTCGCAAGATTTGTCACATTGACCAGCAGTGTTCTGAGGAGTCCCATAAGACGAAACGGTTAACTGTCAACACTTATTAGGTGTCCATTAGATCTTGAACCCCCGTGAGGTTAAGCTTTCAGGCTACCCACGGAAAAATATAAGGGAAACAAAAAACTCCTTTTTTGCCCGATTAGCCACGAAACTTGTTTGGTATATACAAAGGTTCGATGACCTTTTTTAAAAATAACTTGTAGAGGAGTGGTGTAAACCGGTTTACTATGTCTATGTCTCACTTTTTTCTTAAAGTGCTTTATTTCTTGAGAAGGCAGCTGAGCCTCTAAAAATTTGTTAAAAATGAATTGGTGGTATACTCAAAATTTATTTTAGTTTTAGTTGAAACTTTTATAAGTCAATGAAAGGTTTAGCATTGTTTATTTTTTTTTGTATATTTATTAAATTGCATTATATACATATACACATAACCAGCAGAAAATAAAGCTTATTAAAGAGACTCTATGGAAGACAAAGAAAAAGCTTGATGGATATCATCTTCCAGGGTATTTTTAGATTTTTAGGCAATGTTTGTACCCGTAGCGCATAAATCCATAATAGCTGTATGTTTTATATTATTGTTAGGTCACCATTTATCTTTTCATCTTCCTCCAAACCTTAATTTTTTTTATTAGTCCTATGTAATTTTTTTGTTTACTTGATTCATACAGGTTAGATGTAAGAATAGCAATTGTTCTCCACCGAGAAGAAGAGCCTTGTTGATGTATAATTTTTTTTATATCAATAAAATATGTTTCATTAATTCATTCATTTAGGAATAGCCTCGTTCCTCCATATATAAAACTTTCTAGCTTAAACGCTGGATTTTATATTGGTACACTATTGATTGTGAGTATTTTTCTTGCTTATATTTATAATAAAAACATTTCATCTTCTTCTATACCTATGTCAAGTCATAATTAATATTGTCCCTACGTAATCATTTATACTTACGTTTTTTAAGTTTTGTGCGCTATTTTTCATGCTTCTTTGTAATGCCGATGTTAGATAGTCTTGGCGTCTATCTCATATGCTCACAAGCTCTGTTTAAAGTTCAATTTGAATATCTAGTTCTTTCTCCATTTGTTCTATAATGTAAAGTCAAGAAAACATTTTAAGTAACAAAAAGCACAGTTTTTATCATAAAATAACATGGTTTTTATAAGTAGACTCTTTAAACTTAAAATTAAATCCCCAACTACTGGACCAATTTTCATGAAAATTTGTGGGTAAACCGGGCTTGGGGTCTTGCTGTTCATGTATAAAAATGGTTACAATCAACCCCCTAGAAGCGTGCAAAAGTGGTAGTTTTTCTAAAACCTTTAATCGTCTATAAACAAAGAACCATTTAAGCGATTTTAATAAGATTTTGTACCTACACTTAATATCACCTCCGGTGATACCCTGCAAAATATTGTTGACATAAAGCCCCTAAAAACTAAGAAAAAGGGTAGTTTTTAAAAAATAATTAAAAGGCTTATAACTTAAAATCTAATTGACCGATATCAATAAAATTTGGTATGTACTATAGAGCTAAGCTCTAGTTGACTACGTTTAAAGATAATTTAACACAACCCTATAGAAGCCGACCAATGGGGTAGTTTTCATAAATTACTTTAAAACCTATAACTCATAAACTACTTGACCGATTTTGATAAAATTTGGTGTGTATGTTGTGGTAAAGCTTTGGTTAAAGGTGTTTAAATAGTGCTAAGGTCTACACAATAATAACCCAAAAAGGGGGTAGTTTTTAAATAAAAATTATCACTTTAGGCAAGATATGGCTTGTGGGGTATAAAATGAAAGGTAATTAAGCGTAGAGTAGAAAAATTCTAATATTTGCGTTATTCAGTTTAAGGGGTGGGGGTGTAATAAAATAAAAAATCAAGAAAGTTATGTCTAATTTTTAAAATTACATTCATTTTAAATACGACACTGGTGTATGTTTTTCTGTACCTATAAAATAAAATAGTAAGAAAATTTAAGAAAACAGTTTTAATGTAAAAACAAATAGTAACAGCAGTAAAAATTTTCAGTTGAGAAATGATTAAGTTTTCTGGTTTCATACCTTGTCTGAATTTAATTAATCTCTTGTAGAATTTTAATGGAATTTGATTTAAGTTGGACTTTATTTAATGAAAGGTAGTTGAGTTAAAGTTGAAAAATGTTAGGATTGACCATATTTAGTTAGTAAGGACAAATTGTCCTCTTATTGAAAAAACTGATCGTGTTTCAAATATTCAAAAGCAGTAAATAAAGCTAGACATTCAAATTTTATTGTACTAGGCGTTGAGATCATGCAAAAATGTATGTATAATTCTTAGCGACCCTAAAAATAAATTATTAAAATCCTAAAAACATATTGTTACAACTAAAAAAGCTAATGTTACAATCCTAAACACAAATTGCTACAATTCTACAAACAGTCACAATCCTACAAACAAATTGTTCCAATCGTATGAACAAATTGTTACAATTCTACAAACTAATAGTTACAATCTGAAAAACAAATTGTTTCAATCGTATAAACAAATTGTTACAATCCTAAACACAAACTGTTACAATCCAAAAGACAACTTGTTACAATTATAAATATAAACTGTTACAATCCAAAAGGGAAATTGTTGCATTCGTACGAACAAATTGTTACAATCCTAAACACAAACTGTTACAATCCAATATTCAAATTGTTGCAATTATAAACACAAACTGTTACAATCTAAAAGGGAAATTGTTGCATTCCTAAAAACAAAATGCTCAATACTAAAAACAAATTGTTACAATCGAAACGGTAGCAATCTAAAGCAAATTTTAGCGATAATAATATGTTAAGTTTATAAAATATCAAGTTTGTTAGTTTGATATTTTTTCTCAATAAGTTTGGTTCATATCTCGTATATAAAGGAATTACAATTATGTTGTATATTGTTAAGTTAGTGTCTATATTCTTGACAGAGAAAACTTCTCCCATACAGACATTTAGGAATGTATACATTAAGTTTAAGGTATCATTGAGATTTTGACTCTTTTGGATCTGATTTTTGTATAAATATTTCTTTGTGAATTGATGTTTATCAATAAAAACCATATTAGTCATCTTGATGGACGTGGAGAAAATTTTCTGTCCGGTTGTGTTTTTTATGTCCTATATGTATCAGCAGAGAATGTTAGAACTTTTATTTTAAAAAGCACCTAAACAAAAGCAGATGTATTAATTATTTAATGCGCATGCCTAGAACAGTAACAAAATGAGTGAACGACTTGCTATTTAGTAATACTATTATTTGAACAGCATCTGTGTTGTAAAGTTGTGTAAGTCATCTTTATGACTATACATTCCTGATACAGTAGAATAAAATTGCAGATATATAGCTCTTCGTCTTTAGCTCTCGGTATTTCTTTTAGGCGTTAAAGTAGTAAAAGCCGCATATGATCATCGATTTTTTTAATCTGAAAGATAATGATAATTGTATTTGGGATGATGAACCATTACTATCAACCTGATCCTCGCACAGACGCAGACGGACAAAAGGTGGGTATTAAAATGCTTCCTTATATCATCATGGTGATTTGCAGTTAAAATAGTCTGATTCATTTGCTTTTCTAAATCACACAGATCAGCCAGGACACTTTTTTTATGTTATGAATTTTAGGTCTGTTCTTCGGTTAATAATTTTAATGGATGTAACATGGAAAAAGTAAGGAAAGTATTTATCTTAAACGCATAAAATATATAAAACCTAAAAGATAATTTTTTAATGTAATTTAATTTTAAGTTTAAAGAGTCTACTTATAAAAACCATGTTATTTTATGATAAAAACTGTGCTTTTTGTTCACTTCACTTAAAATGTTTTCTTGACTTTACATTATAGAACAAATGGAGAAAGAACTAGATATTCAAATTGAACTTTAAGCAGAGCTTGTGAGCATATGAGATAGACGCCAAGACTATCTAAAAAAACGTAAGTATAAATGATTACGTTGGGACAATATTAATTATGACTTGACATAGGTATAGAAGAAGATGTGTTTTTATTATAAATATAAGCAAGAAAAATACTCACAATCAATAGTGTAACAATATAAAATCCAGCGTTTAAGCTAGAAAGTTTTATATATGGAGGAACGAGGCTATTCCTAAATGAATGAATTAATGAAACATATTTTATTGATATAAAAAAAATTATACATCAACAAGGCGAGATTTAGTTTTTTTCTCGGTGGAGAACAATTGCTACTCTTACATCTAACCTGTATGAATCAAGTAAATAAAAAAATTACAGAGGACTAATAAAAAAAAATAAGGTTTGGAGGAAGATGAAAAGATAAATGGTGACCTAACAATAATATAAAACATACAGTTATTATGGATTTATGCGCTACGCTACAAACATTGCCTAAAAATCTAAAAATACCCTAGAAGATGATATCCGTCAAGCTTAACTTATGGCCACATTGTTTGATAAAAAAGAGTATATAATTCACTACATAAATTTAAAACAGGCATTAAAACTTGGTGTCAAACTAAGGCATATTCATAGAATCTTAAGGTTTAAATAATCAGCTTGGCTAAAGCCTTATATTGATTTAAATACTCAATTAAGGCAGAATGCTAAAAACGAGTTTGAAAAAAATCTTGTTAAACTAATGAACAACGCAGTTTTCGGCAAAACCATGGAAAATATTCGAAATCACAGTAATATCAAATTGGTCCAAAATTGGGATGGGCGCTATGGGGCTGAAGCTCTAATTTCTCGGCCTGAATTCAAAAGCATTACAATATTCAATGAAAACCTGGTTGCCGTAGAACTGGAGAAAACGGAAATTTACTTTAACAAACCTATATATCTAAGTATGTGCATTTTGGACATTGCCAAAACAACAATATATAAATTTCATTATTACTATATGATACCTACTTTTGCAAAAGACTGTTCAATAACATATAGAGACACTGATAGTTTAGTATATGAAATAAGAAATTGTGATATATATGAAGCTATACGCCGTGACGGTTACAAATTTTTTGATACCTCAGATTACCCCGAAGGCAATACATTTGAGATACCAAGGGTCAATAAAAAAGTTTTAGGTATGATGAAAGATAAGAACAACGGAAATATCATGACACATTTTGTTGGGTTGAGAGCAAAAATGTATGCTTTTAAAATTCTTAATTGTGAATCGACTAAAAATATTATAGGATTGAACCATATGTCTGCTGAAAAAGTTACCAAAAAAGCAAAGGGTGTTAAGAAAAGTATCGTCGAAACAAAAATATTGTTTGATGATTATGTTAAATGTCTAAATAATTTTAAAGAAAAATGGTGACACAAAATCTTATTAGATCTGAAAAACATATACTCTACTCGATTAAACAAGACAAAATCGGACTAAGTCCTTTTGATAATAAAAGATACATATCGAAAGATTCATATGAAACTCTTCCTTTGGGACACTACTGTATTAAACACAAATAAAAATCATTAGTATTTAGTTGTACCTATTTATATTTAGCAACATTTTAATAGTAATAGCTGTAAGATAATATTTTAATATTAAGCTATCTTATAATATGTTATGGTTATACAAAGTCCTGTAAAAAGAAACTCTTTTTACGCCATGAAAATTTGAATATTTAATCCGTAAGACAATAAGAATGGAGTGGTTTAATAGTATATAAGATAGAATCGGAATTTTTTGGACTAGACTTTTTGTCTTCAATATTATTAAGACTATAGGTAAAAAACCGAACCGTATTGGAAATTGTAAAAATAATTTTTTTTTTATTTCATAGTAGTAGCGTTAGGATTGTAATAGGAATGGATATAATTAGTATTTAATACTTTGTATAGCTAGGCCTATGCTTTGTGGTAATAGGATTAAGACAATAAGAGTAAAAACATCTCTTGTAAGATGGATATAAGAATAGTAATATACAAGTTTGGTATGTCATAATTTATAAGTTAATTCTGTAAAGAAACTCTGTAAATGAATATTATAAATAATAAAATGTTAAACAAGTTATTATGTATCCTTATTTTTTGAATATTATCCATTATAAAAACAAACAATAGAGACTTAAATACAAAGTAGAAATTTTTTTTAATGATACCAGGCATTTGCTAAGCGCCATTGTAAAAGTTGCTAGGTTAACTAGTGCAACTCCTTAGATGATCGTTTAAAGTCAAACAAAAAAAAATATCTTAGATAATGATATGTTAGGTTAGATTAACTATCACTGAAGCGAATGGTCTTGCAAATATTTAACATACATAAACATACGAATAGCACAACTATGTCACCCTGGAAAATACTAAAATTATAAATAATAATAAGATTTATTTAAGAATCAGCAAAAGAAATTAAATGAAAATATAAAATATGCGATTTAAAATTAGGTAGTAAATGTGATGGCCCGGTGCAGACAATTAGTGTCGCAAGCAATATACTGTGACCGACCGGTTAAAAAAAAAAAAAGACCACGTTTTCGTCTTATGGGGATTTACATGGGAAAAGTGCGCCAGAACCCCCCTTGCCTATCTACTAGTAAAATTTAGGAAAATTAAAAAAACAAGTTTTTTCCACACCTCTCATTTTTAAATGCGTGCGCCACTGATGTAAGGGGGGCGTGTTATACATCGTTAGACAGGACTTTTCGTCAGCCTTAATAATTGTTTCTTAGTTGTTTTTTGCCAAGTTAAAAGTTTGCAAATAATTGGGAAAATACTATAAGAGAGCACTTTTAAGGGGGGGAAAGGGGGGATGCCCCTTTACCCCCACTTTAAAAAAGGTTAACTAGAAAAGGTCTGTTTTAAGTTATTACTAACCAAAAATAATTTTTAACTCACTCTTATTTTTATTTACTCAGTTACAAAAGGAATGTTTAAAATTTTTGTTTGATTTAAGGATTTCTACAAACACAGTTATTTTTATCTCAAGGCGGCTATTTAAAAAATATATGTCTAGCTTAATAAGTATTAACTGTATACAATGGGCTTTCAACAAAAAATATTTTTTTGAAAAAAAGTACTAAGGATAAAAAATACCACAAAAAATAGATAAAAAATATTTTAAAAACTTTCCCCTTTTTTCGTACGCTTATGGAATGCGCACCACTGCCGTCAGAGGGTAATAGATAGTTTTTAGTCATGTCAAAAACGGCTGAAGACTAACGCAACTTGACACTGTTGACATTTGAACGTCACATGTAGTTAGCGGCTTCCGTGAAACGCCGCAATCTCACGGACGGTTAAAGCCGATCACACACAAAAAAACATAACGCGTAAGAAGTTCAACCTTATGGACTTTTCTTACGTAAATCCAATATGGCCGCTGCTATTCGATCGCTGATTGGTTGAAAGCCCGCTATGCGCCATGCTACGGATTACGTAAATTGTGTGTGTGAAGGCCTTTACATAGGATGTTTGACATACGTAGAACGTGCGCAATTGTGTTTTAGCGAGCTTCTATTAAATTCCGCGCCATTTGGTGGCGCAGGCTGCACAGGTCACAACAGTGTTGAGCGCACGGTCCCTATATACTGTGTGTTGAGCGGCACCAGGGACAGATGGAAGAACATTAAGCAATCTCTGGCGGAACCCATTTCTTTCACATAGGGGATAATGGGGTAATAAGTAATAGGAAATATTTTTTTGCTACTCTTGCAGTTTGTCTTTTGTCATTTGAGATATCTGAAAAAACCTTTCAAATTTTCCACTACAATATTAATAAAGTTTTAGCACTTTTGTTTTTTACAAGCAAACCATTTCAAATAATATTTTTTTTTGTCTGAAGGAAACACTTTATTTTCAGTTTTAATACTTAAGTCAAATGTAAGACTTTCTGTGTATTGTTTTAAATTTTGCCTGTCGTAAGCAAGTAGTTCAGAATGGAAATGTTTCTTATTACCCCTTCGTTTTGATTATCGTGGGATAATAAAAAATATCGCAATGGGGCAATAAAAAATATATCATTTTTTATTGTATATTGATTTGAGTACTAAGTACTGAGTACTTCAAATTTGGCAAAAGTGACCTATGTTAAGCTTTAGAAATGGCAAGTTGCAAAAATATTAAATGGCATCTAACTCAAATAGTCCACAGCACACCGGTCTATTTTTTAAGTGATTACTAACATGCTAAATTTTCGAACATATATTATTTGGCCGAGACGCCTAACTTTTTCCCCGAAAGTGAAAGTGATTGCTAGCAGAGTGTGCAGACGTAGACATGCTTCGTGCATCGGACTGACTAAACCAAGCATATGATTTGTAGAACAATATTGCCATTAACTTTTACACATTAAAAAAAAATTGGATACTAATTCTTCAATAGAACAAGCCAACGAGTACATTTCATTTTATATTGCGTTTATAGATTTTGAAAAAGCTTTCGATAGCATTTGGCACTGGGCAGTAAAAGCATCTTTAATTAATAGCCGAATACACAGATTTAATAGTCAATATAGCGAAGCAACAACATCAATCAAAATCCACGAAGGAACCAAGCCAATCCGCATAAGAAGGGATGTCAGCCGGGTGACACAATATTCCCTAAACTATTTAAGCAGGCCCTACAAGATATATTCAAAAAAATAGATTGGGAAGAAATAGGCATCAAAGTAAACGGGCAATACTTGAACCATCTCATATAAAGCCTTAATAACAGATAAGAAAGAAGAACTGATAAAAATGCTGAAATAACGGGATACAGCAGCTAAAAATCTAGGTCTGAGTATGAACTACCCAACTAACATTTATAGTAGCGGCTACATGTTCTAAGGGCTTTGCTACTTTCTTATAGTAGAAATATGGTGATCCCAACCAAAATTTGTTACTTTTTAGTTCTAACTACTATTTAGTATCAGGAAATAGTAGATGTTTCGTAAAAACGACCCTCTAAACTACTTCATAGGATTGTTTCTTGATAGTCGATTCTGATAGTCTTCTCTACCACAATAGGACGTTGCTAAAGTTTTACTTTCTTTTTAGTCGTTATTTCGTAGTCGCCCTGACTTTTATATCCTACTTAATTACCACTAGAAAGTTAAGCTTCATTGGAGTCCCAAACAAGTGTATCCGACAACTACATTATAACTTTAATTTTTACCACAAAAGTTTGTGTCATCATAGTAACATCTGATGTAACAATGTAGACAAAATAACTTTTTGGATCAACTTTAAAGCCGCAACTACTTTCAAGTAACCTTTTCGACTATCAGGGAATATAGTTTGGGACGCCATGTTTTTATGTAAGAAAGAAAATTTAATATTTTTGTTGTCGTTTTATGAGCTCATATTAAAGAGCCATACTATTTTATAAACAAATTAGTTGAAGCTTACCAAAAATGCTCTTCTTAAGCACCATTTGTTGGAGTTAACTGTCGATTATGCAAACATAACCTCCAAAATCACAACACAAAAATTCCATCAGCTACCAGAAAACGGCTCAATTTTACGGGCGCATCGGTTTTTTGCAATATATATAATGCATGTTATACAAAAAACTTTGCGTCGCACTCGAATTTTGATCCTCTGCTCGTAAATTCTCACACTTTTGGATAACATAGTTCATATTATAACCATAACCAAACAAAAAAACTAAGCGAGTCTGTTTACTGTTGTGTCTACCATATTGTGTAACAATTCTACCAAAAAGAAACGATTATATTATTTGCAACTACATCGCAACTTTTATGCCATTACGGAAAAAAAAACAGCCTCTACGACGTAGTAGATACCTGGCTACGACGTAGTAGTGTAGTTGTTACTACAGTGACTTTAAACACTTGGCCAAGTAGTTATAACCAGAAATTGGTTCCCCACTTAGGGAATTATAACGTCGCTGTATGGTATACTGAGACGTAGCGGGAGTACGTTGCGGTTACTTTTAAGAAATTCTTTCTAGTTGGGGTTTCGTCGTTACAACTTTAATTGTTTGTTGGGTATACTAAAACTAAAATCATAACAAACACAGATGTAGATAGAAATAAAATTTCGGACTTCCATTGTCTTTATTTATTTTAAAACACGACGTTTCGGTTAGTAAGTATCTCTAACCGTTATCAAGTGTAAACTGACAGTTTACTGACAGGAAAACTTTATTTGCAGTTTTAATACTGACAGTTTACACTTGATAACGGTTAGAGATACTTACTAACCGAAACGTCGTGTTTTAAAATAAATAAAGACAATGAAAGTCCGAAATTTTATTTCTACACAATCATTGTCTACGAGTTTCACACAAACTGATGTAGATATCACGATCAGAATAAACCAAGAGCAAATAGAACAAGTACAGGAATATATACCTAGGCTAGGACAAATTAATAAACTAAAGAAAGAAAACCAAAACAACTGAAATGAAGAGACGAGTAAGATTAGCCTGGGCAGCACTCGGTAAATTCAGCTACCTATTAAAAAAAAATATCCTCAGTAATTTATAATTTTGAGATAATTTGGGAGTTAATAGCTGTTTGTTTTTTTCTCTTGTCTATAAAATGTATGTGTTTTAAAGTAAATGGCAACATTGTGCCCCAAATGCATATGGTTTAGTTAGTCCGAAGCTCCAAAATTTCTGCACCTGCGCATTCTGTTATAATAGGCGTCTTGGCCTAATCAATTTATGTACGAGAATTCAGACTGTTAGTAATCAATTAAAAAATACACCGATGTACTGTGGACTATTTGCGTTAGATGTCATTTAATACTTCTGTAACTTGCCATTTTTACTGCTTTACATAAGGCACTTTAGTAAAATTTTAAGGTAACACTACTCAAATCAAAGTGCAACAAAACAGATTATATTTCTTATTACCCCATTACGATGTTTCCTGTTACCCCGCGTTTCCATTCTAAACGTGTTAATAACAAGAAAAACTACAAACAAAGTATTAAAACTGCAAATAAAGTTTTCCTTTAGACAAAAACTCCCCCATCTTCCCCTAAGGAATATCACGATTTTAATAGTCTTGCACCCCAAACGACAGATAACCGCACCGTCGGCGTCGACTAAAACCGGTACCAAAAATGCTATTTCGAACTGTCAAATATTGTTAAAGTTGTCGTTGTCGGTGAAGTTATCGGGCCTAAATTTGGCACGACCAAAAACTATCTAATAAGGTAGATCGTTGAAAAGGAAATTATATTTGCTTGAAAAATGATCTCCAGAAGACTTTTAAAAAAGTTGACTGTTTACGAGTTATTAGCAAAAAACTATCAAAAAGCACATTTAAGGGTGGGAGAACCACCCTCCCACCAGGGGTGGGGGTGGTGGTTCCCTTTCGTAAAATGTTCAGGAGAGTCTTATGTCTATCCATACTTAGTGTGTTGCTTCTATCATTAAACGCAGCATATGGCTTGAGTCTCGGATGTAGGGCCTGAACTATTAGGTGAAAAACCCTGAAATCTGGAAAAAAGTTGATGCAAACTGGATTTTTGTATTGGTATTTTCCGCCAAATTCCCCCTTGAGGTACACTAGAGATAAAGGTCTTAAAAATCAGTTTTTAGGGTTTTTCTCGAAAACTGATGACGTTTTAAAACAATATTTATATTTCTTATTTAATTTTTTAATAGCCTGTAGGAAGTAAATTGTTTTAAAATGTAAATACTTTATAATATTGGGCTTAACAACACCATATACTTTAATTTAGTTTTTCTTTCCTTAAAGTTAAACAACTTTAAGTAAAGTTTATGCCAAAAGTCAATAATAGCCGGACCGCTAATATGATTTTAAATTTAATAGTAATCTATTAAAATTTAATATGAATATATTAACATTTAGTATGAATTCATTATCCGTTAATAAAAATCTATTAACCGTTAATGTTAGCTCCCGCTAAATTTCGCGGTTATTTGTAAATTTTAAAAACCACACAATTGGATGACGGACAGAGTGCATTTTCGCGTATTTCGGACATGCGCACCAAGAATCAGTGAGATCCTTTTTCGACCGCCTCGAGAAATGGCGTGTTAATTTACTTTCTCCAACTATTTCAAATTTCTACACTTGAAAGTGCTCGATTTTGGTGTACTGAAGCATAGTACTAGAAACTTTAGCCCTTCAGCTACGTGGTGACATCATTAGATCCAGACAGGGGCCCCTTGAAACGTGGAAAAATTGGCTGCAAACTGGTGAGTGCTTTGTTTCTGATTTCCGTTGTGTGGTACCCACAATTAACCTATGGACCTTTTAATTATTTCGTAATTTCATATCAATATATTTATGTTTGTTCGCGCTTTCATTAATTAAAATATCTACAGTCCATTGCAGTTATCGTTTTTCTAACTGCGGGCAAACATAAGTGCTCCTTCGACCCGAATTATCTAAATTTACTCCATACGACGGTATTAATAAGTCGGCCATTTATTTCATTTTCACATTTTCGCCGAGATCATACGGCCTTGAATTTTGCCAATCGTATTGAACCGAGAGAGAGTGTCGCTCGACCTTCGGTAGCGGCGCAGTTCACCTGTTTGCGGTCCGCTGCTATGGTAACGTACCGCGTGGTCATTCAGTAAACAAATCGAGAAGCAATCAAAACAAACAAGCACGAGTTTTATGATTTGGTGTGTTCCATATCATTTCGATGTTTAAAACAATTTTCATCAATTGCGATAAATTAGTGCATATTTTCGACAATTCGTCATTTTTCTATTTCAGAAGCATTAATTTTTCATTAATTGTATATTTACCGACATTTCTGTGATTAGATGTGTTCCATATCATTTCGATATTTAAAACAATTTTCATCAATTGCGATAAATTAGGGCACATTTTCGACAATTCGTCATTTTTCTATTTCAGAAGCATTAATTTAGCGTTAATTGTATATTTACCGACAATTTCGTCATTTCAAAGGTAAAATCATGTCTATCAAAAAAGCCGTGCAAAAACGCAAGGGTTTTTTATCTGCGATCAACGAGTGTTATGTGTTTTCACAGACCGCGGCAACGGACGAAAAAGCGAGAAACGAGTTTCAAGTGAGGTATTCCGATTTGGATAAAACCTCCGATAAATGCATGCTGGCGCATAATGATGTCATTATATTGATAGACGACTCGGACGACGAGGAGTATAAAACGCAGGATGCGATCCTTTCAGAAGCTCGTAAATATTTTTATGCCTGTAAGAGGGTTTACTCTAAAATATTTCCGGTTGAGGCCCCATCCTTTTCGGGATCATATGTTCGACAAAACGAAACTCCAAAACTCAAAGAGTTAGGTATTCCCATATTTCGAGGTGATAAAAAATTATGGCCAAGCTTTTTCGATCTTTTTAATAACATTATAGATCAAAATCAAAGTCTAAGTAACGTTCGAAAACTTCAATATTTATTTTCATATCTCGAGGATGAGCCTTTAAAATTGATATCAGGGATTAGCTTATCTGATCAAAATTATAAAATTGCTTACGACAAATTAGTCAATAGATATCAAAACAAGCGAGACCTCGCAGATGATGCTTTAAGCACAATTATGAACTCCACATTAAAAAACGAATCAGCTAAAGAATTGCGTAATTTAATTGACACCTTTTCTGAATCCCTAGAAATTTTAAAATCACTTAGCTTTGACGTTGACAGTTGGGACTTTATTATTTTTTCCATTTTGTTAGAGAAATTGGATATTCCGACGCGATCAAATTTCGAAATGAGTCACGCCAATAATAATACCGAAATTCCCACTTTTCAGTCACTTTTTCAATTTCTAGAAAAAAGATGTAAAGTTTTGGAATCACTTCCTCAATCAACAGCACCCAAAAAGGTGCCTACCTATCAAAAATCAAATTCTATGCAAAATCAGTTTGGGCAAAAGCCTACCTATCAAAATTAAAATTCTATGCAAAATCAGTTTGGGCAAAAGCCTACCTATAAATCATCCAATTCGCCTTTTATAGGACTGGCTGGCACCTCAACTAATTCAAGTATGGGAATAAAATGTCTCCGGTGTAATCAAGGTCACGTGCTTTCGAAATGTCAAACATTTCTTGACCTCTCACCTATCGATCGCCTATCTTTCGTCAAGCAGAAAAAATTATGTCTAGCGTGTTTTCATCCCTCGCATGGGGTAGACACGTGCAAATCAAAATATTCATGCAGGACTTGCAATAGTAAAAGGCACCACACTTTAACTCATATCTTAGAAACTAATCAAGAGTCTGGAAGCCAAGATACTAGTCATGTCATTCACACACCACCTGTCAATAATCTTCATGTGTCATTAAATACCTCAGGACCTTCAGGTACCTTTCTTTTATGCACCGCTATAATAATAGATGTTATGGACGGTTGCGGAAATTTTCAACCTGTAAGGGCACTGCTTGATTCTGGATCACAGACAGGATTCATCAGTGAAAAGTGTATTCATCGTCTTAATCTTCCTAGGCGAAGTTACACCACTGAAATATTCGGATTAAATCAGATGTCTTCTTTTACTTCCAAAGGGCTCGTTCAATGTCACATTAAGCCACAAGGACAGGTCACTCCTTTAATTAATTTCGAAGCAATTGTCGTTCCACAATTATGTTCCAATATGCCTACATTCACTTTGAACGATAATCAGTGGAAACACTTGGAAAACCTTAAACTTGCCGACCCATCTTATTTCAAATCTAGACCTGTGGACCTAGTTATTGGTTGCGAGCTATTCGCACAGATATTCAAGGAGGGCAGGGTTCTGGGACAAATAGGGCAACCTTCAGCCCTTGAAACCATCTTTGGCTGGGTCGTCATGGGAAAAGTGGACGAAGTAGGTAGTCTTACGGAACGAACCAGTTGTTTTTTAACGAACCATTCACCTCCGTTAGAGGTTTTGGGACATCGAACATTTGCCTAAAAAACAAATCTTATCAAAGGAAGAAAAACAAGCGGAATCAATTTTTACTGCGAGTGTCGTACAACAACCGAGCGGTAGATTCATGGTAGATCTTCCGTTTAAAGATAAAATAAACCCTGACCTAGGAAATACTTATCCGCAAGCTTATCGTAGATTTTTACTTCTAGAAAATAGATTAATCAAAAATCCTGATCTGTACACTGCCTATTCAAGTTTCATGCAAGACTATATCGATTCTAATCATATGAGTTTAGTTTTATCTAGTCAACCAAAAGTCGACGTATCATGTTTTTTAGCACATCATTGCGTACTAAAGCCGGAAAACTTAAGTACAAAATTAAGGGTAGTCTGGGATTGTTCGGCAGTCACCCCAAAAAATATTAGTCTCAATGACACGTTGTTATCTGGACCGAAACTTCAAAAGGATATTGCTTCTTTACTCCTTAGGTTTCGTCTTAATCCTATTGCCTACATTGCTGATATCAAACAGATGTTCCGTCAAGTCCTTATCAATCCTTATCACCGTCCTTATCAAAGGATATTGTGGAGGTTTTCTCCACAGGACCCACTTTCAGTGTGGGAACTTTCTACTATCACTTTTGGCATGACATGCTCACCTTTTCCAGCCATGCGTACATTAAATGAGCTGGCAGAGAGAGAAAACGAACGTTTTCCTATGACTAGTACTGTTCTAAAAACGTCAATTTATATCGACGATATCTTGGGAACTAGCCCTTCGCTTTATGAAGCTCTCTCCCTTCAAACAGAACTCAATGATTTGTTGAAGTCGGGAGGATTTGAACTTAAAAAATGGGCAAGCAATTGTCCTGAGTTATTGGCAACATTGCCAGAGTCCGATCGTCAAATGCCTCTCTCTTTTAACAAGGAGGAACCACACTTTATCAAAGTTTTAGGACTTCAATGGCATCCAAAAAACTAAATTTTTTCTTATCAATGCCGAATGAAGGACAAACCACCAACCAAACGTTCTATTTTATCTATTATAGGAACAATTTTCGATCCCTTAGGCTTTCTTTGTCCCTTGTTGCTACAAGCAAAATTTATTTTGTAACAGTTGTGGATATCGAAAATAGGCTGGGACGAAGAACCAGATTCTTCTATCATTGACACTTGGGAGAAACTTCGTTCTGAATTCCCGCTTCTTTCCAATTTTCAATTATCCCGACAAATCAAACTGTCAAAAACCAATACCTGTCAAATCATCGGCTTCTGTGACGCTTCAATTCGAGGCTACGCAGGCGTCGTATATTTTCGTGTAGAAGAGGAAAACAATATATCTGTTTCTCTCATATCTGCAAAATCTAGGGTCGCGCCTATAAAGTCACAAACTATGGCTAGGCTAGAACCCCTAGGCGCATTTCTTTTAAGCGAATTAATTGACTTCGTTTTATCTAGCTATGAAGGAAAAATAACTTTTACAAATATCGTTACTTTCTGCGATTCGCAAGTCGTATTGCATTGGCTTTCATCCCCTCCTAATCGCTGGCAAACCTTTGTTGGAAATCGAGTCAGTAGAATCCAAGAAATCATTCCCTCAAACTCATGGCGCTACATTCCTTATGCTTTAAATGCAGACGATATTGCGTCACGAGGGGCCACCCCTTCACAGCTCATTTCACATGACATGTGGTGGAACGCACCGTCGTTTTTGTGGTCTCCCGAAAACGAATGGCCCGATTTTCATAAATCAAAAATGCCGATTGATTTCGGAGATATTAATCTGGAGGAAAAGCCAAAGGTCTGTTGCAATGCGATAATTGACGTTATCTTCTTAGATCAGCTTCTTATCAAATATTCATCTATATCAAAAATTCAACGTATCATTTGTTATGTCCTTCGAATAGTTAACCTTTTTCAAAACCATTCCTATCAAAAACCCACTAAGTCACCGGACCAAAAAATTATTTTTGAAAATATTGTTTTTCCTACCACCGGTGAGATGCAAAGTGCGTTACACCTTCTTATCAAACGCGTTCAAGGTTCTTGCTTTTCTGAGCTTTTTTCCGCGTTATCTAAGGATAAACCAATACCGAAACCTTTTCGAAAACTTTCACCTTTTCTTGATTAAAATAATATCATTAGAGTCGGTGGCAGATTACAAAAATCTGACCTTTTGTCTTATTGTGCAAAACACCCAGTCTTACTTTCGAGTAACCATCGTTTAACTACTCTTCTTATCGAGTCAAATACCTTCATCCTGGGTTTGAAACATTACATAATCTGCTTTTACAGCAATTTTGGATATTATCTGCCAGACGGGCAATTCAAAGAACCATATCCAAGTGTTTGCAATGTTTTAGAATCAACCCTAAACCCTATAGACCGCCCATAATGAGTTCACTTCCCGCTCATCGAATCAATCAACTTAAACCTTTTATCGAGTGTAGCTATCGACTTTTGTGGACCTTTCTTTGTGAGTCCTCATCGCTACCGTGGTTGTAAAGCTTTCAAATCGTATGTCTGTGTGTTTGTCTGTACGGCCACACATTGCGTGCATTTGGAATTAACCATGGAACTGTCCACCGAAGGGTTTTCCATCGATTCATTGCCAGACGTGGAAGCGTGACGCAATGCTGGTCAGATCAGGGCAGTAATTTTATAGGGCTTCGTAACCAATTACTTGATTACGCAAGAAGTGCGTCCACCAGACTTTCTATTCGTTGGCATCTGGGACCTCCTCTCAGTCCACATTTCAATGGCCTGGCAGAAGCTGGCGTCAAAAGTTTTAAAACTCACTTTATTCTAGTTGTCGGCGACCAGAAGTTGTCTATCATGGAAATGTCCACCCTTACGTGTCGCATAGAAGCTGTACTTAATAGTCGCCCTTTATCTCCTGCCTCTTCAGACCCACACGATCTTCAACCTCTTACCCCTGGGCATTTTTTGACCCTTGAACCCCTTAATTCAGAAATTCCGGAGTCAGATTTGTCCGAGGTTCCCCTAAATCGGCTCTCGAGATGGCAACTAATCCAATAACTACATAATGATTTTTGGAAAAGGTATTCTGCAGAGTATTTGCATATGCTACAACAGCGACACAAGTGGGTTGATTCGTCCCCAAATATCAAATTAAATGATTTGGTTATCATAACGAGTGATCACATTCAGTCACCTTTGAAATGGCCAGTCGGTCGGGTCATCGAACTGCATCCCGGCGGAGACGGTCAGGTGCGCGTTGCGACGGTACAAACGGCTACCGGTGTTTACAAGCGGCCAGTTGTAAAACTGTGGCTCTTGCCGAATTAAAAGTAATTTTAATTTTTTCTACCTATTGAAGTCAATTATTACAATAGGTAATTCTTTATTATTTTTTTTTAATTTTGTTTGTTTGTTTTGACTTTTTCGGGTTTTCGTTATCTCTAAATAAACTTACGCTACTTATCTGTTTTTCATTCATTTATATTTATCAGTCGATCATTTTTCTTATATCTATATCTGTCCGGCTGATATACTAAAATTGTGTGTTTTGGAGGGCAGTTATGTTAGCTCCCGCTAAATTTCGCGGTTGTTTGTAAATTTTAAAAACCACACAATTGGATGACGGACAGAGTGCATTTTCGCGCATTTTGGACATGCGCACCAAGAATCAGAGAGATCCTTTTTCGACCGCCTCGAGAAATGGCGTGTTAATTTACTTTCTCCAACTATTTCAAATTTCTACACTTGAAAGTGCTCGATTTTGGTGTACTGAAGCATAGAACTAGAAACTTCAGCCCTTCAGCTACGTGGTGACATCATTAGATCCAGACAGGGGCCCCTTGGAACGTGGAGAAATTGGCTGCAAACTGGTGAGTGCTTTGTTTCTGATTTCCGTTGTGTGGTACCCACAATTAACCTATGGACCTTTTAATTATTTCGTAATTTCATATCAATATATTTATGTTTGTTCGCGCTTTCATTAATTAAAATATATACAGTCCATTGCAGTTATCGTTTTTTTTACTGCGGGCATAACAGTTAATAGGAATCTATTAACAGTTAATAAGAATCTATTAACCGCAAATATGGATATGTTAACCGTAAATTGGAATATATTAACCGGTAATATGAATCTATTACCCGGTAATATGAATCTATTCCCGGTTAAAATGAATTTATTAACTGTTAATATAAATACATTAACTGTTAATAAGAATCTATTAAATGTTATTTGGAATCTCTTAGCCATTAATAGGAATCTATTAACAAATAATATAATATAAGTATATTGCCAGTGAATGGGAATCTATTAACTGCGAATACGAATCTATTAACTGTTAACATGAATTTATTAATCATTATACATCTATTAACATTTAATTGGAATATATTAACCAATACTATGAATATATTAGCCGTTAATATGAATAGAGTACCAGTTAGTGTGTATATATTAACCGGTAATATGAATCTATTAACATATAATAGGAATATATTAGCAGTTAACATGCATCTATTAACCTTTAATATGAGTCTATTACCCTTAACGCGCCCCTATCAATCTTTAATAGGGATTTATTGGAATAAAACCGGACTTTATTTTAGAGTCGACTTTATTCTGACTTATTTACACAGAAAACTAACAGCTAACCTCTCAAAATTGACATACCAAAGCCAAATTTAATAACACAGTCGCTTCCATTTAATAAATACCGACATTAATAAATCCGGTTTTTAAATACATTTACACGAATTTTGAAGCAAAGCAGCTGGTTTTTATATGTAAATCTCTAAAATAAGGTCAGGTTTTATTCCAATAAGTGTCTATTATCAATCTATTAACCCTTAATATGAATCTATTAAACACTAATACACATATATTAACATTTAATAGGAATCCATTAACCTTTAATAGAAATCGAACAACTACTAGGTAGTTTATTTAGTGTTAATAAAAATTAACTTGCTGTAAATAAAGGATCATTTACAGTAAGCAGAAACATATTAGTGCTGAAGAAGAAAATCTCTTGTGGGACATAGATAAATCGTTTAAGGTAAGTAGAAAATGCATTAATACTAAATTAAGTTTCTATTTACCACATATAGTTTTTATTAACTATAAATAGTTTTTTATTAGTCTTTAATAGATCGATCCGTTTACCCTAAATAGAGAGTTCTTTTGTCTCATATATAAGTGAAGTATCTATCTATAGGATAAGTGAATTCTTATAAATGGTTAGTGGGAATTTTTCTCAGTGTAATCGCGGATTAAAACAAATATGGCTACCAAAAAATTCTGGTATATTCTTGTTCTATAAAAGTAAGGTTTTCGAAGTAAACTGATGCTTCATTCCTTACATTTGACCTTATATTATAAAATATATGATTTTTTTGAAGTGCGCCTTTACATACCTATGATGATCTACGGTCGATATTTTCTTATTATTGTTGACCTATAATAGTCAGGAAGATTTTCAAAGGACCTGGTTTTGAGGTTAATAGAAATTTTTATTCCTGATTCTTATAGCCCAAGAACTCATCTTTAAAGATCCGATTGATGCCACTCTGGCACCCTTGAGCATTTTGAGATATTCAAGAGGGCGGCCGATTACGGAATAAAAATTTTTTAAAAAATTGTTTAAAAAAATATAAATCCAACGCTGGACGTATTCAATAGCTGTTGGGTTCCCATTAAATATAGTAAAAGCCCCTTTCCCCTCAGGAACATGGGCAAAAATGGCGCTGCCATCTTGGTTTTTGACTAATTTTTTTCCTTTAATAGCCTTTTACTCAGAAAGTACTTACTTTTGAGAAAATCTGTGGAAGGAAATTTAAAGCTTATTGAAAGACCTATCGAAAGAGGTATCTGCGAGATACCTAGGTACTACCGTTGCAAAGATACGTACATAATATGCTGAATTCTTGCACATTTTATTCAAAAGAAATACAGTAACATTTTTAAATTTGACCAATTTTCTTAGAAACCAAGCTTTTTGTGAAAAAAGGATCATAGACTTTTTTGTAGACAATAAAATTTCCATTTTAACTATGTATCACTTAGTAGGAATAACATTATTTCTAGCGGCCCAGTGGCATCCATATATGTGGGTGATTTACAGAAATCGTCGAAAATTTACCAAGTTTTTAGGTTTTTATCCAATAAGTTTGGCCATACAAATAGGAAATTCTGCAGCAGTTTTGGGAACTATCCCAGTAGATTCCGGTCTGGATGAATTAAATTTATTTTAATTTTATTATTTTTTTGAAGGGTGTGAGGGTGTGGATTTTTACCTTTATTTTATTTGTATTTTTATTTGTATTTTTATTTAGTTTTGACACTGTTATTGTTAATTTTTAATTTTACAAATAAAAGCAATTTGTTTAAAAACAAAGCCCTTTCATAAAAAAGTTTTACACGCCTTAATTAGACGATGAAATTTTCATTACGATGATGTATAACAAAAGTTGTCCCTTAACTGGGATCAGTTTTAAAAATAAAATAAAAAAATTTATTTATTTTTTGCAATTTTTGCAAAAACTCGCTTTCTAGGAAATTACTTTTACAATACTTTATTAACGAAAAAACAACAAAGATTGCGGGAATTCCTCAAAAAGGGATATTAGTAGCTCGCATACTAGTTTCGGTCTTCTTGGACCTTTTCGGTACGAGCGTAACAAGTGTTAAGGGACGATTGTTACGCTCGTACCGAAGAGGTCCAAGAAGACCGAAACTAGTATGCGAGCTACTAATATCCCTTTTTGAGGAATTGCCCGCAATCTTTGTTGTTTTTTCGTTAAGTATGTCCTCATAATATTCCTTTTGATTTATACTTTATTAAGAAAACTAAATTACCTTTTCAACAATTTTCAAAAAGGCTTTTTTAAAAAAAAATTGGTTGAACGTGCTGGAAATTAGCATATTATTGTGGATGCTTAAGGGTGCGTATCTTTGCAAAGGTAGTACCTACGTAGCTCTGAGATATCTCGTTTGATAGGTATTTTAATGGGGTTTAATATTCCTTTCCACTTTTTGAGCAAAAGGCTAATTAAGGAAAGAATAGTCAAAAATTCAAGATGGCGCCGCCATTTTGACACTGTTCCTTAATGGAGAGGGATCGGGAATTTAACTATGTTTAATGAAAACCCAATAGCTATCGTTTACGTCTAATATTGATTTTATGTTTTTGAAAACTTTTTTATCCGTCATCCCATATCCAAGTATGTAATGTAATATTATAAGGTCAAATGTAACGAATCAATCATCAGTTTACTTAGAAAACCTTACTCTTATAGAAAAAAAATATACCAGAATTGTTTGGTAGCCATATTTGTGTTAATCCGCCATTAAACTTTGATTTCGTTAAAATTTTACTATAACCCCCAAATTTGGCGCGCCGTAAAGCAAAAACTATTGGCCGGAGCGACAAAATGCACAAAAACAAAGTTGTGCGCAATTTTGTTCTCTACATATTTTATTTAAACTTTTTTTTTATAGCACCTACTCCAACGGTGCTATATTCCTCCAAGCGCCGCGATGCCGAGTATTCATCCCCCCCTCGAGCGGCAACCCCCCGAGGTCGCAAACTAAGATGTACTATCGGGGGACCTATGTCTACCATCCCATCAAATTTCATTTTTGTTCGACCTTTTGCAAATAGAACCCCATATTTTGTACTTAACGCTTGGCCTACATTGGGACTTTACAAATTGCAGTATGTCAGCCCATCAGAGATGGTGCTTCGACTTCCGGTTGTCTCCTTCTTAAGTATGCCTCACATTCTGCCACGAGGTCTCTTAATGATTCCTCTGCCTGCCCATAGTGCAGTGTTTTAAATAAATACAAGGTCAATAAACAAGATTCCAGACAATAAAAATCTCATATACCGGGTGGGCCAAAAAAAAACCGGACAATTTCTGTTTCATTATAACGTTTGAACTATACAATCGATTTTAATGAGACGAACTGCACTTGGCAGAGAATTTATCAAAGATTTGGCTAAATATATTTTTTTCCGCGATCTCAAAATCCAAGATGGCGGACGAAATTAAAATATACCCTTCAAACATGCTTGTTTATTCTTGTGTTTATGTTATGTTTTAATATGTTTTTTGAATTAGTAAAAAAGCTGCATTCTTGCAACGCACAACAGCAAGGTAAAAATCAGCAAAATCGGTTTAGTACTTAAAAAAAGAGTATTTTTGTTTTAACAATTTTTTTGCATATTATACGATTGCCTTGTCAATGCATTTATTTCTTTATCAATTCATTACTACCGAACCGACTTTGATTAAATAAAAAACTTCCTAGCTAGAATTGATTTTGCTTTTAATATCATAATTAAAGTTTATCGCCATCTTAAAATTTAAGAAGGTGGACAGAATCTTACGTGATTCTTCGAAATGGCGTGTTTATTTTCCGAAAATGTTTTAGTTTTTGAAGTGTAAACTTCTTTAGGCGCGTTTGGTACTTTTTGTGGGTGCTAAATTGAACTGAGCCGTTATGCTCGGCTATGTAACGCTCATTCGGGTGAAGTCGGCTCGAGTCGACTAACTGTGAGAGGAACAGTCAGCAGAGCGATATGATGATGCAGATGAAGGCCACTCAGATCAAAATTTACCAGAGTAATTTATACCCAATTATAATTATGTAAATGTTATTACTTTGTATATTACTTGGTCAATATACAACGCAAAAAATCTTGTATTTCGTATGATTAATTTCGCCTTGTTGAAGATTACACTTCTGCCGTGTTAAGCACACACAATTTTTTTAAAATTATTTTAGAAAAGCACTACTTTTTCCCCACACAAGAAAGTACAAATTATTAAAATCGGTGTGATGCTTCTCAAACAATCTATTTTTGTTTCAACCATTATTCTAGAGATTATACGATTGCAATCCTGTCTGCATCCATTTCCTTATAAATTCGCTATTGCTAAAACGATTTTAGTAAAATAAAAAAAATCATAGTGAGAATTGATTGCTCTTTAAAGATTCTAATCAAAATATTCCACCATCTTAGAATTTAAGTTGGCGGACAGAATCATACTTGATGCAATGCAATGATATAATTTGTAAAACAATGGGTAAAACAAAATCAGATTTTAGTACTTTCCACCTTGTTAAGCGGGAAAAAATAGTACTTTTCTTCAAATTAAGAAAGAAAATTCAAAACGTTTTCACAAAATAAAAATAAACTTGCCTCTTTGAAGAGACAGTATGATTTCGTCCGACATCTTTACTTTTAAAATAGCGACAAATTTCGATTATAATCTTTAAAGAACAATCAATTTTTACTATGATTTTTTTTATTTCACGGTTCAGTTATGATGACTTCATAAGGAAATTAATGCAGACACGATTAGCAATGCAATCGTATAATCTGTAAAACAATGGCTGAAACAAAAATTGATTTTTTGAGAACTACCGCACCGATTTTAGTATTTTGTACTAAATTTGTATTTGTAGTGCTTTTTTATAGATTAAAATAAAAACTAAAACGTTTTTAGAAAAGAAGAATAAAGACGCCATTTTGAAGAATTAAATATGATTCTGTCCGCCATCTTAAACTTTAAGCCAGCGATAAATTTTGATCATGATCTGTGAAAAGCAATCAATTTTTACCAGGATGTTTTCTATCCCATCAAAATCGGTTCAGTAGTAATGATTTTATAAGGAAATAAATGCAGACATGATTGACATGATTATTTTTTTTTTAGAACCACTAAGTCGATTTTGCTAATTCGTACCTGGTTGTGCGTGGCAAGAATGCAGCTTTTTTACTGATTTAAATTTTTTTTTAAAACATGTTCGCAACACAAGAATAAACGAGCATCTTTGAAGGGTAAAATTTAATTCCGTCCGCCATCTTGGATTTTGATTGGATTTTGAGATGACGGACAAAAAAATATATTTAGTGAAAACTCTGATTAATTTTCTGCCAAATGCAGTTTGTCCCATTAACCCACATAGCACAAAAATCACATCAACGTTAAATTAACATGAACAAAAATAACAAAGTTTTTTTTTTACTTGAAAGCAACCTCACACCATTTAATATTTATTTGGTTAAATCTACATGCTTAAAGATAACTTAAAAACAAGGAGAAATCAAACTATAAAAATGTACTTTTCTGGTGCTGTGTATATAACGTGTTTTTTACCCTCGTTGTTTTCATGTACCAAAGTCACACTTGAAAAGTCCTCCACAACATGTTCTAAAACGCCACTAAATTAAGACTTCTCAAACCTACTAACTTTCTGGGTCATTTTTGGTCACGTTTTTTTAATAACATTTTTTTTTCTTAAAAGAGACGCGAAAGGAAGTTATCAAAGTTCACTAGTTTAAGACTACAACACTTTAACACAATTTTAAAGATGGCGCTCAAGGCAAGACAAAATATCTATATATCTATCTATATACATTATGTTTTTTTTAAAAGCTAAACAAGATCTTTTAAGAGTAAACACTTTCACAGAATATTAATGTGTCTTTATCAGGTTAATCACAGATACGTCGTGATCGTGAAGGATCAGGGATCAGTTCCTTAACAGGTTTTTGGAGTTTAGAGGCCAAAGCACTGACTGATAGATTTAGTCAAAGTGAGAAATCCCGACAATAGGTGGCGCTGCTGCTAGTAAAATCTCAAAAATATTCGGTAGAAAAGCCATGCAAGTCGCGTTTTAAAATTAATAATAATAATAATAATAAATGCCTTTATTTAAAAAACGAAATAAAAATTACAGTAGGCGAAGTCTAGCCAGAGGCTACTCTACTTAACCCATAAGATGGTATTTTAAATATTAATAAAAGCATAATGTTTCACTTAATAAATTTATACAAAAATGTAATGGTAAACAAATAAATGAAAAACTACGTACAATAATAAATTTTAAAACAAGAGTTTTATCTAACCTGATAAATAAAATATATATATATATATATATATATATATATACTAAAGTAAACTAAATAAAATGCTTAAATTTAACCAGATTCATATTTTCACTTAATTAATAGCATTAATATCTTTGAAGGTGACCATTTTTTAGCCCAGTAATAAACTTTTTAAATCTCTCTTAAATCTCGGTAATTTTTGGTTTTTGACCTCATCACTTAAAGAATTATATAGTACTGTAGCATTGTAAGAGAATGATCGCTTGAACAAAGTAGTTTTGCACTTAGGAGCTAATAATCTATTTGTATGACGCAAATCATGATTGTGGACATTTTGACTAAAAGTGAGTTTTTTAAGCAAATAGTCGGGGCGTGATGTTGACAGGAGTTTATGTACAAAGTTACCCAGGTGGTAGTTATAGAGATCGTTAATTTTAAACCATTTGAGTTGCGTCAGCTTTTCAGATACATGATCGTATTTACGTAGCTTAAAAACAAATCTCACACAGAAGTTGATCAGTTTTTGAAGTCTATTCCGGGTTAAAACATCCAAACATGGGAAATACACAATGTCGGCATAATAAAAGATAGGAAACACTAACGCTTCGCATAATTTTTTTCTAAGTTTAAAATTTATTATGATGTAATTATTATAAAGCCCTTTTAGTGCAAAGTAACATTTTTTGATTGTTGCTGATACATGCTCTTTAAATCGCATCCCTTCATCCATCAGCACTCCTAAATTACGGGAATAAGTTTTCACCTCTAGTTGATGGCCACTAAGGATGATTTTTATTCTACTTTTTATGATTTTATATATAATTTTATTATCAACACAATATTTATAGAATTGTTTATATTGTCACACAGATCATAATTAAACTATCCCAAAGTGATACATTTATCTAAACAAAACAGATGCACTTCGTATTAATTTAATTATTGGGATCTAGGCGTGCATCTATTATTATGAAATACCAAGTTATTGGCAATAATAATAATTGTGGTACCTAAGTATCGAAAACCATCGTCACTAGCAATATTGCCGAATTTGCAATAATTTAATATAAAAGGCGATTTAACACACCATACAAGTGACCAGTACCCGGGGTCCACTCCTAACTAAGCGTTCGTAACCAGTTTCTGGACGTCCTGCTGAGCTTCGTAACCAGTTTCTGGACGTCGTCTAATTTGCCCCTTAACTAAGCGTTCGTAACCAGTTTCTGGACGTCCGCTGAGCTTCGTAACCAGTTTCTGGACGTCGTCTCTTTTTTAACCCTAAACCTGTGGTCCTGTGTACTGCGTCCCCCGAGTCCTACCCGGCATAATTCACAGTAAGGCCCTAATGGCCGTATTTATGGTTCTCCATATTTTTTTTGGGTAGGTTAGCGTAGGCTATAATTTCTGTCGATTTATCCGCTGTATAATTATAAACGAAATATATGTATTAAACTTCCCCAGTTTCCGATACTTTTCTACGCCCCCATACTAAAGACCCTTAGGTCTATTTTTCTCTGTGACATATTTGGTGGAGGCGCCGTGTTTGATCCCTTCTTACTATCTCCATATAGTAAGGAATATTTTTTTTGACCCATTTTTCTCCGTAGTCCCTAAGGACTCTTGACACCAAATGGGCAAATAAATTTTAAACAAGAAATATGAACAGATATCCCATAACAATAGCAATTCGCCTTTGTTGATGGTTTGATAGTACTCGGTCCGTCGGGGGAACTACTAGTTGTACCCCGTTGCCGATCCCACGGGGTCCGGCCGGAATATAATAACTTGGATTAAATTTCATGATAGTAGGTTCACCTTTAGATGTTTTGATGCTATCGGTCCGTCGGGAGAATCGTTAGTTATATCCCGTTGCCCGATCCAATAGGGTCCGGCTGGAATATAATGACCTTGGGATAAATTATTCCTATTATTTTTTGGATTTTGGTTAATATAATAATATGAACAGATATCCCCTAATAATAGCAATTCGCCTTTGTTGATGGTTTGATAGTACTCGGTCCGTCGGGGGAACTACTAGTTGTATCCCGTTGCCGATCCCACGGGGTCCGGCCGGAATATAATAACTTGGATTAAATTTCATGATAGTAGGTTCACCTTTAGATGTTTTGATGCTATCGGTCCGTCGGGAGAATCGTTAGTTATATCCCGTTGCCCGATCCAATGGGGATAAACTGTTCCTATTACTTTTTGAATTTTTGTTTTTCTTAGTAAAAAGGGGATTATGGACAGGGCATTGAAATAAAAAATCCGAATGCCCCTATAGTCGTTTCGACTTATTTTTTTAAGGAAAATTTTATTACAATTATAATCTTACGTGGAATATTCTGTATGCCATTTCGGCCTAAGAAATATTTCAAGCCCCATGGATATTTTTTCCCACACGTCTTTTTAGTACTTTAGTACTAAGCCCTTTAGTTACATTACTTGGGGAAAATATTTACTCAAAAGTAGCATTACAGCCCGCGATAAGTAATATACCACACAAACAATTAATTTAAAATAAAACCAAACGTAAATTAAAAAACAACCATGCATTTATGCAACGAGGCGAAATATAGCTAGCATACACCCAAATGTAGCGTACACGGAGTTTAGAACCAAAACAAAAAACACGTGGCGAACAAAGCACGAAGTACGGCAGCGAGTGGAGATGGAACAACGAAAGTTTCACTTTTTTTGTGCCAAAGTCGGATCGAGTAGGCGATGGCACAAAGGAAGAAGCCTACGCCACATTTGATAAGAAAACGGGAAGTAGTCTGGAGAATCCTAGGTGACCATGCCTGCAGTCGCTCCAGCATCAAGCCATCCTGCACGAGAGCAATTTAGTCTTATCCGGCTGCAGGGACACCCGCAGCATTCAAAGGTCAGGTATTAGTTTCCATTATTATTAATTATTACTGTCTAATTTATATGTGTCAATACCTCGGTTTTCTTTGTTACCTGTACTGTCATTTTTTTTGTTCATAAAAGTAGTAAACTTAACTAAAATCGGTCAAATGATTATGAGATATGAATACAGACATACAGACACACTGAAATTTATAATAAAAGACACTGTCGTTAAAAGACAGTGGTTTAAAACGTACTAATTTTTTCCAATACATTTTTGTTTTTTGTTGCACTTTATAAAAAAAGTCATTTTTATTAATATTTTGTTTATATGATCAAGGTAACAAAGAAATAGTAGATAAAAAAAGCACATATACATGCAGTTTTATTATGTTTTGCTGAATTTTCAAATTGCAGAAGTACATGACCTGGGGTTATTAATGTTTATAAACTTTTCTTTAGTTTTGCGGAAATTTTTAGAACAATTATTATTTTTAAACACCTATTCAAAATATGAGCTTTTTTTACTGACTGGAGTGAATAATTGAATTTACATTTTTACAGTTCTTACTCATTCATTCTTTTTTTTTTTTTTGGTAAAATATTGCAAATTAGTTGCGCGCTTGTTTAGTTTAGGAGATATAGAACTTTTTAACAATTTTACTTTTGGTGTTGGATAATATTCCAGAGGGAATAAATATATTTCAAAA
Organism: Aspidapion aeneum; assembly: GCA_963576565.1. Taxonomy (NCBI): domain Eukaryota; kingdom Metazoa; phylum Arthropoda; class Insecta; order Coleoptera; family Brentidae; genus Aspidapion; species Aspidapion aeneum. Next base: position 55,163,132 of record OY755045.1, read on the forward strand.
ATATTTTCAGGATCAGTTAATTTTTTTGTGTTAATTTCTTTCAAAGATTATGTTTTTTTAATTTAGATTTAAAAATCTAAGTTAAACACGGTAAAGTACCCAACAGTCAACTTATGATTTATTTGTTGATAATTTTTGCGTCCAAATAGATAAAGAGGGATAATTGCGTATAAAATGATTTGCCTAAAAAGGCGAAATGAGCACCAAAAAGGTGCTATGCAGATCTCAAACATGAAAGTAGCATTCCGAAAGGCGAGCCAAAAGGCCATAATGCGAGCTTCTAAAAGAGTTTGAGACTGTAAGTTTAATACTGTAAAAAGTACAGTTTATTAAGGGCATCAAAGAATGCCTAAAGCGAGATGGAAAAAAATTAATGGGGCACAGTAGCTCCAATAAATGGTATATTATATATTATGCCATAAACGTTGTATGGATAAGTTCATGTAAAGTGTTAAAAAAAGGCACAATTGTCTAAATAAAATTGAGGTATTAAAGGGCGCATAGGGATAAAAGATCCCAAATAAAGAGTTGAAGGGTACTTATCGAAATGTTTAAGAAGAAATTGATAAAGCAATAATTTTTCATACTTCTTTAGTTTTCTGAAAGTGGCATTTTAAACTGATCCTGAAAGCAGGCCATAACATAAAGTAAATAAGAAAAAATAAGATGACAGAAAAAAATAGTTTTGCGCAAATATATCGCGAATTTTTTGTATTTAGATATTAAGTTACTATAAGTTCGATGATCATCAAACTGCCGTATAATTTTTTTAATTTTAGCACAATAAGCAACAGGGACCAGGCATCATGATGGAGAGGAGATCACCACCCGACCGGAATCCCTAAGATATTTGGCCAAATAAATCTAACATCCATAGACAGAGGATCCGGAACTGGAGGTTTCTTCGCCATGCAAGATGTCCATTGTTCAGGTTTTCATGTGGAATTCGCAGAAATACTATGTATATAGGGTAACTCTAAAAGATAGGATTAGAAGGTTTTTTTTCTTTGTAACTGTGGGTTAGCGCTGGAGGGCCAACGCTTTTCGAGCGGGGGGCGTGTCACACAGATCATAATTAAATTATCCCAAAGTGATACATTTATCTAAACAAAACAGATGCACTTCGTATTAATTTAATTATTGGGATCCATATAAATTAAAGGCGTGCATCTATTATTATGTAATACCAAGTTATTGGCAATAATAATAATTGTGGTACCTAAGTATCGAAGACCATCGTCACTAGCAATATTACTGAATTTGCAATAATTTGATATAAAAGGCGATTTAACCCACTCCTAACTAAGCGTTCGTAACCAGTTTCTGGACGTCCTGCTGAGCTTCGTAACCAGTTTCTGGACGTCGTCTCATTTGCCCCTTAACTAAGCGTTCGTAACCAGTTTCTGGACGTCCGCTGAGCTTCGTAACCAGTTTCTGGACGTCGTCTCTTTTTTAACCCTGAACCTGTGGTCCTGTGTACTACGTCCCCCGAGTCTTACCCGGCATAATTCACAGTAAGGCCCTAATGGCCGTATTTATGGTTCTCCATATTTTTTTTGGGTAGGTTAGCGTAGGCTATAATTTCTGTCGATTTATCCGCTGTATAATTATAAACGAAATATATGTATTAAACTTCCCCAGTTTCCGATAATTTTCTACGCCCCCATACTAAAAACCCTTAGGTCTATTTTTCTCTGTGACAATATATTACCCGTTCTGAGATTTTTGAAAGTGTAGGGAGTAAGCTTATAGGTTTAACAACTGCCCTTTTCCGAAATTGTGGGATATATCCATTTAAAAGGAAACAATTTATTATATGCGTAATATGTTTGTAAATAACTGGGCAGCATAATTTTATCATTTTAGCATTTATCTCGTCTAGGCCAGTAGCGTTTGATTTAAGGCCAGTAATAATTTCCTGAATATTCCCAGAAGTCGCTAGTTCAAAATGAAAATTAATTTCTGGCTTAAATTTATTATCTAAAAAGTACTGCATATTATTTCTACAATTATTTTGGGGTTTATATTCAGATGAAAAACATTTAATAATTTTATCGGGGTCTTACAAGTGGTGTGGAATTTGACCTATTTTATTTTGTTTAATATTTAAGTTTTTGACAGCTCTCCATAGAGCCCTGTTAGACTTACTTTCCTGTGCTGTTAAGAAGACGGATTTTTCCCGTTTAATCATCCAAAGAGTAGCGTGCGTGCTTATTCATATTAAATCTTCTTGACTTTTTGATTGTTTGTATTTGCTTAAAGCCTGATCGCGATCCTTCATTAAGCTTCTGATAGTGTTAACCACGGTGCATAGGGTTTTGAAATATAAGAAGTTTTATACGGGGCATGCTTATGAAATAAGTATCTGATATTCTCACTTAAAAAGTCAATTTTTGTATCAATGTGTGGCATATAATATAAGCTATCCCAGTCAATCATATTTAAGTCTTCATTAAAACGCGTTATATTGAAGTGTCTGAAATCGCGATATGTGACAGTTTTTGGTAAATTTCTTTTAATGGTTAATGTAAGCTCTAGGTAAATTAGTTTGTGGTCTGATATATGGTCCGCATTAACAGTTCCGAATGAATTCACCATATTTGGATTATTAACATAAACAATATCAATTAGTTTTTCAGTTGTTTGTGTAATACGCGTTGGCTCATTTATAATTTGCTCAAAACCGTAAAATGACATACCCTCTATTAAAGGGTTTGTAAGAAGATGGTCAATATTAACATCCCCCAAAAAAATTATGTTTTCATATTGTGGAGTGACCTAGCTGATTAGATCCTCAATATGATTGATTGATGGATTAAGGTTGCTTTTTGGTTGACGATAAACTGTACACAATAAAAGTTTAATTTTTCCTATATCTATTTCTAAATTTATATATTCTACACCTAAAACTGACTCGATATCCTGAAAGACCTCTTTTACTTTAAACTCATTTCTTAAATAAACGCCAACTCCACCGCCTCTGTCCAAACGATCCTTTCTATAAAAGGTGTAGCCTAGAACCTCCACCGCTGTAGTTGGAGTTAACATATTGAGCCACGTTTCAGTCACCGCAAAAATATCGAAATTAGAGCTATTTATAATTTGGCGAATATGATGGATGGATGGCAGTAATGAGCGAGCATTTAAATGTGCCATTTTTAGATTGCTATTTCTATTAGACTTGCCCATAATTATTAAAAATAAAATAGTAAAAAATAATAACAATATAAAAGTATGGATAAAACAATCGTAAAAATTATACAGAAAACAAACAAAATAAATATGTAGGAAACGCGTAATAACACCTATAGACTTATAGGACAAATAATTTTATGGTTTAAGTATTTAAAATATGTAAAAAGCGCAATGTTAAAAGATCTTAAAGTAGGTTTTTAAGAAAAATAGTTTAGTAAAAAATGTAGCACGCAAGTAGTACTTATATTATAAGTAAATCAAAGAATAAATTTAATTAAAAATTAAAATTACACTAACGAAATTAACAGCTAAAAAAATAAAATTAAAATTAGTATAGCAAATAAAATATTGGGTCGCCTTAAAAGTTTACTTATTCGCATACGTGACATCAAACGTGACGAACTTCTCTGGTCCACCGTATTTGCCGGAGAACCGCCAGTACTACCGCTACCTCATTTGAGTGTTGGCCGCTGTAAGTTTTTCGTTATTGCTTTTTTAGAGGGTTTATTCGGCGACTTGTTGACCTTAGTTTCGCTTCGACTAGTCGTACTGTTCACAGCGCCGTGTTTTGCCGTTTCCGTACTAGGCACGTTGTTCTGGACAGTCGTCGTAGGTGGAGTATCCGCGGTCGATTTTTCTGGCGCGAAAACGTCGCTTTTATCACAAATATCACTTTCGTTTGTTTTGATGATCGGTGTGCTTGGCGCACTCAGAGGTAAGCGAACAGTCGAGGTAGATAATACTCCAGCTACAGCTCCCACTTTAACAGATCTTCATACGTGTAGGACTCTTGTCCTAGAAAAAGCTTGTTTTTTTTGATGGTCGCTTTTAAGTTATTTTGTTTTGCTTCTTTTAAGTGCGTAACTAAAAGTTTATTTACCTTTTGGTCTTCCTTTGTTAAGTCTTGTTTAATTCTGATACCAGTATTTTTTAGTTTGTGTACGTTCTTAAAAATTAGGTCTTTGATGATCAGATTATTAAATTCAATAACGAGTGGTTTTTTATCTTCTGCCGTGTTAATAAAATATATATTGGATATATACTCAAATTTCACGTCAATTCCCAAGTACCTACTTAATTGCGACGCTGCCCACCTGGCAAGATCAAATCCTAGTTTTTGGTTATGAAAACTCCGAACACTAATATATTCTTCTTTTTGTTATAGCGCTCTAATGCCTCTATTTTACTTTTTAAGAATTGGTTTTCTTCTTCCAGTTCGCAAATTTTAACTTTATAAGATGTAATGTGGTCGTTTAAATCGCTTTTAATACCGTTTATGGACTCGTTTAAAGTAGCTGTATTAGCTGCAATAAATTTTTTAATTTCCCCCAATTGTTGAGCATTAGTTAGGTCGCTCGCCATGATAATATATTTGTCCGTCGATCACTAAAGTTATCTATGCCAACTGCCCAGTCCAATGGCCGATAACAACCGTAATAATATTAAAATGTATTAATCAAATCTGATTTTTGAGAGTAATAGTCAATTTTGATGCGTTTTCACTACTTACATAGCAGCCTGCATATCACAGGATAAAACTTATAACATTTTTAAAATTAAAAATTCACTAACTTAGTCAAACTTTGTAATTTTTATTGATAATAAGAAATGTAAACAATCACAACGAGCGAACGTGATATTGTTTTGACCCGTTGACTGTCATAATTCGTGTAGAAAAGGCGTGAATCTAATGTTATCTTAACGTTGAAAAAAATCATTTGAAAATAACGTAAAAACATTGCTGTTTTAATTTGATAATGCCGTTGTTAGCAACGTTATTTTTTATAACGTTAATGAATGACCTATTAAGCTTGTTTTCATATATGAAAAAAACGTTTTTTTTCTAACAGCTTTTAAAATCAACGTTTTTATTTCTCACGCCTTTTTAACGTGTTAAACACGTGATTGTGCTATGTGGGAAAATCGATGGTGCAGATCAAAAGTTATAAAGAAAAAAGAAATCCGGTTTTTTTTGGCCCATCCGGTAATGAACAACTTCAAATCGAATTTGAATCTTATGAAAACATTCAATTCTTGATACATAATTCAAGGAAAACCCATCAAAATATTATCTCAATATTAGAATACTGATTATCTTATTATCTAATCATACCACCAAAAATAAAAGCTAAATTAAGTAAGTACTTAAAGGTTAGAAAATCATTGCTATTGAAAAACAGGTATTCCAAAAAATCGGAAAAAGTAAGTTTTTAATTTCTAGTTAAAAACAAGTAAGTATCTAAAAATTATAATCGCAAAAATAAAAAAAATTAGTTTGTTTATACCTTATATTTATTGCTTTACAAGTAAACGACAAGTTTTGTTAGCAGTAGTGATAAAAATCAGTCTCTCATAACGCTAATAGTTTATTATTTATTGCTTTATATTAATCGATACGTTTTGCTTGGTAGGTTGGTGTATAGAAAAAATATTATAAGATTCATAAATGCAACATTATAAAGTTCGTTCCATCATCGCGTGCGATAGTCATAAAAGAGTAAAAAAAATCCTTTTTGCGTTCCAGGTCGACGTTGTACTGTTATCGGACAGTCAGTTTTCCGTTCCATCAAGCCACTTATAGTTCAATGAATAGAGGCCAAAATAGGGGGGTTACCCTACAAAAGGTCCGGTAGTTCTGAATTTTGGATATGTTATGAAGCTGATGAGGGTAGTTAAAAATTTGAGTTTTCGTCACCCCCATCCCTGTGCTCCCGCACCATCAAAAATTGGCACTTTTTTTAGTTTTTTGCCTTTAATTTCGTTCCAGTACACTAAATCGCAAAAAGAGTTATAGTTTTTTAGAGGACATAATTATCTACAATCGGGTGGTACCATTGTTGTTCTACGGTTAGTAGTAACGGAGCTAGGTAATTTTTAAAAATGACTAAAATTACGTGCTTGAGCAAATTAAATTTTTTTTTCTACTTACACGTAACACTTTGTTGTAACGTAAAAGTTCGAAGAACATATCTTGTAGAGAATTTAATTATCTACTAAACACTGTATTTAAGTAATTTTTATAATTATTTTGAAGGGGTGGAAGTAACATTAAACAATGTTGGGCAAGTCAGTACAGCAGTTAAAGATCCGAGTTTATACAATTATCATCACTGTCGACGTTTCGTAAAAAACGCAAAATTTTTTTTTTGAATTTCTTACCCAAATCTTTTGTTTTGAAAAATTTAAGAAAAAACGACCCATATACAGGGTGTTTTAAGTTCCAGTGTCCACCATTGCTAACTCTCGTATTATTAAAGATGGAAATAGTTAGATTTGCCAAACTAGTAGAATTTTTGAGGCCCTTTAAGATGTTTAAATAAAAAAAAACAAACAAAATATAATAGAATAGAATAGCATAGGATAGAATAGGATAGGATAGGATAGGATAGGATAGGATAGGATAGGATAGGATAGGATAGGATAGGACAGGACAGGACAGGCCAGGCTAGGACAGGACAGGACAGGACAGGACAGGACAGGACAGGACAGGACAGGACAGGACAGGACAGGACAGGACAGGACAGAACAGGACAGGACAGGACAGGACAGGACAGGACAGGACAGGACAGGACCGAACCGAACCGAACCGAACCGAACCGAACCGAACCGAACCGAACCGAACCGAACCGAACCGAACCGAACCGAACCGAACCGAACCGAACCGAACCGAACCGAACCGAACCGAACCGAACCGAACCGAACCGAACCGAACCGAACCGAACCGAACCGAACCGAACCGAACCGAACCGAACCGAACCGAACCGAACCGAACCGAACCGAACCGAACCGAACCGAACCGAACCGAACCGAACCGAACCGAACCGAACCGAACCGAACCGAACCGAACCGAACCGAACCGAACCGAACCGAACCGAACCGAACCGAACCGAACCGAACCGAACCGAACCGAACCGAACCGAACCGAACCGAACCGAACCGAACCGAACCGAACCGAACCGAACCGAACCGAACCGAACCGAACCGAACCGAACCGAACCGAACCGAACCGAACCGAACCGAACCGAACCGAACCGAACCGAACCGAACCGAATCGAACCGAACCGAACCGAACCGAACCGAACCGAACCGAACCGAACCGAACCGAACCGAACCGAACCGAACCGAACCGAACCGAACCGAACCGAACCAAACCGAACCGAACCGAACCGAACCGAAGCGAACCGAACCGAACCGAACCGAACCGAACCGAACCGAACCAAACCGAACCGGACCGAACCGAACCGAACCGAACCGAACCGAACCGAACCGAACCAAACCAAACCGAACCGAACCGAACCGAACCTATCCAAGCCTAACTATACCCAACCAAACCTAATTTGCAGTGTTGTACTTTAGTTTGATTAGGTTAGGTTCGGTTCAGTTAGGTTCGGTTCGGTTCGGTTCGCTTTGGTTCGGTTCGGCTGGCTTCGGTTCGGTTCGATTCGGATTCACACCCTCTAGGATCCCGGGAAAGAAGTCAGGAAAGTTTTTTTTGTTTTTTAATTATTGGTTCAGTTTGCTTTGGTTCGGTTTGTTTCGGCTAGATTTGATTAGGTTTTGTCAGGTTAGATTTTTGAAACTTTCTATTTTTATGAGGTTAGGTCAGATTAGGTTTAGTTAGAATAGGTTTGGTTACGTCAAGGTCGGGTTAGGTTAAGGTTTCGAAATTTTCTATTTTTGGTTTTCGATATTTGTTAATTTCGATATTTTGTATGTTCGATATTTTGTGATTCGATATTTTGTATTTTCGATATTTTATATTTTCGATATTTTGTATTTTCGATATTTTGTATTTTCGATATTTTGTAGTTTCGATATTTTGTATTTTCGATATTTTGTGATTCGATATTTTGTAGTTTCGATATTTTGTAATTTCGATATTTTGTGGTTTCGATATTTTGAAGTTTCGATATTTTGTAATTCGATAAAATGTAGTTTCGATAGTTTGTGGTTTCGATATTTTGTAATTTCGATATTTTGTATGTTTTCAAAATTTTGTATTTTCGATATTTTGTGTTTTCGATATTTTTTCGCCCTTCCATTTTGAAAAAAGTTGAAAGGCGCAAACCAGAAATTTAAGGACACTGATACGCAACTTATAGTGGCGTACCAACCATTTTGTTCTTATTTTTTACTTTGCTCAAGTTGATGTACAATCGTGCCAATGTTTATCAAAATCCCCAAAAAATGACGAAAATGGCGTTTTAATGACCGACCAGTAAACGATTTGAATATCTTTTAATAAAAACTGAAAAATAGCGAACTTTAAACGCTTTTTTGCTAGCACTTACCAAGTAGATTTTGAAAAAAATTGCATACCGTTTGAAAGCCTGTCTATATTAGAACAAGGGTTTTCGGTGGACCCAAAATTAAACGCAAAATAAAAAATTCCCAGCAGTTTATCTTGAAACATGTCATTTTTGCTTAAAAAACCGTTATTTTAAACCTATGATTTTTCCATGTTTGTGGTAAATTTTTGAATATATTGGATTATATCTATTAATTTTTTTTAAGAAAGTAAATTTTGTATTTAGTTCTCTATCAGAGCCGGTAAAAATTATTTTAAGTTTTGGTCAAATAAAGTTTTCAAAAATTGTTTTGTCTAAGCAGTCCAAAATCTTTGAATTTTGCGAAAAACGCAACAGCTTGGTATATGTGATTCTGCTACAGGTTTTTCCTGCAATATTTTTTAATGTTTTAAAAAGTGAGATAGAGCCAGACTTAAAAGGAAGAAATGAAAGTATGTCAGATGAAATCTGCCTCAGAAATTTCTGGACAGAATCCAAAAATTCAAGTTTTGAAAAAATCACCACTTAGGTAAATTTGTCAAAGTTTTGATTTTGACATTATTTTGTCTGAAATCGATAAATATTTCTAAAAGTTGTGGTACATGGGCCCACAGAGACTGGTCTTACCTTATTTAAACAGCAATCAAAAAATAATTAGCTTTTTTTGGTTTTGAGATATTTTGAAACAAGTGGAAAGGCGGAAACCAGAAATTTAAGGACTTTTTTTACTTTGCTCAAGTTGATGTACAATCGTGCCAATGTTTATCAAAAAATGACGAAAATGGCGGTTTAATGACCGACCAGTAAACGATTTGAATATCTTTTAACAAAAACTGAAAAATAGCGAAGTTTAAACGCTTTTTTGCTACCACTTACCAAGTAGATTTTGAAAAAAATTGCATACCGTTTAAAAGCTTGTCTATATTAGAACAAGGGTTTTCGGGGGACCCAAAATTTAACGCAAAATAAAAAATCCCCAGCCGTTTATCTTCAAACATGTCATTTTTGCTTAAAAAACCGTTATTTTAAACCTATGATTTTTCCATGTTTGTGGTAAATTTTTGAATATATTGGATTATATTTATTATTTTTTTTTTAAGAAAGTTAATTTTGTATTTAGTTGTCTATCAGAACCGGTAAAAATTATTTTGTTATGTTATATTAGTTTTGGTCAAATAAAGTTTTAAAAAATTGTTTTGTATAAGCAATCCAAAATCTCTGTATTTTGCGAAAAACGCGACAGCATGATATTTGTGACCCTGCAACAGTTTTTCCCTTTAAATTTTAAAACGTGAGATATAGCCAGACCGAGGGGTCATCGGCACCCTAAAATTTTGTACAGCGTCCAACAGGACTTGGGTCCTGTCGTGTACTGTTGGGTCCTGTTGAGTACTGTTGGGTACTGTCGTGTACTGTCGAGTACTGTTGGGACAGCTACAAAGCGCGCCCTCAAAAAATTGCGACCAAAAAAAAAAAAAAAAAAAAAAAAAAGGTCATCATGTCTTTTCGCAACTACGCCACTGCTTGGGGTTGGGGGGGCCCGAAGCCTCCTGATGTCAAATTTTAAGGTATTTTTCATGTTTTATCATCAAATATGTAGAAAATATATTCAAAAATCTAAGGCTTGGGAGGGGCCCGGGCCCCCCCCCCCCCCTGGGTGCGCCCATGGTAGTGTCGAGTACTGTCGAATACTGTTGGGTCCTGTTGAGTACTGTTGGGTACTGTCGTTTACTGTCGAGTACTGTTGGGTCCTGTTGAGTACTGTTGGGTACTGTCGTGTACTGTGGAGTACTGTTGGGTCCTGTCGTGGACTGTTGAGTACTGTTGGGTACTGTCGTGTACTGTCGAGTACTGTTGGGTCCTGTTGAGTACTGTTGGGTACTGTCGTGTACTGTCGAGTACTGTTGGGTCCTGTCGTGGTACTGTCGGGTCCTGTTGAAAGCTGATGACCCCTCGAGCCAGACTCAAAAGAAAGAAAAAAAAGTATGTCAGATAAAATCCGCCTCAGAAACTTCTTGACAGGGTCCAAATTTTTAAGTTTTAAAAAAATCAGTACTTTGGTAAAAGTTTTGAGTTTAACATTATTTTTCCTAATATAAAAAAAAATATTTTTACATGGGCTTATAAAGACAGGTCTTACCTAATCAAAATTGTCATGAAAAATATTTCAGCTGTTTTTAGTTTTAAGATATTGGTAAAAAATGTAAAGGTGCAAATTTGAAATTTAAGGGCACTGAAACGCGGCAATCAGTGGAGTTCGAACCAAAAAAAAAATTTCTCTACGTCTCTTGAATTGCTCTACAAACGTACCAAGTTTTACCAAAATCACCAAAAATTGTGTTTTGCTGCCCGACCACAAGCTCCGTTACTACTGCTCGCAAAACAACCATAGTACCACCCAATTGTAGTTAAGTATATCCTCTAAAAAATTTAATATAATATAACTCTTTTTGCGATTTAGTGTACTGGAACGAAGTTACAGGCAAAAAACTACAAAAAGTGCCAATTTTTGATGGTTTTTTCAAGATGGCGGAGGAAGCACAGGGGTGGGGGTGACGAAAACTCAGATTTTTAACCCTTTCGACCTTAATAACATATCCAAAATTCAGAACTACCGGACCCTTTGTAGGGTAAAACTCCTCTATTCATTGTACTATTAAACTGGATTCGGACTCCTTTGAAATACCAGGATTGAACACAGACGCATTAGAAAGGATTGCTCTCTCTCTTTTATTTGCCTGTGTTTATCATATGTTGCACACATTTCCAGTTTACCTGAGATAAACATATACCATAAAATTACATTAAATTTACATTTGTCCCCGAAAAAATTAAAATTTTTGTCAAAATAAATTAATTAACACATGAAAAAATGCCGGGAAGCCACGTAAATATATAAATATTTTTTAAATTTCCAAAAAAAATTGTGCAACATCTGCAGCATCTATTGATTTTTTGGCAAGAGCCTCTTAATTTTTATTACTACGGGACTGCGGAATGTTTAAGTATATCACATGGAAAAAAGCTATACTGACCATAGGGTAGCCTGCTTAGAAAAAGAAAAACTAGTTTAACAGGTGTAGAGGTGTTCATTTTGTTACTTTTGAATACTTGTTACTAATCGTTACTCGACTACTAAGTAATCATTTCATATATTCGTTACTAACGTTACTTTGATTACTGTAACTGTATTCAATTCAATCAGACAATTAGTGCAAAATTCTCGGACTGTCGTTATTTCGAAGATCATTTACTTGTAGGAATATTTTTGTTTTTGATATTATAGAAATATTCAATTGAAATTTTCAAAATGCGGGCTAGTGGTGCCCGCGAGAGTCTTGTTTTCGGTAGTCTCGCATGGTCTCGTCTCGTTTTCGAGACAAGACTCGAGACGAGACTCGGACAAGACGAGACGAGACTTTTATTGGTCTCGTCTCGAGTCTCGTGCAAGACTTCTTGTGTCTTGTGTCTCGTGCGAGAGTCTCGCAGGTAAATATTTCTGCGTTCCAACTGCAGACTTGAGAATTTCATTCATAATACAACATATTTAGAAAGAATTTAGCTATTTAGCATAGATAGACAAAACATGTCATTCATAAATACTTTAAAAACACAATCCATGATTGTTGTAAAACAACGTAATGCATGAAACGAAAACGGACACTAGTCCGCCGTAAGAGACAGAATACTAATTCTGTCTCCTACGGCGGCCGAACATAAAGGCAATACTGCAATAACGACAGATCGCAAATTGAATGACTACCTGAAAATCTATAAATAAGTCTGTCTGTGCTAAATAGTCTAAGGGCCGGTTTACCAATGGAGGGGTATGTTTTTGATTTTTGTATCTTTGGTTTTGGGTGTTTTGTAAAAAAAAATGATTTGGAAAAACCTTATTCACCTTCTTCAGTTATTGTACTCTCGCCAGTAAGTATTTACTACGTATGATGAAAATAGTACAGCTCAAAATTTGTAAATGGTTTTTGCTGTACTTGTACTACTTATAGTAAAAAATAAAAGTACATATATAGGTACCTATCTACCTATTAAAGCTAGATTTATACATTGCATAATTTAAGAGATAAAATGAGTTAAAAGCAACTGGATTAATTTTCATATTGGATCATAATACTGCATTTTTCAAGTTTATTTTTAAACTACTTCATCTTTTTTATTTTTGTTACAGATCATGTCTTTGCAAAGAAACAAACAAACTTCTCTAAACTTTGGCACTTTAATAAATAAATATTAACAAGGTACATCAACAAGAAATAATTGTACTAGTTTCTGGCACATTAAGCTGTTATCCCGGAATGACTGATTACCAACACCCTGTGCGGAGCAAGAGATTTTCTGGCTGAAGTTGTTTCAAAGCCTCGATCTTATATATTATTTATTCTGTAGTATATTTTTTTTAAATTTAAATCTTGTGTTTGCCCGCAGTTAGAAAAACGATAACTGCAGTTAAATGAAGCACGAACAAACATAAATATATTGATACGAAATCACGAAATAATTAAGGTCCATAGGGTTAATTGCTGGTACCATACAACGGAAATCAGAAACAAAGCACTCACCAGTTTGCAGCCAATTTCTCCACGTTCCAGGGGCCCCTGTCTTGATCTAATGATGGCACCACGTAGCTGAAGGGCTGAAGTTTCCAGTTCCATGCTTCAGTACACCAAAATCGAGCACTTTCAAGTGTAGAAATTTGTAATAGTTGGAGAACGTAATTAACACGCCATTTTTCACGAGGCGGTAGAAAGGATCTCTCTGATTCTTGGTGCGCATGTCAAAACGCGCGAAAAATGTACTCTGTCCGTCATCCAATTGTGTGGTTTTAAAATTAAAAACAACCGCGAAATTTAGCGGGAGCTAACATAACTGCCCTCCAAAACACACAATTTTAGAATATCAGCCGGACAGATATAGATATAAGAAAAATGATGGACCGATAAATATAAATGAATGAAAAACAGATAAGTAGCGTAAGTTTATTTAGAGATAACGAAAACCCGAAAAAGGCAAAACAAACAAACAAAAATTTTAAAAAATAATAATAAAGAATTACCTATTGTAATAATCGACTACAATAGGTAGAAAAATGAAAATTAGTTTTAATTCGGCAAGAGGCACAGTTTTACGACTGGCCGCTTGTAAACACCGATAGCCGTTCGTACCGTCGCGACACGCACTTGACCATCTCCGCCGGGATGCAATTCGAGAACCCGACCGACTGGGCATTTCAAAGGTGATTGGGTGTGATCACTCGATATGATAACCAAATCATTTAATTTGATATTTGGGGACGAATCAGCCTACTTGTGTCGCTGTTGTAGCGTATGTAAACACTCTACAGAATACCTTTTCCAAAAATCATTATGTAGTTTTTGGATAAGTTGCCATCTCGAGAGCCGATTTAGGGGAACCTCGGACAAATCTGACTCCGGAATTTCTGAATTAAGGGGTTCAAGGGTCCAAAAATGCCCAGGGGTAAGAGGTTGAAGATCGTGTGGGTCTGAAGAGGCAGGAGATACAGGGCGACTATTAAGTACAGCTTCTATGCGACATGTAAGGGTGGACATTTCCATGAAGGACAACTTCTGGTCGCCGACAACTCGAACAAAGTGAGTTTTAAAACTTTTGACGCCAGCTTCTGCCAGGCCATTGAAATGTGGACTGAGAGGGTGTCCCAGATGCCAACGAATAGAAAGTCTGGTGGACGCACTTCTTGCGTAATCAAGTAATTGGTTACGAAACCCTATAAAATTACTGCCCTGATCTGACCAGCATTGCGTCACGCTTCCACGTCTGGAAATGAATCGATGGAATGCACCTACAAACCCTTCGGTGGACAGTTCCATGGTTAATTCCAAATGCACGCAATGTGTGGCCGTACAGACAAACACACAGACATACGATTTGAAAGCTTTACAACCACGGTAACGATGAGGAATCACAAAGAAAGGTGCACAAAAGTCGATAGCTACACTCGAAAAAGGTTTAAGTTGATTGATGCGATGAGCGGGAAGTGAACTCATTATGGGCGGTCTATAGGGTTTAGGGTTGATTCTAAAACATTGCAAGCACTGGATATGGTTCTTTGAATTGCCCGTCTGGCAGATAATATCCAAAATTGCTGTAAAAGCAGATTATGTAATGTTTTAAACCCAGGATGAAGGTATTGTCGATGAGTGGACTCGATAAGAAGAGTAGTTAAACGATGGTTACTCGAAAGTAAGACGGGGTGTTTTGCAGAATAAGACAAAAGGTCAGATTTTTGTAATCTGCCACCGACTCTAATGATATTATTTTCATCAAGAAAAGGTGAAAGTTTTCGAAAAGGTTTCGGTATTGGTTTCTCCTTAGATAACGCGGAAAAAAGCTCAGAAAAGCAAGAACCTTGAACGCGTTTAATAAGAAGGTATAACGCACTTTGCATCTCACCGGTGGTAGGAAAAACAATATTTTCAAAAATAATTTTTTGGTCCGGTAGATTAGTGGGTTTTTGATAGGAATGATTTTGAAAAAGGTTAACTATTCGAAGGACATAACAAATTATACGTTGAATTTTTGATATAGATGAATATTTGATAAGAAGCTTATCTAAGAAGTTAACGTCAATTATCGCATTGCAACAGACCTTTGGCTTTTCCTCCAGATTAATATCTCCGAAATCAATCGGCATTTTTGATTTATGAAAATCGGGCCATTCGTTTTCATGAGACCATAAAAACGACGGTGCGTTCCACCACACGTCATGTGAAATGAGCTGTGACGGGGTGGCCCCTCGTGACGCAATATCGGCTGCATTTAAAGCAGAAGGAATGTAGCGCCATGAGTTTGAGGGAATGATTTCTTGGATTCTACTGACTCGATTTCCAACAAAGGTTTGCCAGCGATTAGGAGGGGATGAAAGCCAGTGCAATACGACTTGCGAATCGCAGAAAGTAACGATATTTGTAAAAGTTATTTTTCCTTCATAGCTAGATAAGACGAAATCAATTAATTAGCTTAAAAGAAATGCGCCTAGGAGTTCTAGCCTAGCCAAAGTTTGTGACTTTATAGGCGCGACCCTAGATTTTGCAGATATGAGAGAAACAGATATATTGTTTTCCTCTTCTACACGAAAATATATGACGCCTGCGTAGCCTCGAATTGAAGCGTCACAGAAGCCGATGATTTGACAGGTATTGATTTTTGACAGTTTGATTTGTCGGGGTAATTGAAAATTGGAAAGAAGCGGGAATTCAGAACGAAGTTTGTTCCAAGAGTCGATGATAGAAGAATCTGGTTCTTCGTCCCAGCCTATTTTCGATATCCACAACTGTTGCAAAATAAATTTTGCTTGTAACAACAAGGGACAAAGAAAACCTAAGGGATCGAAGATAGTTCCTATGATAGATAGAATAGAACGTTTAGTCGGGGGTTTGTCCTTCATTCGGCATTGATAAGAAAAAATGTCGTTTTTTGGATGCCACTGAAGGCTTAAAACTTTGATAAAGTGTGTTTCATCCTTGTCAAAAGAGAGAGGCATTTGACGATCGGATTCTGGCAATGTTGCCAATAACTCAGGACAATTGCTTGCCCATTTTATAAGTTCAAATCCTCCCGACTTCAACAAATCATTGAGTTCCGTCTGAAGGGCTAGTTCCCAAGATATCGTCGATGTAAATTGACGTTTGTAGAACAGTACTAGCCTTAGGAAAACGTTCCTTTTCTCTCTCTGCCAGCTCATTTAATGTACGCATGGCTAGAAAAGGTGAGCATGTCATGCAAAAAGTGACAGTAGAAAGTTCCCACACTGAAAGTGGGTCCTGTGGAGAAAACCTCCACAATATCCTTTGATAAGGACGGTGATAGGGATTGATAAGGACTTGACGGAACATCTGTTTGATATCAGCAATGTAGGCAATAGGATTAAGACGAAACGTAAGGAGTAAAGAAGCAATATCCTTTTGAAGTTTCGGTCCAGATAACAACGTGTCATTGAGACTGATATTCTTTGGGGTGACTGCTGAACAATCCCAGACTACCCTTAATTTTGTACTTAAGCTTTCCGGCTTTAGTACGCAATGATGTACCAAAAAACATGATACGTCGACTTTTTTTTCTAGAAGTAAAAATCTACGATAAGCTTGCGGATAAGTATTTCCTAGGTCAGGGTTTATTTTATCTTTAAACGGAAGATCTACCATGAATCTACCGCTCGGTTGCCGTACGACACTGGCAGTAAAAATTGATTGACCTAGGGATAATGACTTCCAAAGGAGGTGAATGACTCGTTAAAAAACAACTGGTTCGTTCCTTAAGACTACCTACTTCGTCGACTTTTCCCATGACGACCCAGCCAAAGATGGTTTCAAGGGCTGAAGGTTGCCCTATTTGTCCAAGAACCCTGCCCTCCTTGAATATCTGTGCGAATAACTCGCAACCAATAACTAGGTCCACAGGTCTAGATTTGAAATAAGATGGGTCGGCAAGTTTTCCAAGTGTTTCCACTGATTATCGTTCAAAGTGAATGTAGGCATATTGGAACATAGTTGTGGAACAACAATTGCTTCGAAACCGAACCGAACCGAACCTGTCCTTGTGGCTTAATGTGACATTGAACGAGCCCTTTGGAAGTAAGAGAAGACATTTGAATTAATCCGAATATTTCAGTGGTGTAACTTCGCCTAGGAAGACTAAGACGCTGAATACACTTTTCACTGATGAATCCTGTCTGTGATCCAGAATCAAGCAGTGCCCTTACAGGTTGAAAATTTCCGCAACCGTCCATAACATCTATTATGGCGGTGCATAAAAGAAAGGTACCTGAAGGTCCTGAGGTATTTAATGACACATGAAGATTATTGACAGGTGGTGTGTGAATGACAGGGCTAGTATCTTGGCTTCCAGACTCTTGATTAGTTTCTAAGATATGAGTTAAAGTGTGGTGCCTTTTACTATTGCAAGTCCTGCATGAATATTTTGATTTGCACGTGTCTACCCCATGCGAGGGATGAAAACACGCTAGACATAATTTTCTCTGCTTGACGAAAGATAGGCGATCGATAGGCGATAGGTCAAGAAATGTTTGACATTTCGAAAGCACGTGACCTTGATTACACCGGAAACATATTATTCCCGTACTTTAATTAGTTGAGGTGCCAGACAGTCCTATAAAAGGCGAATTGGATGATTTATAGGTAGACTTTTGCCCAAACTGATTTTGCATAGAATTTGATTTTTGATAGGTAGGCACCTTTTTGGGTGCTGTTGATTGAGGAAGTGATTCCAAAACTTTACATCTTTTTTCTAGAAATTGAGAAAGTGACTGAAAAGTGGGAATTTCGGTTCTAGTATTGGCGTGACTCATTTCGAAATTTGAACGCGTCGGAATATCCAATTTTTCTAACAGAATGAAAAAAATAATAAAGTCCCAACTGTCAACGTCAAAGCTAAGTGATTTTAGAATTTCTAGGGATTCTGAAAAGGTGTCAATTAAATTACGCAATTCTTTAGCTGACTCGTTTTTTAATGTAGAGTTCATAATTGTGCTCAAAGCATCATTTGCGAGGTTTCGCTTGTTTTGATATCTATTGACTAATTTGTCGTAAGCAATTTTATAATTTTGATCAGATAAGCTAATCCCTGATATCAATTTTAAAAGCTCATCCTCGAGATATGAAAATAAATATTGAAGTTTTCGAACGTTACTTAGACTTTGATTTTGATCTATAATGTTATTAAAAAGATCGAAAAAGCTTGGCCATAATTTTTTATCACCTCGAAATATGGGAATACCTAACTCTTTGAGTTTTGGAGTTTCAGATTCGTTTTGACGAACATTTGATCGCGAAAAGGATGGGGCCTCAACCGGAAATATTCTAGAGTAAACCCCTTTACACGCATAAAAATATTTACGAGCTTCTGAAAGGATTGCATCCTGCGTAAACTCCTCGTCGTCCGAGTCGTCTATCATCATAATGACATCATTATGTGCCAGCATGCATTTATCGAAAGTTTCATCCAAGTCGGAATACCTCACTTGAAACTCGTTTCTCGCTTTTGCGTCCGTTGCCGCGGTTTGTGAAAACACATAACACTCGGTGACAGCAGTTAAAAAAACCCTTGCGTTTTTGCACGGCTTTTTTGATAGACATGATTTTTACCTTTGAAATGACGAAATTGTCGGTAAATATACAATTAACGCTAAATTAATGTTTCTGAAATAGAAAAATTACGAATTGTCAAAAACATGCACTAATTCATCGCAACCGATGAAAATTGCCCCAAATATCGAAACGGCACGGAACAAATCTAATCACAGAAATATTGTTTGTTTGTTTTGATTGATCCTCGATTTTGTTTACTGAAATGACCACGCGGTAGACCCTGCGTTACCATAGCAGTGGACCGAAAACAGGTGAACTGCGCCGAAACCGAAGGCCGAACGACGA
This sequence comes from Aspidapion aeneum, assembly GCA_963576565.1. Lineage (NCBI taxonomy): Eukaryota > Metazoa > Arthropoda > Insecta > Coleoptera > Brentidae > Aspidapion > Aspidapion aeneum. Next base: position 55,182,060 of record OY755045.1, read on the forward strand.
AAATCTACGGTTCAATACGATTGGCAAAATTCAAGGCCGTGTGGTCGCGGCGAAAATGTGAAAATGGCCGACTTATTAATACCGTCGTATGGATTAAATTTAAATAATTCGGCTCGGAGGAACACTTTATGTTTGCCCGCAATTAGAAAAACGATAACTGCAGTGGACTGTATATATTTTATTAAATGAAGCGCGAACAAACATAACTATATTGATACGAAATCACGAAATAATTAAGGTCCATAGGTTAATTGCTGGTACCACACAACGGAAATCAGAAACAAAGCACTCACCAGTTTGCAGCCAATTTCTCCACGTTGGGGGCCCTGTCTTGATCTAATGATGGCACCACGTAGCTGAAGGGCTGAAGTTTCCAGTTCCATGCTTTAGTACACCAAAATCGAGCACTTTCAAGTGTAGAAATTTGTAATAGTTGGAGAACGTAAGTAACACGCCAATTTTCTCGAGGCGGTAGAAAGGATCTCTCTGATTCTTGGTGCGCATGTCAAAATGCGCGAAAAATGTACTCTGTCCGTCATCCAATTGTGTGGTTTTAAAATTAAAAACAACCGCGAAATTTATGCATGTTTGAATGATTTCTGTATTTTATTTTGATGTTACTCTTTAACTTAATTGTTGATTATATCTGATTCCTAAAATACTGTTATATAACAAAATAACTTGATAGTCATTTTTCAGGGGCCGCCAAATAAGAATTTAAAAAACTCAGTGTTTGAAATTACATTTACTTTTTATTTTGCATTTTTAAATAAATATAAAAAGTTTTAAAACTATATACTTAAATTAGTATTATGATAAAACTGGTACACATATTAATGATGATTCATATGTAAATGGGCCTTGCATCCCTCTCACTGCGACCACCAGAGAGTCTATAATGAGGCTCGGTACAAATAGCAGGTATAGCTCTGTTGGCGGATGGGATATTTATTGGGTTATTCATGGAGTGCTTTTCTATTAAACATTATCTTGCTGATAGAAAAAATAATATTTATTTTAGGCTTGCTTGGTAGACTTCTCCCATTGCAAATATCTCCATGTCTGTGTGAAATTCCATCATCTCAGCCTCACACCATAAAAAGTATCACCGCTGGTGTTTTAAAAATTTCGGCTAATCCTACTTAACACTTATAAAATTAAAGTACACAAGTTGAATGTTATGCTTTTGAGAAAAATCAACCAAAATAAAAAAAACACTTCAAAATAATTGGAAATTTTGACGTTCACCCAAAACTAAATATGCTACCCTGCCGTTCGAGCGCGGGTCAAGTTAGCCTAGGGTTAACCCTCGAGTTTGCATTAAACCTTGGATCTGTCATTCGTCTATGCCTTGGATGGATAAACACTTTTGACAACTTTAACCCAGGGCTAACTAACTCGAGGGGTAACCCTCCATTGATAAACCGGCCCTATAATAAAAAATAACCAAAGAAAATATATAAATAACTTTGTTTTGACGGGCCGCCGACGCCGCAGTTGCTTCGCTGATCTGACCGATAAGGTTTTTTTCTTAGATACTTATTTATTAAATAAGTATAATAATGTTGGATTAAAGTTTTTGTTGTGTTTATTTGTTTAGAATATACGTGTTACTTTTTATATTATTTTTATAACTTTCGAATATATAATGCTATGTTTTTTTTTCTTGTTTAGATGTATGAGGTAAGTATTTACCTATTAGGTACTTACTTTTCAATAAATAATATTATTTTTGTAGTAATTTTCTCTTCCTACTTCTACATTATACCTAAAAAGTAGGTAAAGGTAAATATTCCGTACTAGACCGGAACAAGATTATGCATGACGAAATTGCGATATATTTGCGAGACTCTCGTACGAGACGCGAGACGAGACGAGACTTGAGGCTGCGAGACGAGACTTGAGGCTGCGAGACGAGACTCGAGACAAGACTTTGTAACGTGTCATTTTTACGTTTAAGGCAAACGTTACATATTTGTTTTATTTCTGTAAATAACCAAAACTATCCGACTCGTTTTTCTATACACACATTAAGGGTATTTTATAGAGCTAGGTTTTGAGGTTATATATTGTCCAGAAATTTACCTTACAGAGGAGGCATTCCATCGTGTTGTTGTAACCACTGCGCACGTCGCATTATTTGGGCATCGTAATTGGAATTTGAGATCACAGGTTTCGGGAAAAACCACATCAAAACTTTTGATTGTTTTGTTTATCTTTAAAATTTCGTAATTTTCTTTGACGTTCCTGAATAAAAACAGCTGTTCTGCTGGGGCATGGCGGCGTTGCCACATTACAAATGGTTTCAGTAACAGCGAGAACACATGTCAGACGTTCGATTATTTGTATTTTCAAGAATATTAGGACAATGATTTCTCGTCCGAACCTCTTTTTCTTCACGGATTAGCTAGTTTTTGTAGCACGAAAACATATTTTGGTCCACGGTTTGACCAGGAACAACCGAGGCTCCGCCCACTTTGATATCTTTATTACTTTGATAAGGAGAAGATAAAATAAATACAAGTTATGCACTTTTATAAATTGGAAATAAACGAGGGATAAAACCAGGACTAAAAGAATAAACAAAATCGTATTTTTATATTATATAAATTAATATATAATCATAGTTAAATAAAGTTGTTAATATCTAGCTCAGTTAGTCGGATTGAAGGGTTATGTAGGGCTAGCTAGTGGTGAGCAAACTTAACATCTGAACACTCTTAGGCCGGGTTTAAGCAGTAGTTCAATGTGTATTTTTAAGTTCAAGTTCAGAAACAAGTTTATTAATGTAAAAATGTTTTACAAAGATGGCGTCAAACCATATGAATCTTAGAGAAAACATATATAAAGAGCAAAGGAAACTTTTGACTAAAACTATAACTAAAATACATCTAAATTCTACACTTAGTATGACTTTACTCATATAGGAGTTGGTTGAGTGTTCGAATATTCCTGGGTTTGATGCATGCTCTGATCTCCAGTAATTGATTTTACAGTTGATGGTTTCAATGCTAAACTTCTTATAGTCTAATTGGTTATTTTCCTTCTACTTGCTATGTTGCCAGGGATCCGGTTGTGCATCTCGAAAATCCTCGTTTATGAAAATGATCCGTAGAAATAGATCTGACAACACCTCAATGCGTGTTGGACGTATTTTCGATGTTCCCTTGGTTGATGCTGCCCCCTATAGACCGGTACCGAAGTGCTAGTGTATTTCGTCATTGGTTAGTTCGAAAACCGCGGGAGATTTTTCAGGTAGGCAAACTTAAATCGGCAGAATTTTTGATTTGCGAGTTTTTTTTAATGCGTTTGCATTCTTATTTGAATTTAACCGGGAAAATTTGGTTGGTACGCTGCCCCACCAAATTAAGAAACCGGCATCTTCGTTTTTTGGACAAGGTGTGCCCTCTTTCTTTTCTAAAGAAATCGACTGTACTGTCGACCGTTTTTTGGATCGCCATAGATTCGTTTTGGTTATTGGCACTGCAGGATTTGCAGAATCATACCAAAAACGGTAAATTGTGGGACCGTGTGCAGTGTGGAGTATTTTGCGTAGGTCTCACATCCTCTGATTGAGGGATTCAAGGCGGCCTGCGCCATTTCTACTAAAAAGAAATTGGTAAGTTCGATTTCATTTTTTTTAATTTTTTTTTTATTTGGGTATTCTTCAAGATTATATTTGCCTCCCAAATTATAATTGGTGTTCGTGTGAAGAGTGATTTTTCTGCAAAAGACGTGTGGAATTTTTGGAGTTTTTTTAATATATCTTTTTAAGCCACGTTTTGGATAAAAAACTATATATTGTTTTTCTCCTTTGTCTACAGCCCTGTCCAATCCGTCAGTCGACATGGGGTTCTTGATTTAAGTTACTCGGTGTAGGGGAACCTCGTGCAAAACCGACGAATTCCAGGAAACTGAAATATTTCATTTTCCACAGGGTTTTACGCTCGGGCAAGAAGCAACATTTTGAGACCATGTGCTGCCTTTGCGTCATGTGCTAGATAATCAGCAGGGGAGGCGCGAGCAGGACAAGGACACGGAGTAACAGGAGGAGTGTCGGAGAACAACACCAGGTTTACAAAATAAAACATCATCTTATTTAACCATAAAATAATCAAGGACCAAAGTAGGAGCAAGGATATTTTAGATATATATTTATTTTCCATATATAATTTTTCATAGTATAATTTCAACATTGCTTGTAAACGCAAGGTAGGGTATGACGTCATAACCACAATTTTGCGGCGTATTTACTATTTAAGATAATTTTCCTGTCAAATTTAAAGTGCCTTGCTATTTTGGCCCGAACTTGTTTCATCTTTTTTTTTAAAGCATATTTCATGTTTCCAGTATTTTTTCCAGTTTTACACCTAAAATAAACAAGATGAACTAATTTTTGTGTTATTTGTACAATCCAATGAACCAACTTTGCAGAGACAAAAGAGAGATAAGGTTATACTTTTTTTAGCGGTTTTCTTAACATTGTTTTACCTCATGGGGTCGGATCGGACTGGGTTGCTGTCTGTCTCATTCTACCCAACGTAGAATGATGACAGCAGATATTTGGTCCCCTATGATGGAATGATTTTGGAAGTGTATTAGCTCACACATATACTATACTATAGTAGTGTGAGCTATGGTGATCTTAATTTTTTCGAGAAAAAAAAAGTTGCTCCGATTTCAAAAATTTTTATATATCTTTGTCTGTCTGTCTGTCTGTCTGTCTGTCTGTCTGTCTGTCTGTCTGTCTGTCTGTCTGTCTGTCTGTCTGTCTGTCTGTCTGTCTGTCTGTCTGTCTGTCTGTCTGTCTGTCTGTCTGTCTGTCTGTCTGTCTGTCTGTCTGTCTGTCTGTCTGTCTGTCTGTCTGTCTGTCTGTCTGTCTGTCTGTCTGTCTGTCTGTCTGTCTGTCTGTCTGTCTGTCTGTCTGTCTGTCTGTCTGTCTGTCTGTCTGTCTGTCTGTCTGTCTGTCTGTCTGTCTGTCTGTCTGTCTGTCTGTCTGTCTGTCTGTCTGTCTGTCTGTCTGTCTGTCTGTCTGTCTGTCTGTCTGTCTGTCTGTCTGTCTGTCTGTCTGTCTGTCTGTCTGTCTGTCTGTCTGTCTGTCTGTCTGTCTGTCTGTCTGTCTGTCTGTCTGTCTGTCTGTCTGTCTGTCTGTCTGTCTGTCTGTCTGTCTGTCTGTCTGTCTGTCTGTCTGTCTGTCTGTCTGTCTGTCTGTCTGTCTGTCTGTCTGTCTGTCTGTCTGTCTGTCTGTCTGTCTGTCTGTCTGTCTGTCTGTCTGTCTGTCTGTCTGTCTGTCTGTCTGTCTGTCTGTCTGTCTGTCTGTCTGTCTGTCTGTCTGTCTGTCTGTCTGTCTGTCTGTCTGTCTGTCTGTCTGTCTGTCTGTCTGTCTGTCTGTCTGTCTGTCTGTCTGTCTGTCTGTCTGTCTGTCTGTCTGTCTGTCTGTCTGTCTGTCTGTCTGTCTGTCTGTCTGTCTGTCTGTCTGTCTGTCTGTCTGTCTGTCTGTCTGTCTGTCTGTCTGTCTGTCTGTCTGTCTGTCTGTCTGTCTGTCTGTCTGTCTGTCTGTCTGTCTGTCTGTCTGTCTGTCTGTCTGTCTGTCTGTCTGTCTGTCTGTCTGTCTGTCTGTCTGTCTGTCTGTCTGTCTGTCTGTCTGTCTGTCTGTCTGTCTGTCTGTCTGTCTGTCTGTCTGTCTGTCTGTCTGTCTGTCTGTCTGTCTGTCTGTCTGTCTGTCTGTCTGTCTGTCTGTCTGTCTGTCTGTCTGTCTGTCTGTCTGTCTGTCTGTCTGTCTGTCTGTCTGTCTGTCTGTCTGTCTGTCTGTCTGTCTGTCTGTCTGTCTGTCTGTCTGTCTGTCTGTCTGTCTGTCTGTCTGTCTGTCTGTCTGTCTGTCTGTCTGTCTGTCTGTCTGTCTGTCTGTCTGTCTGTCTGTCTGTCTGTCTGTCTGTCTGTCTGTCTGTCTGTCTGTCTGTCTGTCTGTCTGTCTGTCTGTCTGTCTGTCTGTCTGTCTGTCTGTCTGTCTGTCTGTCTGTCTGTCTGTCTGTCTGTCTGTCTGTCTGTCTGTCTGTCTGTCTGTCTGTCTGTCTGTCTGTCTGTCTGTCTGTCTGTCTGTCTGTCTGTCTGTCTGTCTGTCTGTCTGTCTGTCTGTCTGTCTGTCTGTCTGTCTGTCTGTCTGTCTGTCTGTCTGTCTGTCTGTCTGTCTGTCTGTCTGTCTGTCTGTCTGTCTGTCTGTCTGTCTGTCTGTCTGTCTGTCTGTCTGTCTGTCTGTCTGTCTGTCTGTCTGTCTGTCTGTCTGTCTGTCTGTCTGTCTGTCTGTCTGTCTGTCTGTCTGTCTGTCTGTCTGTCTGTCTGTCTGTCTGTCTGTCTGTCTGTCTGTCTGTCTGTCTGTCTGTCTGTCTGTCTGTCTGTCTGTCTGTCTGTCTGTCTGTCTGTCTGTCTGTCTGTCTGTCTGTCTGTCTGTCTGTCTGTCTGTCTGTCTGTCTGTCTGTCTGTCTGTCTGTCTGTCTGTCTGTCTGTCTGTCTGTCTGTCTGTCTGTCTGTCTGTCTGTCTGTCTGTCTGTCTGTCTGTCTGTCTGTCTGTCTGTCTGTCTGTCTGTCTGTCTGTCTGTCTGTCTGTCTGTCTGTCTGTCTGTCTGTCTGTCTGTCTGTCTGTCTGTCTGTCTGTCTGTCTGTCTGTCTGTCTGTCTGTCTGTCTGTCTGTCTGTCTGTCTGTCTGTCTGTCTGTCTGTCTGTCTGTCTGTCTGTCTGTCTGTCTGTCTGTCTGTCTGTCTGTCTGTCTGTCTGTCTGTCTGTCTGTCTGTCTGTCTGTCTGTCTGTCTGTCTGTCTGTCTGTCTGTCTGTCTGTCTGTCTGTCTGTCTGTCTGTCTGTCTGTCTGTCTGTCTGTCTGTCTGTCTGTCTGTCTGTCTGTCTGTCTGTCTGTCTGTCTGTCTGTCTGTCTGTCTGTCTGTCTGTCTGTCTGTCTGTCTGTCTGTCTGTCTGTCTGTCTGTCTGTCTGTCTGTCTGTCTGTCTGTCTGTCTGTCTGTCTGTCTGTCTGTCTGTCTGTCTGTCTGTCTGTCTGTCTGTCTGTCTGTCTGTCTGTCTGTCTGTCTGTCTGTCTGTCTGTCTGTCTGTCTGTCTGTCTGTCTGTCTGTCTGTCTGTCTGTCTGTCTGTCTGTCTGTCTGTCTGTCTGTCTGTCTGTCTGTCTGTCTGTCTGTCTGTCTGTCTGTCTGTCTGTCTGTCTGTCTGTCTGTCTGTCTGTCTGTCTGTCTGTCTGTCTGTCTGTCTGTCTGTCTGTCTGTCTGTCTGTCTGTCTGTCTGTCTGTCTGTCTGTCTGTCTGTCTGTCTGTCTGTCTGTCTGTCTGTCTGTCTGTCTGTCTGTCTGTCTGTCTGTCTGTCTGTCTGTCTGTCTGTCTGTCTGTCTGTCTGTCTGTCTGTCTGTCTGTCTGTCTGTCTGTCTGTCTGTCTGTCTGTCTGTCTGTCTGTCTGTCTGTCTGTCTGTCTGTCTGTCTGTCTGTCTGTCTGTCTGTCTGTCTGTCTGTCTGTCTGTCTGTCTGTCTGTCTGTCTGTCTGTCTGTCTGTCTGTCTGTCTGTCTGTCTGTCTGTCTGTCTGTCTGTCTGTCTGTCTGTCTGTCTGTCTGTCTGTCTGTCTGTCTGTCTGTCTGTCTGTCTGTCTGTCTGTCTGTCTGTCTGTCTGTCTGTCTGTCTGTCTGTCTGTCTGTCTGTCTGTCTGTCTGTCTGTCTGTCTGTCTGTCTGTCTGTCTGTCTGTCTGTCTGTCTGTCTGTCTGTCTGTCTGTCTGTCTGTCTGTCTGTCTGTCTGTCTGTCTGTCTGTCTGTCTGTCTGTCTGTCTGTCTGTCTGTCTGTCTGTCTGTCTGTCTGTCTGTCTGTCTGTCTGTCTGTCTGTCTGTCTGTCTGTCTGTCTGTCTGTCTGTCTGTCTGTCTGTCTGTCTGTCTGTCTGTCTGTCTGTCTGTCTGTCTGTCTGTCTGTCTGTCTGTCTGTCTGTCTGTCTGTCTGTCTGTCTGTCTGTCTGTCTGTCTGTCTGTCTGTCTGTCTGTCTGTCTGTCTGTCTGTCTGTCTGTCTGTCTGTCTGTCTGTCTGTCTGTCTGTCTGTCTGTCTGTCTGTCTGTCTGTCTGTCTGTCTGTCTGTCTGTCTGTCTGTCTGTCTGTCTGTCTGTCTGTCTGTCTGTCTGTCTGTCTGTCTGTCTGTCTGTCTGTCTGTCTGTCTGTCTGTCTGTCTGTCTGTCTGTCTGTCTGTCTGTCTGTCTGTCTGTCTGTCTGTCTGTCTGTCTGTCTGTCTGTCTGTCTGTCTGTCTGTCTGTCTGTCTGTCTGTCTGTCTGTCTGTCTGTCTGTCTGTCTGTCTGTCTGTCTGTCTGTCTGTCTGTCTGTCTGTCTGTCTGTCTGTCTGTCTGTCTGTCTGTCTGTCTGTCTGTCTGTCTGTCTGTCTGTCTGTCTGTCTGTCTGTCTGTCTGTCTGTCTGTCTGTCTGTCTGTCTGTCTGTCTGTCTGTCTGTCTGTCTGTCTGTCTGTCTGTCTGTCTGTCTGTCTGTCTGTCTGTCTGTCTGTCTGTCTGTCTGTCTGTCTGTCTGTCTGTCTGTCTGTCTGTCTGTCTGTCTGTCTGTCTGTCTGTCTGTCTGTCTGTCTGTCTGTCTGTCTGTCTGTCTGTCTGTCTGTCTGTCTGTCTGTCTGTCTGTCTGTCTGTCTGTCTGTCTGTCTGTCTGTCTGTCTGTCTGTCTGTCTGTCTGTCTGTCTGTCTGTCTGTCTGTCTGTCTGTCTGTCTGTCTGTCTGTCTGTCTGTCTGTCTGTCTGTCTGTCTGTCTGTCTGTCTGTCTGTCTGTCTGTCTGTCTGTCTGTCTGTCTGTCTGTCTGTCTGTCTGTCTGTCTGTCTGTCTGTCTGTCTGTCTGTCTGTCTGTCTGTCTGTCTGTCTGTCTGTCTGTCTGTCTGTCTGTCTGTCTGTCTGTCTGTCTGTCTGTCTGTCTGTCTGTCTGTCTGTCTGTCTGTCTGTCTGTCTGTCTGTCTGTCTGTCTGTCTGTCTGTCTGTCTGTCTGTCTGTCTGTCTGTCTGTCTGTCTGTCTGTCTGTCTGTCTGTCTGTCTGTCTGTCTGTCTGTCTGTCTGTCTGTCTGTCTGTCTGTCTGTCTGTCTGTCTGTCTGTCTGTCTGTCTGTCTGTCTGTCTGTCTGTCTGTCTGTCTGTCTGTCTGTCTGTCTGTCTGTCTGTCTGTCTGTCTGTCTGTCTGTCTGTCTGTCTGTCTGTCTGTCTGTCTGTCTGTCTGTCTGTCTGTCTGTCTGTCTGTCTGTCTGTCTGTCTGTCTGTCTGTCTGTCTGTCTGTCTGTCTGTCTGTCTGTCTGTCTGTCTGTCTGTCTGTCTGTCTGTCTGTCTGTCTGTCTGTCTGTCTGTCTGTCTGTCTGTCTGTCTGTCTGTCTGTCTGTCTGTCTGTCTGTCTGTCTGTCTGTCTGTCTGTCTGTCTGTCTGTCTGTCTGTCTGTCTGTCTGTCTGTCTGTCTGTCTGTCTGTCTGTCTGTCTGTCTGTCTGTCTGTCTGTCTGTCTGTCTGTCTGTCTGTCTGTCTGTCTGTCTGTCTGTCTGTCTGTCTGTCTGTCTGTCTGTCTGTCTGTCTGTCTGTCTGTCTGTCTGTCTGTCTGTCTGTCTGTCTGTCTGTCTGTCTGTCTGTCTGTCTGTCTGTCTGTCTGTCTGTCTGTCTGTCTGTCTGTCTGTCTGTCTGTCTGTCTGTCTGTCTGTCTGTCTGTCTGTCTGTCTGTCTGTCTGTCTGTCTGTCTGTCTGTCTGTCTGTCTGTCTGTCTGTCTGTCTGTCTGTCTGTCTGTCTGTCTGTCTGTCTGTCTGTCTGTCTGTCTGTCTGTCTGTCTGTCTGTCTGTCTGTCTGTCTGTCTGTCTGTCTGTCTGTCTGTCTGTCTGTCTGTCTGTCTGTCTGTCTGTCTGTCTGTCTGTCTGTCTGTCTGTCTGTCTGTCTGTCTGTCTGTCTGTCTGTCTGTCTGTCTGTCTGTCTGTCTGTCTGTCTGTCTGTCTGTCTGTCTGTCTGTCTGTCTGTCTGTCTGTCTGTCTGTCTGTCTGTCTGTCTGTCTGTCTGTCTGTCTGTCTGTCTGTCTGTCTGTCTGTCTGTCTGTCTGTCTGTCTGTCTGTCTGTCTGTCTGTCTGTCTGTCTGTCTGTCTGTCTGTCTGTCTGTCTGTCTGTCTGTCTGTCTGTCTGTCTGTCTGTCTGTCTGTCTGTCTGTCTGTCTGTCTGTCTGTCTGTCTGTCTGTCTGTCTGTCTGTCTGTCTGTCTGTCTGTCTGTCTGTCTGTCTGTCTGTCTGTCTGTCTGTCTGTCTGTCTGTCTGTCTGTCTGTCTGTCTGTCTGTCTGTCTGTCTGTCTGTCTGTCTGTCTGTCTGTCTGTCTGTCTGTCTGTCTGTCTGTCTGTCTGTCTGTCGACCAACGCGCATAACTCAAAAACCGCTTGGCCGATTTCAATGAAATTTGATATCTAGGCTGGGTCTTGGGTCGAGATGGTCCCATTTAAAAATGAACAAAATCCACCGAACACAAACCAAATAAAAGGGTGGGGATAGATTTCAAAAATTAGAGTTTATGTGAAAATATTGCGTGTGTGATATCAAACGAAAGGTAATTGAGTCTGGAGTTAAACAAAGTACATTTTAATTTATTTTAAAAAAAGGGTGGGGGTATATTTCAAAAATTAGAGTTTAAGTCAAAACATGGCTTGTGTGGTATCAAACAAAAGGTAATTTAGTGTGGAGTTGAATAAAATATATTTCAGTTTTTAGTTATATTAGCTCACACGTAGACTATAACTATAGTACCTAGTGTGAGCTTAGGGGCCCATATATTGGCAGAGTTTTTTTTTAATAATCATTTATATAATGGAGTCTTACACTACTGACTCAAATGTAGGTACACTGTGACCTGTTGGAGATTCTACCTGTAAGTCCATCTACCTGTAAAGTGTTTCTTTTTGTCATTTTAACTCATTCAGAATCTTTTATTAGTCAATTTTTTTGGTTTTTTTAATTACACAAATACTCTGGAAGCCTCGGAAGTAGGTAGAGTTTCATTGTTTGGCTACAACGTTTGAGTTAAACTGTATTTTAATTAAGATCTTCTTTGTAAAACATTGGTATTAAAACACTGTGGCGCACTTAAAATTTTCTTATTTCTGAACCCCCCCTTCTCCACTGTATAAAAGTTACCGGGCATATCAATGTTTTACCTAGCTGGAAAATACAGTTCTGCTTCCAGATATTTGTTTAATTACTCAGTAATTTTTATGGTGTCGTAATTTTATACGTCACAAATTGGCAACGTTATTGTCTATTTACAGTGTCACAAACTGGCGGCAACGTCATTTAGATGGCCACAAATGGCGCCCTACGTGTGTTTTTGGCTAGGTTGTTTAACATCTGATGTAATTTTTTTTGTTTTTTTTTAATTTGGAAAAAAAAACTTTTTTTGATTTTTTTTTTTAATTCTTTTTAAAGAAATTTTTTTTTGTGCTACAGCCAAAGCCAGGTTAAAGACTTTCAGTGGTGTTTTTGACACCCAATCACTTTTTTAATAAAAAACAAGATTTTCCATCATCGTTGGTTTTGATAACATTATTTAAACATTTTTTTGGTAATGTTTAAGCGTTGATTTGAGATTCATTGTGTTGATTTAATAATTCTCATGATTTTTTTTTATTAGCCTCTCCACAAGTTTTTTTCTTGGTCAACAAAATAATCATTTTATTTCTTAAGAAAATAAGTAGATAGAAAGCATGGGAGTTTTTATTCAACAGTGTCCAAATCATGTTCTTAATTCTTTAAAGTTTTTTTGTAGGAAAAACATGTAAAATTTTTTTTTAAGAAAAATAAACACAGTAATGAAAATTTACTTCAATTTTTTGTTGATTTATAGGTGGATGGACCTCCAGACATGGTCGTTTTATGTTTTAAATATATGACATAGGTAGTGTGTTTTTCTAAGAATTTTTTTCAACAGGTTGCCAACTACTATTATTTTATTATTTCCTGCTCGTGATAAGATAGAAAATGTTTCACCGATTATTTTTAGTGCAGTCAATTTATACAGGTCAAGTTATATTTTTTTTTGGTGATTTTAATTTTTGTCGGATATCACCACTTGGAAGTTGGAATATTTTTACAGGGTTTCACACAAATTTTTCTTGGTTCGGTTGTTTTAAAGTAAATATAGCCTAACAGCTGGTAATTTTATTTAGTTGAAAGTATAAATTATATAATAAGAATAAGAATGAATATAACAATAAAAGGAATGAGACTTACGATTTTTGGAATCTATGCGTATAATGACGATACAAATGTAGCAGTGAAAGACAATTTTTTTGAAGAAATCCACAATGAAATATCAGCAGTAAGTACATCTAGAGAAATTGTAATATTGGGAGATTTAAATAGTAGAACAGGTAACAGAGTAAATGATCTGACAGTTGGCCAATATGGAGAAGATATTGTTAATGACAATGGAAACCGGCTTATCACAGTATGTGAGCAATTAGACCTAAAAATCCAAAACGGTTTTTTCCAACATAAGAAAATACACAAATATACCTGGACCAAACCCTCACAAAACCTGAAATCCGTCATTGATTATCTTATCACTGAACAAAAGACAAAACTAAAAATTCAAGATGTCAGAACAAAGCGTGGATCAACATGCGGAAGTGATCACTATTTTCTGGAGACCAAAATTCTCTTTCCTTATCAAGGCCGAAGCCTCCATCAACAAAATCTTGATGATACAATGAATGAGGAAATTGATCACTGTCAATATAATCTACTAAGCCTAGAACATGACAGCGTAAAAAACTTATACAAAAAGAGACTGAACGAAAAACTTAATTCAAGTTCAGGTGAAACCCCAGAGGAGGAATACGAATGTATCACATTAAGCATCCATCAAGCTGCAAAAGAAGCACTAGGATTAGTGGAAGAAACTCCTAAAAGAACAAAACCATACTGGTGGGATGCTGAGATTGAAAGTGAAATAGAGGAAAAAAGGAAATTGTATCACACGTACTTATCCCAAAAGACAGATAGAAGCAGAGAAGAATACAAAATCGCGCAATCAAAGGTGAGAAGAATGATCAGTGATAAGAAGAATCAATCATGGATGCAAAAGTGCCAGAAAATAGATTCTTACTTAGGAGGTAGGAGAAGTACCGAAAGCTGGAAAACTATAAGATCGATCAAAAAAGAAACATGCAGAGATATTATTTCACCAATACCAGACAAAGAATGGGATGAGCATTTTAAAAAACTTTTAACTGAAGATAGAGCAGAATTCAAGGAAGACGAAAGAGACAATATCATTAGAACGATGGGATCTCCAGTACCCCTCACAATATCTGAGGTCAAAAACGTGTGCAAAACCTTAAAAAGCGGTAAATCTGCCGGACCCGGAAATATCCCATCTGAACTTATTAAATATGGCACTGAAGAATTGTTTTGTAGATTACGGAATCTTTTCCAAAGATATTTAAATGGAGCTGTAGTACCAACTGAGTGGAAAACGTCATATATATCCACAATACACAAAAAAGGAAGGAAAGATATATGTGACAATTATAGAGGTATATCTGTAACTAGTACGCTAAGCAGAATATATGGCAAAATAATAAGAAATAAAGTGGAGAGCGAATATAAAGATATGGAGGCAGAAGAATGTAACGGTTCACTTCTTTTGAGTCTTATATTTGTTTTTGGTAAACAAGAGGTGTTCATTTCTAGTTTTATTGTGAACATCTTAGGCATTTTTCAGCAAACTTATTTGGAGTAAAACATCGAAGGCTAAGGTAGATTTATAGCCCGTCATAGTGGTTTAGGAAAGATTTACCTTTGTTTTTTGGCTTTCTTGCGAGAATCCAAGAATCGTGTTCTGGTGGTGATATTTCTTAGTACCTTCCGAAAGTTTCACATTCATTTTCGATCAGGAAAATCAGGAAAATATAACTTCTCTGTAACGAAATATTTTTGTTTATTTTTCCAAAGATGTTTGACATTTGTGCTAGCCAATTTCGATTCGAGTTGGAACTCGACGGACCGGCACAGCGAGTGCAGATTCGGTCACAGAGCGGCACGGGCACAGTGGACTGTTTGCGCTCACTATATTTAAGAGACTCTTAAACATTGGAAAAACTATTTTTGTGCAGTAATTTTAGTTTTCCAAGACGTTTTACAGGTTGTTCCATGTTTGTCGATAGGGAGAGAGACTGTTTTAAGGATTTCAGCAGGTTGGTGATGGAGATATTAAATTCAATAACAACGGATTACTGGTCACCTCATGTTGGGGTTAACCGGATAAAAGGCCCAAGCATTTTCTCCGTCGAGAGTAGTTTGCTCCGTGCCACAAATAATTTTGGCAACAGTGACAGAAAGTGACAAGCGTCCTTTTCATTTTTTGCCTGAGAAAAACGCGGTAGACGAAAATCAGAAAATTGATTTTCCGCGAGTGTGGTTAGTCAAATAACATCTAGGTAAGCGTAATTTGTTAGTTTTATGCCTTTCTACTAGTAGAGTTATGGGTTTGGCGGGGTCGGTCGTATTTTCCGAATTAGAGTTATTCTTCTGACACCCCTCCCTTTGGTATTCTAGGCTTTCAAGTTTGGGGCTCCTTTTGTTGGACTGTGCGAACACCTGCTACTTCAAAACCCTCACATCACCTGCATTTTGGGCACTCTGCATTTTTACCAAACTACCAGATGAACTGGTGAACTCAGAAAACCTCACAAGAATCGTGTTCGTCCTTACTGCTGTAACCTGACAAAATCCGCATAAGCACCCTGACCTAACCTAAAGAACTCAATCGGTGAAGCTGGTGGTGGCCTGAGATTTTGTGATATCCTCAGGTATTTAAAACCTGCCTCCAGGTACGTGCAACTACCCTTTATATCAACCTGATTCATTGAAGATTAAAATGTGAAGGTGAAAAACCAAAAATTGATATAACTGCTGTGTAGCAAATAAGAGATTTTACATAATTTAGTTATTGATAATTAGATAGGGACTGGCCAGAAATTTATAAATAGGTAGGAGTTACTTGGAGTATCAACTTTCCTAAAGTTTATTACATGCAAGTTTTTTTTAAAGAGCTGTTTTACTTGTTTGCAACCCCCATTTCCTTTGCTAAGAGTGATACTTAGCTGGCGCCCTTTTCTTGCCAGTAAATTTATTAAGTTTTAAGAGCAACCCTCTCCGAACCAATGACCTGCTCACCGACTAAGAGCTGCCGTGCCAGATTTAACAAAATCTTAATCTGAACTTAGTGATACACATGGTATTAGCCCTAAGAGGGTAGGGTTAAGTGTTACACAATTTTGGCGCGCAACGTAGAGGCATTTTTTTGGGTATTTTGAAATAAGTATTATTAAAAATTAGTAATCATTTTGTTGGAAAAAACAGGCATAGTTGGTTTGGTGAGTTTTTTTAGATTCTTTTTCCGGGTTGGCAAGTTCCCGTTTTACCTTTCCCCTTCCTGCAAACAAATAAACATTTTGTTGGTACATTTAAACTAAAGTTTTTTTCTGATTTTTCCTTTGGGCTTGGGTTAGGTACTTCCTCTTAGAGTTCATAATTTTTTTAAAAACAAATAAAAAATAAATCTGGGTAGGTAATTAATAAATAAAATATCTTAGCATAAAGTAAGCCCCAAACTAAATTTGGGTAGAAACAAAAAATTATAATAAGAGTTCAGGCAAATAATGAAAAATTTATGTTTTGTGTTTTTTTTTGTTAAATGGTTGTGAAGAGTCATAAATAAAGATAAATTGTCATTTTATGTTAGCAAAGAAGGTAAAACTCAATAAATAAAATAAAACAGAAGAAAGGAAATTAAATAGGTACAGATAAATTTTTTAAACTGTTTTTTGTTGTGAATTGTGGATTGTAATGTAATTTTTATATTTTAAATTTTTTGTGCAAGATTTTAAATTAAAACAGAGTAGGTAAGCGCCTTCCGAGAGTAAATATTTATATAAAGTTATACTGGTCGAGTCATTGTCCATTAAAAAAAAAAAAAAAATTTTTGTAAAAATACAGTGTGAGTCAAAATAAAAAAGAAACAAAAATTATTTTGGGATAAGGAAGTTATACAGGGTGAGCCAAATATTATCAGCGAAAAATAATTTTAATGTCATTTTAAATTATATTGTGTTTGTGTTAAATTGTACTTAGAGTAACATGTGAACTTTGCTGGTAAATTTGGAAGTCCTCACATTATACAGGGTGAATCTGAAGGTTGATATTAGGGCATCGAATAGTTACAGATATATTACTATTTTTTTTGTTAAATTTATACAGAGCGGTATATTGGGTGCGAATAATCATACTAGTTACCATTATAGAAATATTATTTTAAAGCAAAGTAATCATTCATAAGAACATTCAATTTTTTTGCATTTATGCTGAACTATAAAAAGAAAACAAGTGTATACCTGAATTGTATTATCTAAATTATTATCATTATTTACCACCTAAACTAAAAAAAAATCTTTTTTATTGTTTTTTTGGCAGGATAATAATTTCTTTTATCCTTTTGGGTGGTTTTTTTTTGTGCAAACGGTTAAGTTATTTTTTTATATCTATAAAGAAGGATACTGATAACTTAGTAGCTCAGCTATTTGAACTAGTATAACTGAGTTCATCCAGAAATTTTTTAAGATTTCATGAAATGAAAGAAAAAATTTTTTAATAATTTTTTTTAGATTTTTTTGCACTAATTAAATTTTTTATTCTTCTTGGTACTTGCATTTTTTGCGCGGACATTTAAATTCATTTTTTTAATTAATTATAACTTTGTAGCTCTGCTGTGTGGACTGGTGTCACTGAGTTCATCCAAAAATTTTTTGAAGTTTTCCAAAAACTGAATAAAGGAAGAATTTTTTTAATAATTTTTTTTTTTTTTTAAATTTTTTTGCACTATTTAATTTTTTATTGTAACTTGGTACTTGAATTAGTTTGTGCGGACAATTACATTCATTTTTAAAAAATTTATTATAACTTCGTAGCGCTGCTATTTGGACTGGTGTAGTTCATCCGGAAATTTTTGAAGGTTTCAGAAACTGAAGGAAATTTTTTTTAATTTTTTTTGTAAACTTTTTTCGCACTATTAAAATTTTTTATTCTTCTAGGTATTTACATTTTTTGTGTGAACCTTTAAAATAAATTTTAATTTTTTTATAGCTTCATAGCGCTGCTATTTAAACTAGTGTAACTGAGGTCATCCTACCTTTTTGGAAGGTTTCGAGAGAAAATAAGTAATAAAAAAAAAATAAGTGATAATAATTTTAATAATTTTTGGCGTTTGTTATAATAAAAATAGATACTAACCTGTACATATATCATCTAGGAAACCACAACTACTTCGGGCATTGAATTTGTTTGTAAAAATTTTTATTTCTGTTTTAATTAAAGAGAAGTTCTGCCGCGAGTTTTTTAAGTTTTCTAAACAATTTTGTTTGAGTTTCGAAACATTTTAAAGACTTGTGAAGATATAAAGGAGAAAATATTTTTTTATTATTTTCTAAATATTAAATGAATAAATTTGGATAAAATTTTTGAATTTAAATAAATTTGGATCAGTTTCGGATTTAAAAAAAAATGCATTACGAAGATTTTAATATAGATCCTAATCATTTAAGAGTTGCGGAACTCAATTATGAGTTAGGTTTGCGAGGTTTAGGTGCAGCAGAGAGGGCGGACGTCACAACTAGAAGGCGATATTTACGAAGATGCTTTAAAATGGATTTGGAGAGTCCAGGAAAGACCTATACTGGGGATGGTTTTGATTTTGCTAGTGAAAAGGCAGCTATTGATGTTAGTGCAGCTTTGCTTAAGGAAGAGGTTCACAATTTTGATGGGGTTAATAGGGAAGTATATAGGCGAGTTACTAGTCGGTTTAGACATATTTTGGGAAGAATTAGTCGAATACCAACCACTGGCGAAGGTGTCGAAGAGGAACAAGTCCAATATAGGACAGATTCTTTAATTTCTCTGTCGGTGTTACAGGGAGATTTTGATGATATGCATCAGCGATATATAGGGGCAGGGGCTGAAGCCCGCGACGGTTCACTTTTGGATAATGCTGCTGAAGCAGCTACTGTGCGTTCTTTTAGGGCTGAGTTGATTTCTAAATGGGGAGTTACTTTTGACGGAAAAACGGATAAAAACCAGGTTATCGATTTTCTGCTGAGGGTGGATGAACTTCGAGTAGCGAGGGGTTGCAGCCTCGAAGATTTATATACCGGTGCGGTTGAACTTTTTACCAGTACTGCGTTGGAATGGTTTAGATCCAACAAAAGAATGCAAAGGTTTACAGACTGGAACTCTTTGGTAAGGCTTTGAGGAGAGACTTTTTGCCTCGAGATTTTGACGAAAACCAAAAAATAAAAATTCAACTTCGAAAGCAATTACCTACTGAGCCAGTAGTCATTTATATTTCTATTATGGAGAATTTATTTAATTCCTTGGGCGAACCTCCTAGTACCCAAGAAAGGTTAAAAGTAATTCGCAAGAATCTTTTGGACAGTTATCATCCCATGCTAACTTTTGAAGAGATCCCAAATTTGAATGTCCTGAGAGAAAAGTGTATGGCGTTGGAAGAGGCTGGTTTGAATACAAGGAGAGGTGGCAATGTTCATGCGTTTAGCTCCGAGGTAAATGAACATTTTCCTAGTACTAGTCAACCAGTTTGTTCGGGCTGTTCCTGTGCTCATCAGTGTTCTGCCTTGGGCACCACCTCAGCTTCATCGGCATTTAGGTCTAATGAGTCTAGGGCTCCCTTTTATAGACCTAATTATCCAAAGGTCGGTAATTCATTGAATCACAACGCTTCTAGGGTAGAAAATGGGGGACATGGGCAAGGTCGTTCTTCCTACCAGTCTTTACCTGGGGCATCTTCATTAGCGTGTTTTGTCTGTGGTCTTAAGGGACATAAAGCTGCTTTTTGTAGAAAGAGAGCTACAGTTAGTAATTCAGCCCAGCAAAATTCAAGATCAGCAAACCAGAGTTTGCACCGTCAGCAGTCACCTCGTAATGTGAGACCTGAAACAGTTCCAAGGCGTGAACCTACTTGTTTTGGATGTGGTCGTGTGGGTGTAATTAAACCCAACTGTCCAGTGTGTAAATCAAAAAACGGTGCAAGAGGCAATCAATAGGCGTTGCTACTCGTGCATATAAGAAGCCCTATAGTTCTTTATTAAATGCAGATTGGCGGGATTGGAAGCAAAAGGTTCGTGAGTTTTTTACATCTACACAACCTGTTGCTGATATTTGTCTTTCTTTTGTTCCTCAAGCAAATGTTACTAGGCCGTATGTTCAGATACATATTTTAGGCAGGCCTTTTGTTGCTTTGGTGGACAGCGGCGCTAGCCATTCGGTGATTGGTAAACCTGGAGGGATAATTTTAGATATTTTAGAAACTAATGTGTTGCCTTCTGCAAGTGAAAAACATATCAGAACCGCAGATGGTTCCTTGCATGTCGTGGATGGATATGTAGAGACTTCTGTCGAGTTGGAAGGTGTTGTAAAATTAATTAAATTTTTAGTAGTACCTAGCTTATCACATGGTATAATTTTTGGGTCAGATTTTGGACGGCAGTTTTCATTAAAGTTGGACTTCGGAACGGATTGCTATGCTGTTGGTGACAACCCGGATATTTCAATGGCATTTGCCTTGAGTAACGGCACGGTGTTTGAAGTTTCGAATGTCTGTTCAAAAGCTGAATTGAGTCCTGAACAGTTGGCGAGTCTGGATAAAGTGATAAAGAAATTCGAGACTTTGTCTTCTACAACTTTGGGTAGAACAAATAAAATAATTCATGAAATTGATACGGGTGATGCAGCTCCGATTAAACAGAGACATCATGTAATGAGTCCATATAGGTTAAAAATCCTAAATGAAGAATTGGATAAGATGTTGGAACAAAAAGTAGTTAGGCCTTCAAATAGCCCTTGGGCTAGCCCTGTTTTGATAGTCGAGAAGTCAGACGGTTCTCCAAGGTTTTGTGTTGAACGCTGTAACTAAGAAATCAGCTTATCCTTTACCGCTGATAGATCAAGTTCTTGGTAGGTTGAGTAATGCAAGATTTTTAAGTAGTATAGATTTAAAGTCTGCGTTTTGGCAAATACCTCTATCGCCTGAATCTTGTGAGAAAACTGCATTTGTAGTGCCTGGGAGAGGTCTTTTTGAATTTCAGGTGATGCCATTTGGGCTTTGTAACTCGGCAGCTACTCAACAGAAATTGATGGATAGTGTTTTGGGACCAGAATTTAAACCATACGTCATGGTCTATCTCGATGATATCATCTGCGTAACACCGACTTTTGAACTTCATGTAAGAATCCTTGAAAAAATCTTTGAAAAATTATCCGCTGCAAATTTAACAATTAACTTTAAAAAATGTAACTTTATGAGAGATCAAATTAAGTATCTTGGCTTTGTAGTTGACGCTCAGGGATTAAGAACTGATTTTGATAAAATTAGAGCTATGGTCGAATTTCCTGTTCCCCGGACAGCTACTGAAATAAAGCGTTTCATGGGACTTTGTAGCTGGTACAGAAGGTTTGTCAAAGATTTTAGTACTTTGGTAGCTCCAATCAACAACTTATTGAAGGGTAAACGTAAATCTCAGAGAATCGTGTGGAATGAGGAAGCTGATCAAGCCTTTACTAAGATAAAAGAGGCGTTAGTTAGTGCTCCTGTATTGGTTTCACCAGATTTTTCTAAAGAGTTTGTTGTACAATGTGATGCATCGGATGTTGGAGTCGGTGCAGTTCTAACACAAAAAGTGGACAGTCAGGATGTAGTAATAGCATTTGGATCCCGTTCTTTGTCAGCTACAGAACGTAAGATGACCACAACTGAGAAAGAATTGGCCGCCATTTTGTTTGCCGTTGAGAAATTTAGGGGTTATATTGATGGAGTTCACTTTAAGGTGATAACTGACCATTCCTCGTTGTTGTGGCTTTCAAATCTTAAGAATCCTACTGGTAGGTTGGCTAGGTGGGCCATGAAACTGAGTTCATATGATATGGAGATACTTCATAGAAAGGGTGCTCTTAATGTTGTACCAGACGCATTATCTAGAGCTCCAGTCGATCCTCCAGATGAAAACTTATTAAGTTCCGATGTGTGGGTAATCGAAGTAATTCCACCAGATGCTTTGCAAGACCCTTGGTATTTGAGAATGGTCACAAGTGTAAAGGAAAACCCCGAAAAGTATCCTGATTTTATTGTGGAGGATGGTAAACTATTAAAGCATGTGCCTTCTGAATTGGTTGTTCGTACGAATTTTCCTGAATGGAAGCTCGTTGTTCCTAGAAATCAGAGATTAGCGGTGTTTAAAGAGTGCCACGATGACTCGATGGCTGCGCATTTGGGAATTTATAAAACTTTAAATCGTGTAAAGGAACTGTATTACTGGCCACGCATGTTACAGGATGTGAGAAAGTATGTCAAAAACTGTCATATATGCAATGCCCAAAAAGTGAGTTCTCAGGCTCGTCCTGGTTTTATGGGAAAACAAAAGAAACTAGAATTTCCTTGGCAATATCTTAGTATTGATCTTGTGGGTCCGTTACCGCGATCCAAGAAGGGTAACTGTTGGATACTTTGTATTTCAGATGTATTTTCCAAATTTTGTATTTTGAGACCTTTATCGAAAGCTGTGGGTAGAAAAGTCACTGAAATAGTAGAAAACCAAGTATTTTTATTGTTCGGAGTTCCTCAAATAGTGGCAACGGACAATGGTTGCCAGTTTATTGATCAGAAGTTTCGCTCTATGATAGCCAGTTACGGTATTAAACTTCACTATAATGCGAATTATCATCCACAGGTAAATCAAGTGGAAAGAGTCAATAGAACTCTGGAAACGGCGATAAGATCCTATATTAAGGGTGTGGATCATCGAGTTTGGGATGAAGAGCTTTTTAAAATCGAGTTTGCATTAAATACTTCCGTTCATGAAGCTTCAGGCTTTGTTCCGTCTTACTTAAACTTTGGACGATATGTGCCTTCGCATGGTTCTTTCCATGGTAGAATAGATGATCTGGAAGAATTTAGTATTAACGATTTAAGTCGTAGAGAGTATTGCGAAAAAATGGATAAAATTCCCCAGAACTACCTTCAAGTTCGAAAGAGTTTAGATGATGCCTATAAGAAAAATCTGAGACACTACAATCTTCGGAAACGAGACCCGGATATTTATCATGTTAATGACCGAGTTTGGAAAAGAAATTTTGTGTTATCGAATAAGGCTAATAATTTTTCTGCTAAGCTAGCTCCGAAGTATAAGTTATGCATAGTAAACAAGGTGATAGGAAAATTAGTTTATGAGTTAAGAGACGAAAGTGGTAAGATTCTTGGAAAATTCCATGTCAAAGATTTAAAGCGTTACACTGGTGATAACCTAGAGGATTTTAGTGAGTGAATCGAGGGGTATGTTTGAATGAGAATGAATGAGGTTGCGCAACCACAAGAGATAGTAATAGCTGAGTGAACAAGAGAGTATGTTAGGTAGTTTATAGTTGTTAGATTTTGAGATATTAAGGTAAAAAATATTTTACTACATATTTTACTACATAAAATATTTTTTTACAAGGATAAGGGGGTGTGTAACGGTTCACTTCTTTTGAGTCTTATATTTGTTTTTGGTAAACAAGAGGTGTTCATTTCTAGTTTTATTGTGAACATCTTAGGCATTTTTCAGCAAACTTATTTGGAGTAAAACATCGAAGGCTAAGGTAGATTTATAGCCCGTCATAGTGGTTTAGGAAAGATTTACCTTTGTTTTTTGGCTTTCTTGCGAGAATCCAAGAATCGTGTTCTGGTGGTGATATTTCTTAGTACCTTCCGAAAGTTTCACATTCATTTTCGATCAGGAAAATCAGGAAAATATAACCTCTCTGTAACGAAATATTTTTGTTTATTTTTCCAAAGATGTTTGACATTTGTGCTGGCCAATTTCGATTCGAGTTGGAACTCGACGGACCGGCACAGCGAGTGCAGATTCGGTCACAGAGCGGCACGGGCACAGTGGACTGTTTGCGCTCACTATATTTAAGAGACTCTTAAACATTGGAAAAACTATTTTTGTGCAGTAATTTTAGTTTTCCAAGACGTTTTACAGGTTGTTCCATGTTTGTCGATAGGGAGAGAGACTGTTTTAAGGATTTCAGCAGGTTGGTGATGGAGATATTAAATTCAATAACAACGGATTACTGGTCACCTCATGTTGGGGTTAACCGGATAAAAGGCCCAAGCATTTTCTCCGTCGAGAGTAGTTTGCTCCGTGCCACAAATAATTTTGGCAACAGTGACAGAAAGTGACAAGCGTCCTTTTCATTTTTTGCCTGAGAAAAACGCGGTAGACGAAAATCAGAAAATTGATTTTCCGCGAGTGTGGTTAGACAAATAACATCTAGGTAAGCGTAATTTGTTAGTTTTATGCCTTTCTACTAGTAGAGTTATGGGTTTGGCGGGGTCGGTCGTATTTTCCGAATTAGAGTTATTCTTCTGACACCCCTCCCTTTGGTATTCTAGGCTTTCAAGTTTGGGGCTCCTTTTGTTGGACTGTGCGAACACCTGCTACTTCAAAACCCTCACATCACCTGCATTTTGGGCACTCTGCATTTTTACCAAACTACCAGATGAACTGGTGAACTCAGAAAACCTCACAAGAATCGTGTTCGTCCTTACTGCTGTAACCTGACAAAATCCGCATAAGCACCCTGACCTAACCTAAAGAACTCAATCGGCGAAGCTGGTGGTGGCCTGAGATTTTGTGATATCCTCAGGTATTTAAAACCTGCCTCCAGGTACGTGCAACTACCCTTTATATCAACCTGATTCATTGAAGATTAAAATGTCAGGTGAAAAACCAAAAATTGATATAACTGCTGTGTAGCAAATAAGAGATTTTACATAATTTAGTTATTGATAATTAGATAGGGACTGGCCAGAAATTTATAAATAGGTAGGAGTTACTTGGAGTATCAACTTTCCTAAAGTTTATTACATGCAAGTTTTTTTTAAAGAGCTGTTTTACTTGTTTGCAACCCCCATTTCCTTTGCTAAGAGTGATACTTAGCTGGCGCCCTTTTCTTGCCAGTAAATTTATTAAGTTTTAAGAGCAACCCTCTCCGAACCAATGACCTGCTCACCGACTAAGAGCTGCCGTGCCAGATTTAACAAAATCTGAATCTGAACTTAGTGATACACATGGTATTAGCCCTAAGAGGGTAGGGTTAAGTGTTACAAGAACAAGCTGGTTTCAGGGCGGGTAGATCGACTGCAGATCATCTCTTTTGTATAACCCAAGTTATTGAAAAGAAAATGGCATACGGACAAGAGCTCCATCTGCTTTACGTAGATTTGCAGAAGGCATATGATAGTATACCACTAAATCTACTTTGGAAAGCGTTGGAAAAGACAAATATAAGCGTACAACTAATTAAGGCCATCAAAGAGTTATACCGCAATAGTAAGGCAAAAACTAAAATAAAAGCAAAACTAACCAAGGGCTTTCAAGTAAATAAAGGTCTTAAACAAGGTTGCTGTATCTCGCCT
This sequence comes from Aspidapion aeneum, assembly GCA_963576565.1. Lineage (NCBI taxonomy): Eukaryota > Metazoa > Arthropoda > Insecta > Coleoptera > Brentidae > Aspidapion > Aspidapion aeneum. The sequence goes on from OY755045.1 coordinate 55,206,617, forward strand.
ACGCTCTTCAAGATATATTTGGAACAGGTCCTTAAAGTCTGGAAGAGAAAATGCCAAAACATGGGAATTCCGTTGAATGAAACCACCTTGTATACTTTATGTTTCGCCGATGATCAGATAGTGGTGGCTCAGGATTATGACGACCTCGAATATATGCCACGAAAACTAATAGAAGAGTACCATAAGTGGGGACTAGAGGTTAATATCAATAAGACAGAGTATATGTGTATTGGTGGAACGAAACAGGATCTAATCTTAAATACTGGGCAGCGAATTCAGTCCTGTGATGAGTATAAATACTTAGGTCTAAAAATTACAGCTGACGGAACACTAGACAAAGCTATAAAAGATAGAAACGTACAAGGAAGAAAAGCAATAACTTTATTAAATGGAATAATTTGGGACCAAAGTATATCAAAACATAACAAAAAGCTTATATATAACACCATTGTAAAAAGTATTATTACATACGGCTCAGAAGTATGGCCAATCAAAGATAGAACAGAAAAAATGCTTTCCGCTACGGAGATGGACTATTGGAGAAGAGCAGCAGGGAAATCAAAAAGAGAAAGAGTTACCAATCAAAGAATAAGAGAAATTATGACAGTGGGTGAACGTACTCTAGTGGATGATATAAGAACAAAACAACTGGTGTGGTACGGACATGTACAAAGAATGGATGATGGAAGACTACCTAAACAAATATTACAATGGAAACCAACTGGCCGAAGAAAACGAGGAAGACCAAGGAGAAGCTGGAGAGAAGGAATAGATAGTGAAATAAGAATAAGAGGCCTAGATGATGAATTATGGGCAAACAGAAACGAGTGGAGATTGGGTATCGGAAGACGTAGAACGTTGTGAAACCGATAAATATATATATATATATATATATATATATATATATATATATATATATATATAAATTAATGAAAATGAAAGAAAGGGAAAATTAGTTTATTTTGCTTTGTCATTTTCTTTTCTTGTTTTTGGTGGTAACTGTTGATATGACGCTTAACACCTTATGTCACTCAGTTACATCGGGTCAGAGGAGGGTACTACTACTTAGTGTTGGCTCGGGAGGTTAGGAAACACAAGGCTAAAATCCCTAGAGCAACACATTGGCTGGCACTCTTTTATTTTTTTTTTGAATTTTTTTTGGCTACTTGTTAATTCTAATTTAGGATTTAAGTAATTATCTCTCTCTGCAAGGTTGGACGTCATAGTTGGTTGTACAAATACTTAATATAAACTATGGTTACATTTTTTAATGCAAATAAATTTTATTGTCTTACTGCTTCGGTGTTCTTCTATTTTGTTCGCGTCTGCCCGTATTTAAGTTTTATATTTTCTACAGTTGTGAGAAAATTTAAAGTGATTTTCACTAGTGAGTTGAAAGTGAACTTTGTGTTTGTTATTGCGTGGTTTAATTTTTATTATTGGGTATAATTAAGAGTTTTAAAGTTTAAAGTTTTAATATAAAAGGCACCATAGCTATTTCTTTGAGTCGGTTGTCTGACATAAGGTACTTAGTCAAGGACGAGTTAATCTACGTATTAACATGGAGAGGCATAGCCATTGGATCGGTGGAAGAAATGAAGCAACAGCTCATACTGATTAGGCAGAGAGAAAGGACTGATGGAAGTACAGGATACCCTCCGTATCCCTTTAAATTTGGCTAGGATGCTTTTAGCTGCATGAAGAAGCTAGATAGTCTGGTACCGCTGGTAGAGAAGTTCTCTGGTACGAGTAAAGAGGAGAGTTTAGAAAAATCGCTGTAAGGTTGAAAAATGAATTAGCCAGGATTAACAACATGAATCCGTCCAACTTTGAAGAAAGTCAAACGAAAGGCATACTGGTTGCGGGAACCTTGAGTTTGATTGGGAGATTGCAGAGCCAAGCAACAGATCTACTAAGAGTTGGCGTTGCCTCAGATGATGATGAAGCATCTGAAAGCCAATCGACGAGTCGTAGCTCAGACCACTCGACAAATGTTGGCAATACACCCAACCAGTCTCAACTCCCGCGACCACAGCACTCGAGCACACAGAGAACAGCTCAACAGCCTACAAACCAACCGTCGGTCATTGCTCCAGTGCAAATGCAAGTGCTTACGAACCCGACTCAAACACCAATACAAGCAGCACCCCCAATGCTAATTCAGAATGATGGTACAACAGCTTTTCATTATCAACAACCGTCTACCTTTCCATTGAGTTTAGCTGCCCTCAAAAGTAGCATAGCACCAATTGCTCAGTCCCGACCATTGTCATGTTCGTCGCCAGTACCAATGTCAAGTGATCCTGGTACCTCATATCACGTTACACCTGTACCTCCGCATAAATGGAACTTAAAGTTTACAGGCGAGAGGGGTACAATCTCCGTCACCGCATTTTTTGAGAGAGTGGACGAGTTGAGTCAGGCTAGAGGAGTTAGCAAAAAGGTTTAACTGAACTCAGGCATTGATCTTTTTGAAAAGTCAGCTTATACTTTTTACAAAGATGTTCGTAGAGAACTTCATACATGGGAACAGCTGGAACAGAGGTTCATGGCAGAGTATCTTCCTTCTTCATATGGCGAAAAGCTATTGAAGGAAATCCAAAAAAGTAAACAAAGCTTTGGAGAGTCTATAGGGACCTATATTGCTGTCATAAATACGTATTTCCAAAGACTTGGCCGTCCTGTTTCTGAAGAGGCGAAATTAGCTATCGTCTTCAGAAATATCGCGGACATCTATAAAAATGGGTTAATTGCTACTGAGGTCAATAGCCTATCACATTTAAAAGATCTGTGTCGTAGAATAGACCAGAGATATGGTTTAGAGGAAGAGAATTTTACACCTAGGAGAAACCAATCAATCGAACCTGACTTGGCCTACGTTGACGTAGCGGGCGATAATGACGATTTTCCAACAGGGGTTGATGCAATTCAGATATCAAGTACCGGGACATCGAACCAACAGAATTTAAATCATCCTGTTAATAGATTCGACAGAGATAGGCGACAGCCAACAAGCAGTTCCCCTGCTAGAGCTGATAGAGAGAGGCAGCAGCCAGCTAGTGGTCAGTCTAGTGTAAATGACAGGGATAGACAACCACCACAAGGTGCTAGATCTGGTAGGGCGAACAGGGACGCTGTTTGCTACAGATGCAATCAAACAGGGCACATGGCGGTCGGGTGTGCAGTACATAGAGGCAAGCGGTCTATTCAAGTGGTCAATCAGGGGTAACAGTAAGAGAATGTTGTAATTGTAATCGTCAGGGAAACGGACCCAGGCGCTCGTAGGCGGTCGACCTTTGAGTCAGCCTGAACAAGCATCGACCGATAGGCTAACGTACGTCTTAGATTATGTGATAAGTCATGCTCATAAAGATGAGAGACCTTATTTAGAAGTGGATGTGCTCGGAAATAAGTTATTAGGTTTGTTGGATTCCGGGGCTTCACGTACCTTTTTAGGGAATCATGGTTGGTCAATCATCGAGAGGTTTGGTTTTTCACTTGATACCACGAAGAAGACGAGTTGTATTGTGGCAAATGGTCAAAGCACGAGTAGTATTGGGACAGTGCAGCTTCCTATGCGAGTTTAGGATAAATTTAGGTTAATAGAGGTCGTCGTCGTTCCTGAGTTGCCGCACACTTTGATTTTGGGATTAGATTTTTGGATTTCGATTGGGATAGTACCAAACTTAAGTACTAATGAGTGGCACTTTGCCAATAATAAAGATGTGATTTGTTCTTTAGAAACATCAGACCAACAAACTACTCTTACGCCGTATGAATCAGAACGACTAGAGGAATTGGTTGATAAATATAAGACTATTATGGGTGACTCACTGGGATGTACAGACAGAGTAGAACATAAGATTACAACAGATGCAGCACCGATAAGACAACGTTCATATAAGGTCTCTCAGGTCATTCAAAAACTTATTCATGACAAAATTGACGAAATGCTGAAACTAGATGTAATAGAACGGAGTAGTAGTTCATGGGCTTCACCAGTGGTAATGGTAAAAAAGAAATATCGTTTCTGCGTAGACTACCGCAAATTGAACTCAGTGACGGCGCGTGATAGTTATCCTTTACCACTCGTATCCGAGACCCTTGACAAGTTGAAAGATGCTAAATACTTGACAACTTTAGATATCAAAAGCGCTTATTGGCAAGTACCAATGGAAGAATCATCGAAGCCACTAACAGCATTCATCTGTCGACGAGGTCTATTCCAATTTAAGCGTTTACCTTTTGGTCTTCATAATGCACCTGCAACTTGGCAGAGACTCATAGATAGCATCATAGGAAACGATTTAGACTCCTACGTGTACGAGGCATCTGTGTCGACCCTAATAAAATTAAAGCCATGTTAGAGCTCCAGAGGCCAAGAACTGTCAGAGAAGTTCGTAGAGTTGTTGGTACAATTTCCTGGTATAGAGGTTTCATAGAGAATTTTCCAGCGATAATAGCTCCAATTACAGCGCTAACTAAAAAGAATCAAAAGTGTGATTGGACTCCAGACTGCAAGAAAGCATTTATTAAGATTAAGGAACTTTTAGTGACTGCACCGATTCTTATATGTCCAGATTATACCAAAGAATTTGTCATTCAAAAAGACGCATCAAGACATGGAATAGGAGTATGTTTAACGCAACCTTATCTTGAGGGAGACAAAGTCATATGCTATTTGAGTCGATCTTTGACTAAGCAAGAACGTGTTTACACGACCACCGAGCGAGAATGTTTGGCATTGAGTTGAGCGATAAAGAAGCTCCGGCCATATATTGAGGGGATCTCATTTAAGGTCAAAACAGATCATTTTAGCTTAAAATGGCTTCATAGCTTAAAAGAGCCCAGTGGAAGACTTGCTCGTTGGTAAAACTGCAGCAATATGACTTTGAAGTAATCTATCGAAAAGGGAAAGATTTTGTTGTCCCGGACATGTTGTCTCGTGCAGTACCCATGATTGAGACAATTTCGCAGCCCAGAGACGTTTCAACAGCAATTAAAGATCGATGGTACCAAAAGATGGTAAAGAGGGTCGTAGAATCACCATTAAAATTTATGAATTGGAGATACACTGATAATAAGTTGTATAAATATGTCAAACAAGAATACCCTCAACTTTTACCATCTAACGAATATTGGAAAGAGGTAGTCCCCAAAGATCATAGGCGTAGAATTATTGGAGAAGCTCACTATCCTCCTACCTCAGGACACATGGGTGTGTATAAAACTTTCCACAGACTGGCAGAAAAATATTACTGGCCAAAAATGCGCCAGGACGTGGCAACTTTTGTAAAGAAAAGTATGTGCAGCTCATGAGGGTGATACACAAGGTGTATCTGATCAGATGATATCTCACCCAAAACCAACTCGTCCTTGGGAAATTATTTCGACGGATTTATATGGACCTTTACCTCGTTCGACAAAGGGTAATTGCTGGATTCTCGTCGTTACGGACTATTTAAGTAAGTTTTCCTTAGTTTTTCCAATGCGAACAGCCCCTACTCAAGCTATTGTCAAGCATCTTGAGGAGCAAGTATTTATGGTCTTCGGAGTACCCCGTTTGCTACTTTGTGATAATGGACCTCAGTACAAAAGTAATGAGTTTAAACGCTTCGCTGAGAGTTATCAGGTTAAAATTGAGTATAATCCGTATTATCACCCCAGAGCAAATCCAACAGAGAGGACGAATCGTACGTTAAAAACCATGTTATGTTGTTATGTGAAAGACAACCACAGGAAGTGGGACGAACAAATACATAAACTTGCCTGCGCGATTCGTACTGCAACCCATGAGACAACCAGGATGTCTCCTTTCTTTGTTAATTTTGGTAGGAATATGTGTTTATCAGGAAAAGATTACTCCAACCCAGTTTTGTTATCTGAAGAGAATGGTGTACAATCTGCAGCTGAAAGTAAGAACGAAGGTTTCCGGAAGCTCTATGCTGATGTTAAGAGAAGGCTAGAGGTGGCAGGAGAGAAAAACGTTATTATAATTTGCATACAAAGGTACCCAACTTTGTTGTGGCTCAGCGTGTTTGGAAGAAGAATTGTGTGTTGTCAGATGCTGCATAGTTTTTCTCGAAGAAGTTAGCACCGAAATTCGTTGGTCCTTATGTGATTAGGAATAAAATTTCTCCATGGATATTTGAGCTTCAGGAACCATCGGGTAAAGTACTACCAGGGAGTTGGCATGCCAAAGACCTTAAGTCGGCAGCGGACCTCTCCGATTAACCTTTTTAAGTTAATCGTCTTGAAGTTGTGTCATTTTTACGTTTAAGGCAAACGTTACATATTTGTTTTATTTCTGTAAATAACCAAAACTATCCGACTCGTTTTTCTATACACACATTAAGGGTATTTTATAGAGCTAGGTTTTGAGATTATATATTGTCCAGAAATTTACCTTACAGAGGAGGCATTCCATCTTGTTGTTGTAACCACTGCGCACGTCGCATTATTTAGGCATCGTAATTGGAATTTGAGATCACAGGTTTCGGGAAAAACCACATCAAAACTTTTGATTGTTTTGTTTATCTTTAAAATTTCGTAGTAGTAGTAGCAGTATTTATTTCCAACTTGTACAAAATAGAGGTACAAAAGAAGCACTAAAAGCTGTCTGGAAAGATTATTTTTTTAACTTCTTAAAAATTAAAATGCCCAAACTAAGTAATACACCTAAACAGTCTAAAAATTTTTAAAAATAAAACAAAATAATAAAACAGTAAGACAAATATACCTAGGACAACTTAAGAATAAAATATATCAGGTTAAAAATTACAGTGTCTAATAAAGTTTAAGTTAAAATTCATGGTTAAAACATTCATCTATGTTATATACTCAGGTGGTATGTAGCAGATTTTTTAGCTTTTTTTTGAATATGTTTTCATTTTCACTATTTAATACATTACGAGGCAACCTATTTAACACTTTGATTCCCATATAATAGGAACTTTTTCTATTAACTTCTAAATTAAAGTTTGGAAGAACAAAAGCATCATTACCTCTTGTAGGGCAGTTATGAATATGTGCGTGAGTTCTTAAATTTTCTCTTTCTCTAAATAACAAAATAGCAATTCTATAAATGTAAAGGTTAGTGAGTGTGAATATTTTGTGTTTTTTGAAATATTGTCGACATGATTGCAATCTGTCAAGGGAAAATATCGCTCGAACAGCACGTTTTTGAAGGAGAAACGCACTCCTCGCACCAACAGAGTTGCCCCAAAATTCCACACCATATTGTAAAATGCTATAAAAGTATGCATAATAAATAGTTATTGCGACGTCCCCACCAATATTCTGTTTAGCGATCCTAATTGCATAGATGGCACTGCTTAAAGATTTGTTTAGTTTTGAAATATGGCATTTCCAATCTAGAGCCTGATCAATGAGTACTCCCAGAAACTCCATATCGGCTTGGGTAGTCACGCTTCCAGTTTCCATGAGAATATTGAGTTCTCCAACTTTTTTGTTGGGTTGAAACAGTATATTAAATGTTTTGTCAACATTAAGGACCAATTTATTTGCGGCGAACCAATCACATACATTTCCCATGATATTTTTGCCAGCAACTTGCAGATCATGTAAAAGTTTTTTGTCTAAAGTTATGCTGGTATCATCTGCAAATAATGTGAATAGTACGGATGGAAAGTTTACGTCAAGATCATTCACATAAATCAAAAATAAGAGCGGTCCTAGTATTGATCCCTGAGGAACGCCGAATTTAAGAGGCCTCAATGTTGACTGTATCTGTTCTGAATGGTTAGGAAAATTAAGTTCAATCTCAACAAACATTTGTCGATTTTGAAGATAAGAAGAGAACCAGTTAACACCAATACCACAATATTCAAGCTTTTCAAAAAGTACAGTGTGATCCACACAATTGAAAGCCTTTGATAGGTCGCAAAATATGGTCAACGGGTGGTCTCTTTTTTCTAATATATAGTTAATGTTTTTTAAAAGATTTTGTATTGCATGAGTAGTGCTGCTATTTTTTTGAAATCCAAACTGATTTTTGGTAAGAATGGAATTCTGGGCAATGTAATTAGTCACTTGGTTTTTTACGACCGTTTCCAATATTTTAGAGATGGATGGCAGTAGCGATACAGGTCTGTAATTTTCCATCAATGTTGTTTGACCCTTTTTAAAAAGAGGTTTAACCTTTGCAGTTTTATAGCAATCAGGGAAAATTCCCGATCTCAAAGATAGATTTATCAAATAGGTCAGTGGTATTTGTAAAATATTAACATTGTTTTTTATAATTGTAATTGGTATTTCATCATACCCGGTACTACGTTTTGATTTTAGTTTTTTAGCAATCTTTATAATTTCTTGTTCAGTAACGTCTGTGAAAGAAAATAATTGCCTGTGTTTTATGTGAGCTTTATTTAGATACTCTCGATGATTTTTTTTACTTTTAATGTTTTGTGTCAGATTCGGTGCAAGAGTTTCATAAAAATTTGCAAATGCATTTGCTACTTGTTTCGGGTTAGAAATTTTTTCATTGTTTTCTTTTTTCTTCGGAGGTTTTTTTTGAATGTTCGTTTTTATTATGTTCCACGTTGTTTTTATTTTGTTATTTGAATTTTCTATCTCATATCCGAAATATTTTTGTTTTGATAATTTTATTACCTGTTCAAGCACTTTTGAATATTTTTTTACATAATTTTTAATAAAATCACATGCAGCGAAGTGATTTCTTAGCATTATCAGTGAACGTTTATTTCTACAAGAAATCCTAATTGCTATGGTTATCCAACCTTTATTAATTTTTTTGTTATTGGTTTTTTTTAGAGGATAGGATTGTTTGAAGCAGCCATCCAAGAGACTATTAAAAGTTCGAAATGCATCATTGATCTCAATTTTATTATAAAGAAGATTCCAGTTTATTTGATTTAAACTTTTAGTAAAACTTTGATCATTTTTATTGTTAAAAATGCGCTTTTTTTGTGAAAAAGATATTTTGTTTATTTGTTCTTTTAAGTGAAGTGAAATGACTTGGCCTGTGTGGTCCGAGATTCCAAAGTCTTTATTAATTAATAAGCATATTTCGTCTTTATTTTGAATTAAAATGTTATCTAAGGTTGCGGGAGGGCCATTTCTAATTCTTGTAGGCTCTTTGATTGCAATTAAATAGTGAAAAGAGTTTGATACCTCCTCGAATAAAGATCTTTCCTGGTCATTTTCAAAATGGATGTTAAAGTCGCCACAAACAACCACCCTATAACTTGGAAAGAGTGAAGCTATTTCATTATTTAAATTGTAAAAATTTTCCAGAAAGCTCTGTAAGTTGCCGTTTGGTGATCTATAGAAACAAACAAACAATGATTGTTTTAATTGGTTTCGCTTGGGCTGCTACATACTCGAAATCAAGTTCAGTACTCCCTACGGTAAGTTTTAGTTCCACAAATTGTAAGTTTGTCTTTGCAAAAATCATTGTCCCACCATGGACATGATCCTCCCTACAGAAAGCTGCAACTTGATTGTAACCAGGTAGGATAGCAGTTATTTCCTGTCCTTTTTTAAACCAGTGTTCTGAGGTGCAAACCACTTGAATTTCTGGTTGAACCTCTTCTAACAGTGTACTCAGGATATCCAACTTGTTTCCCAAACACTGCATATTTTGGTGAAAGATTGTCAGTTTGTTGCGTTGAGTGGTTGAATCGTTTAAATTTGAGTGGTTTGAATGGTCTATTGAGCTCTCTAGATAGGATTGGTCAACATCGTTGGTGTCTTCTATCTTCTCTGCCATTGATAATGATTGTTCCGAAAAGTTTGAGTGGGGCCATATCGTTGAAAGGAGTTATGTGTATTGTATCTTTTGGAACAAATTTTGCTACATAGCAACCAGAAGGCCAGAAGTCTGTTGATAAGTATTGTGATTCCAATTTTTCTGGAACCCCTAGCTGAACTTCTTGGATTTCTAAATTTTGATCGGAGTTTTTCACAGATATAATGGTCTTTTGACTTCGGGTCTAATAAAGCAGTGATGTCGTCTGGTGTTGTATTTACATCTAGGTTAGAAATATAAATAAATTTTAATTTTTTCTGGTTTGCTATGTCTGGATTGGCAATTTTTAGGGACTCTCTTTGCGGCCCTGAACAGATGAGCCCTTTTCTCTCATTTTTTTCTCTGTTTTGTGAAGAAAAACTATTGTCGTCTGTTGATGTGGTTTTCTGGATGTCATTTGGCTGTGCAGGTATGGGGTTTGTTTTAAGTCCTGAGTAGATTGAAAGCATCTCTGAATTTGATTCCCTGAGCCCAGTGACCTTTGTGTTAAGTTCATTTATTTGTAATGTTACAGAGTTAGTCGCTTCTGCAATGTTTGCTTTTATATCTTGGGAGAGTTCTTGTTTTTGTTTGTCAAGCTCAGTTTTTAGGTTTTCAAACAGGGTTTGCAAAATGTTATAACAGTGCCCTTGTAGTTTGTTTTCAATCTTTGTTTGCAAGTCATATTGTTTTTTATAGTCTTCCTCCATTTTCTGTATTTTTTGGTCTCTTCTGCTGACGGTTTTTTCCAATAAACCTATTTTTTCCTTTAGTGCCTTGTTTTGTTTCTCAACGTCAGATCTGCCTCTCAAATAATCATCCACCTTATTTTTGCATCCTGGACAAAGAAACATAAGAATTCGGTTACTTTGCAGAGTAACTGCATCAGCCTCAGTGGTGTTTAATTTTGCGCAATCTCTACAATAACCCGCGCCGCAGGAATCACAGGGGGCGCCAAAACATTCCCCATCGTTTGGCCTTCTCTTCTTCACACATTCTGTTTGGCATTTTGAGCATGCCACCATATTTTGCTCTGTATTAGTAATTTTATCTCTTCACACGACTTGAGTTCAGTGGTCACAAAAAACAAGTTAAGATAAGAATAATACTGGGTGTATCTAATTTAAAATATAAAATTGATAAGAAGATTTAAATGTTTATATTTTATTCGAATTAAATTAATTAGTATTCTGCAGTTTTTTCCTACTTAACTGTTTCCAAATGTGTTCTAAGTTGTATCACTGAAAAGAGAACTTTAAGAAGTTGCACTGTGCCAAAATTCACAAATTTATTATAACTTTCTACCACAAAAAAATTTAATTTTTACAGAGCTCAAATAAAGTGGTTTGTTCGACGGGAACTTCGACGTAATTTTCTTTGACGTTCCTGAAGATAAACAGCTGTTCTGCAGGGGCATGGCGGCGTTGCCACATCACAAATGGTTTCAGTAACAGCCAGAACACATGTCAGACGTTCGATTATTTGTATTTTCAAGGATATTAGGACAATGATTTCTCGTCCGAACCTCTTTTTCTTCACGGATTAGCTAGTTTTTGTAGCACGAAAACATATTTAGGTCCACGGTTTGACCAGGAACAACCGAGGCTCCGCCCACTTTGATATCTTTATTACTTTGATAAGGAGAAGTTAAAATAAATACAAGTTATGCACTTTTGTAAATTGGAGATAAACGAGGGATAAAACCAGGACTAAAAGAATAAACAAAATCGTATTTTTATATTATATAAGTTAATATATAACCATAGTTAAATAAAGTTAATATCTAGCTCAGTTAGTCGGATTGAAGGGTTATGTTGGGCTAGCTAGTGGTGAGCAAACTTAACATCTGAACACCCTTAGGCCGGGTTTAAGGAGTAGTTCAATGTGTATTTTTAAGTTCAAGTTCAGAAACAAGTTTATTAATGTAAAAATGTTTTACAAAGATGGCGTCAAACCATATAAATGTTAGAGAAAATATATATAAAGAGCAAAGGAAACTTTTGACTAAAACTATAACTAAAATACATCTAAATTCTACACTTAGTATGGCTTTACTCATATAGGAGTTGGTTGAGTGTTCGAATATTCCTGGGTTTGATGCATGCTCTGATCTCCAGTAATTGATTTTACAGTTGATGGTTTCAATGCTAAACTTCTTATAGTCTAATTGGTTATTTTCCTTCTACTTGCTATGTTGCCAGGGGTCCGGTTGTGCATCTCGAAAATCCTCATTTATAAAAATGATCCGTAGAAATAGATCTGACAACACCTCAATGCGTGTTGGATGTATTTTGGATGTTCCCTTGGTTGATGCTGCCCCCTATAGACCGGTACCGAACTGCTAGTGTATTTCGTCATTGGTTAGTTCGAAAACCGCGGGAGATTTTTCAGGTGGGCAAACTTAAATCGGCAGAATTTTTGATTTGCGAGTTTTTTTTTAATGCGTTTGCATTCTTATTTGAATTTAACCGGGAAAATTTGGTTGGTACGGTGCCCCACCAAATTAAGAAACCATTTCCGGCATCTTCGTTTTTTGGACAAGGTGTGCCCTCTTCCTTTTCTAAAGAAATCGACTGAACTGTCGACCGTTTTTTGGATCGCCATAGATTTGTTTTGATTATTGGCACTGCAGGAAACGGTAAATTGTGGGACCCTGTGCAGTGTGGAGTATTTTGCGTAGGTCTCACATCCTCTGATTGAGGGACTGCGCCATTTCTACTGAAAAGAAATTGGTAAGTTTTTTTTATTTTGCTTGAAGAATTCAAGATAATATTTGCCTCCCAAATTGTAATTGGTGTTCGTGTGAAGTGTGATTTTTCTGCAAAAGACGTGTGGAATTTTTGGAGTTTTTTTAATATTTTTTTTAAACCACGTTTTGGATAAAAACTATATATTATTTTTTCTCCTTTGTCTACAGCCCTGCCCAATCCATCAACGGGACGGTTGTGCTGGGTGCTGGTGGAACAAGGTTGTAGCATTGTAACCCTGGGAAAGGTATGTTAGGGTTATTTTAGTTCATCTGTTGAAATCTACTTTATATTAAGTTACCTTGGTGTTACTCGGTGTAGGGGAACCTCTTGCAAAACCGACGAATTCCAACTGAAATATTTCATTTTCCACAGGGTTTTACGCTCGGGCAAGAAGCAACATTTTGAGACCATGTGCTGCCTTAGAGTCATGTGCTAGATAATCAGCAGGGGAGGCGCGAGCAGGACAAGGTCCCGGAGTAACAGGAGGAGTGTCGGAGAACAACACCAGGTTTACAAAATAAAATATTATCTTATTAAACCATGAAATAATCAAGGACCAAGGTAGGAGCAAGGATATTTTAGATATATATATTTTTTTCCATATATAATTTTTCATAGTATAATTTCAACATTGCTTGTAAACGCAAGGTAGGGTATGACGTCATAACCACAATTTTGCGGCGTATTTACTATTTAAGATAATTTTCCTGTCAAATTTAAAGTGCCTTGCTATTTTGGCCCGAACTTGTTTCATCTTTTTTTTTAAGCATATTTCATGTTTCCAGTATTTTTTCCAGTTTTACACCTAAAATAAACAAGATGAACTAATTTTTGTGTTTTTTGTACAATCCAATGAACCAACTTTGCAGAGACAAAAGAGAGATGAGGTTATACTTTTCTTAGCGGTTTCCTTAACATTGTTTTACCTCATGGGGTAGATCTCGGACTGGGTTGCTGTCTGTCTCATTCTACCCAACGTAGAATGATGACAGCAGATATTTGGTTCGGATCTCCCCTATGATGGAATGATTTTGGAAGTGTATTTTTTTTACAATCATTTATATAATGGAGTCTTACATTACTGACTCAAATGTAGGTACACTGTGACCTGTTGGAGATTCTACCTGTAAGTCCATCTACCTGTAAAGTGGTTCTATTTGTGTCATTTTAACTCATTCAGAATCTTTTATTAGGCAATTTTTTTGGTTTTTTTAATTACACAAATACTCTGGAAGCCTTGGAAGTAGGTAGAGTTTCATTGTTTGGCTACAACGTTTGAGTTGAACTGTATTTTAATTAAGATCTTCTTTGTAAAACATTGGTATTAAAACACTGTGGCGCACTTAAAATTTTCTTATTTCTGAACCCCCCCTTCTCCACTGTATAAAAGTTACCGGGCATATCAATGTTTTATCTAGCTGGAAAATACAGTTCTGCTTCCAGATATTTGTTTAATTACTTAGTAATTTTTATGGTGTCGTAATTTTATACGTCACAAATTGGCAACGTTATTGTCTATTTACAGTGTCACAAACTGGCGGCAACGTCATTTAGATGGCCACAAGACGAGACGAGACTTTATGAAAGTCTCGTCTCGTTGGTCTCGTGTGAATCACTGTACTAATGCAAGCTAAAATTTAAAAAATAAAGGTAGGAATTACATAGGAACTGTCCTGTGTACAACTTTGTTTCAAAAATCTGACAAAGAAATACATACTTAAAATCTAAAAATAAATAAAATTAGAGGCAAATAACGAAAGTAATTATTTAATTTTCGGATCGGTATTCGTTACTCCGTTATTTGTCGAGTAACGAGTACTCGAAAAACGAATAGTTACTTTAGATTGGATAGAAAATAGAAACATAAGGGTTCACCCTGATCGCAGCAAATCCCGGTGACCTGTGAACTAAAAGTTAAAAGAAGAGGGGTAACACCGGCTGTGAAATTTTACACCAGATTTGGCGATAGAACAAACGACTTCGCTTTAAGGCATCGACATTAAGGTCATTAACTATATATACCTACCAAAGTACAAGCTACAAAATGTGATTTTTCTAACTTCTTAGAATTATCACGATCTCTATTTCCTAAAAATGAATAAAATCACAAAAACGTTGTGAATATTAATAGTAGAGTAAATTTGTAGGGTATTTCAAAAAACAAGCTGCAAAAAGGGTATATTTTTTTATATTTGGCATGGTGGTAGCTAACATCAAAAGCTAAATTTTCAATCAAGGATCCCTTATTTTTCGGCATCAGAATCCAAGATCCGGCTGCGTAAGTTAAGAAAAAAATGAATTTCCTGTTTTAAGAGAAATTAAAATAATTTTGATAAATTCACTTTAAGTGGGAGCCACTTAATTCAAGAATATAAAAAAAATTACACCTGTCACTTTAAAACAAAATGGCGGCTATATTTAAAAAAATGGTTTTTCTTCCATATTTTCTTTAATTTTTGCGCGATATTTATGCTTAATACCTCATATTAAAGCCACTCACCAGCTCTTCTAACGTACCGAAAAAAAATTATAAGTTTTCCAGCCGACACAAAGATAGCGCTTAGTATGTCAAAAATAAAAGAGACCTTTATAACCTGTAGACCAAATAAAATTTTGAGAAAATTTTTTTTTGGATTTTGTCAATAGTAAGCCAAGTTTTGTAAAAATTTATAAAAAGTTACAATGTGACACTTAAAATTTTAAGATGGCGGCCGAAGTTCAAATAAAAAAGTTATTTTTTTGTTCTTATTTGACACAACTATTATGCCGTGTAATATATCGATTTATACTAAATAGGGGTTGCCAATTTTAAATATTTCATAATAAATGACATGTCTATTATTAATCAAGATGGCGGCGTTCAAAATATAAAAACAACAGTGTCTTCTTGG
Source organism: Aspidapion aeneum (assembly GCA_963576565.1). NCBI lineage: Eukaryota > Metazoa > Arthropoda > Insecta > Coleoptera > Brentidae > Aspidapion > Aspidapion aeneum. The sequence continues at coordinate 55,222,027 of OY755045.1, forward strand.
TTTGGTAATTTTTTTACCAAGATATGTAGTTTTATATTACCCTTAATTAGTTTTAAATTATAATGTACAAAAAAAATATTATTTATTTAGTTTTTAAAGATGGCGGCCGAAAAAGTAAAAAAAAAAAACATTTTTGTTTATTTTTTCGAAACTTAACAAAAATACTGGAAAAAACAAGACATCTCGTTAAACAAAACATAGATAATTTAAAAATGTCAAAAAAGTTGACATTTGTCACGTACCGGGTGATTTGATTGAATTGACCATATTTTACTTAATAGCTATCTCCGGTAATATTGATCTAACAGTAACGTGTATATAAGCAAAGTTAAAAAAATTTCTTAGATTATCAGAATCTGATGTCAAAAATGACATATGTCATACACTTGTCAAACTTTTGACATATGGTTTATTATTTAAAATGAAATAGCCTGTATATAATTTTTTTAATTGATAAGGCCATTTTTCTGATTTCCAAAATATTTAATATGTTGCCATTTAGTCCAGCCGTTATTGAAATATTTGCATTTTAATAACCTAGATAAACAATAAGGATGTTGCCATTTTGTTAATGAATATAATTTTTAAAATGCAAATATTTCAACAACGGCTGGATTAAATGTCAACATATTATATGTTTTTGAAATCAGAAAAAGGAGCCCTATCAGTTTAAAAAATTATGTACAGGGTGTTTTATTTGGCAAGTGTATGACATATGTTATTTTTAATATCAGATTCTGATGATTTATGAAAAATTATTTAACTTTCCTAATTTAAACGCTACTGTTAGATCAATATTAACAAAGATAGCTATTAAGTAAAATATGTCAATTTATTCAAATAACCGGCACGTGACATATGTCAACTTTTTTGACATTTTTAAAATATCTGTGTTTTGCTTAACGAGATGTCTTGTTTTTTTCAGTTTTTTTTGTTAAATTTTGAAAAAATAAACAAAAATGTTTTTATTTACTTTTTCGGTCACCATGTTTAAAAAATAAATAAATAATATTTTTTTGTACATTACAATTTAAAACTAATTAATGTTAATATAAAACTACATATCTTGGTAAAAAAAATTACCAAACCAAAAAGATACGGTTGTTTTTATATTTTAAACGCCGCCATCTTAGATAATAGTAGACATATGTCATTTATTATCAAATATTTAAAATGGGCGACCCCCATTTAGTATAAATCGATATATTTACACGGGAATACTAGTTGTGTCAAACAAGAACATCTTAAAATGTTAAATGTCAAATTGTAACTTTTCTGAATTTTTACACAATCTGGCTTACGACTGATAAAATCCAGAATTTTTTAAAAAAAATTTTTTATTTGTTTTACAGGTTGAAAAGGTCTGTTTTATTTTTGACAAATTAAGCGCCATCTTGGTGTCGGTGGGGAAACTTATCATTTCTTTTAAGCACGTTTAAAGAGCTGGCCAGTAGCTTTATTATGAGGTATTAAAAGTAAATATCGCACAAAAAATACAGAAAATATCAAAGAAAAACTATTTTTTTTAAAATAGCCGTCATTTTGTTTGGCAGTGACAGGTGTAAATTTTTTTTACACTTTTAAATTGAGTAGGTCCCACTTAAAGTAAATTTATCAAAATTAATTTCATTTCTCTTAAAACAAGGAAATCATTTTTTTTCTTAACTTTGGCAGCGGCCATCTTGGATTCTGAGGCCGGAAGATCGGGGATCCTCGAATAAAAATTTAGCTTTTGGGTTTAGGTACTACTATGCCAAAAAAAATATACCCTTTTTGCAGCTTTATTTTACAAATTTCTCTACTATTAAGGCTTTCTATAATATGTAGGTATTTTCACAAATATTTTTTAAAAATCAAATTACAAAATACAAATAAATAAATAAATAAATTTCACATAAAACTTGTGATGTTAGAAAAAATAAATATTTTTTCACAAGTTTCGCTCAAAAATATGTGCTAAAGCAAGTTCGTTTTAATTTTTGGTATATTTAGTTTATTAGGCAGTCTCTATTGGTTTATAGTTTGTGAAAATAAATTAAATTAATGTACATAATTTTATCTGCATTTTAAAGAACTAAAATTAAAAATGTATTATAATACTCCTATGTAAATGAGTAATACTTTCTGTGTGCAAGTTTAATTTCGTGCTCTGGAATTCATACGTTGCCTTCGATCTATCTTTACGCGAGACGGAGAAACCTACCCTTTCTTTTAGTCACGTGACTTTGAATTTAGCTCTCTCGCATATGATCCATGCCTGAATAAATCGATCAGTACAGCAACAGTATTCCTTTTTTTGACAGTTATTTTGTCGTTCCATCTAACCAAAACCGTTTTAAAACAGTCCTCGTACTGCATTGCGCGCGCTTTGGGATTTTTCCGACCGTTTTATGACTGTCGAACGGTCTGATGGAACACTGCCATTATGTTTTTAAACATATCAAAATAATTTTTAGATCATGCATCCAATTCAAGCATGCATCCTGTTTTACGCATGTGTAACTCTGGCGAGTGGAGGAATCTACACAGGCCGATTTAACGAGCAATATAAAAAGATTAAGGATACCACCAATGGATATTTCTCAACAGACGGGGTACCCTACCACAGTGTAGAAACTCTGAACGTAGAGTCTACTGACTACGGACATGAAACAGACTCTGAAGCTTTTAGTTACTATTTGTATTTGGAAGCTATGAATGGTAAGCATTTTAGTAGTAGATATATGTATGTTCTGGCGCAAAATGAGGAGTGAATGACGTCATTTCCAAGAAATCCTATTGTTCTATTGTTCTTTTGTATGCAGGTGTCTTTTTAACAATAGGCGAAGGGTCATTGTCTTTTTAACAATAGCTTAATAGTGCGAGTCCTTTTTAGAGCATAGTACGAGCCTCTTTTTGACATTGATATTACAATTTGCAGTTATGGCAGCTTTTGTTTTTTTGACAATAGCCGATTAGCGCGTCTAGTTTTTTGGGCATAGGCCAATAGTATGAAGGTAATTTTGTATGAGGAGTAGTTTCGACGGGGTTTTTAGAGCATAGGCCAATAGTGTAAGTACTTTTTTGACTTTGATATTACAATTTGCAGTTATGTAAGCTTTTGTTTTCTATATACAAGTGCGAGTGGGTCTTTGTCTTTTTGACAACAGCCGAATAGCGTGGGCGGTCTTTTTGGCTTTGATATGATATCGTATAGTTGCGAAGGCCATTATATTTTGTGTACAGAGGGGAGCACTGTGGGTTGTCTTTTAGCCTTAATATGACAATATAAATTTATGTGTCTTTGTCTTTTGTGTGCAGGTGTGCAGGTGTGAGTGGATCTTTCTCTTTTGTATGTGGAGGCAAACAAAAAAGGGTGTTTTATTGACATCGACAATGAATGTCCTTAAGCCCAAATTTATTACCCAAAAAGTCAAGACAAGTCTAAGTAAAGATTGCATTCTCTTGTTACTAATTACACCAGGCGTTCATTCATTATGCTTTGTATGCAGCTGCCAAAGTTATTATTGACTTCGACACTGGCCCTGAGCTTAAATATATTACCAGTTATGTGAGCTTTTGTCTTTTGTGCGCAGGCGTAAGTGGGTCTTTGTCTTTTCTACCATAGACGAATAGCGTGGGTGGTCTTTTTGGCCTTGATATGATATCGGATAGTTGCGAAGACCATTATCTTTTGTGTACAGAGGCGAACACTGTGGGTGGACTTTTAACCTTGATATGACAATGTAAATTTATGTGTGTCTTTGTCTTTTGTGTGCAGGTTTGCAGGTGTGCAGGTGTGAGTGGATCTTTGTCTTTTGTATGTGGAGGCGAACAAGGCAGGTGGTCTTTTTTTTGACCCTGAGAATGGCCTTGAGCTAAAATCAATACTTCAAAGCTGGCCATTCATTAAACATTAATGAGTCAAGGTTGTATATATTTCACAACAAAGGGTGTTATATTGGCCTCGACAATGAATGGCTTTGAGTCCAAAATTTATCAACCGACAAGCCAAGACAAGTTTGATATCAACCGACAAGTCAAGACAAGTTTGAGTCAAGATCGCATATATTGCAAAAGAGTGTGTGGTGTGTGATTCATACCAGGTGTTTTATTTTTGTATGCAGAGGCTTATAGTCTGAGAGGTATAATATTTTTTACCCAACAAATCAAGACAAGTTTAAGTAAAGATCGTATTCTCTTGGTACTAATTACACTAGGTGTTCATTCATTATGCTTTTTCAAAATTTGGAAAGCTGTAAAGTGACATTATATTATTAAAATTTACATCAAAGAACTGCTACAGCTTGTGATTTGTGATCCAATTAATGTAAAATATATGGGCACCTAAGCTCACACATACTATAGTTATAGTATACGTGTGAGCTAATTTAACTAAAAACTGAAAAATATTTTATTCAACTCCAGACTGAATTACATTTCGCTTAATACCACAGAAGCCATGTTTTAACTTAAACTCGACACAAAACCCAGCTTAGGTACCAAATTTCATACAAATCAAGCAAGCTGCTTTTGGGTTATTAGACACACAGACAGACAGACATACAAACACACATACACAATAGTATACGTGTGAGCTAATATAACTAAAAACTGAAATATATTTTATTCAACTCCAGACTCAATTACATTTCGTTTGATCCCACACAAGCCATGTTTTAACTTAAACTCGACACAAAACCCAACCCAGGTACCAAATTTCACTCAAATCAAGCAAGCTGTTTTTGGGTTATGCACGTTGGTCGTTACAGACAGACAGACAGACATACAAACACACACAGACAGATGACGCGACAAAAAAAAGTTTCAAAATCATTTGAAACACAAAGATATATAGTATTATATTTACTACCCAACAAATCAAGATAAGTTTACGTAAAGATCGTATACCACACAAGCCATGTTTTAACTTAAACTCGACACAAAACCCCGCCCAGGTACCAAATTTCACTCAAATCAAGCAAGCTGTTTTTGGGTTATGCACGTTCGTCGTTACAAACAGACAGACATACATACACACACACAGACAGACGGCGCGACAAAAAAAAAGTTTTAAAATCATCTGAAACACAAAGATATATAGTATAGTAGTAATGTGAGATAATAACAACAACAATTTCATTCTTGGCAATCTGAGAATTAAATTTTTCGGAGAATCACAGCCATTTAACAAAATATTGCTCCTTATTATTTATTTTCTTCTTGAAAATTTTTCTACCACATAAATTCCAGGTGTTTTAGTTTTTTTAAGTTTTTATTCATAAAAAGCACCTCACATGGGCTCACCATCACCTAATTTAAATACAACCGGCTAAAGGCATTTTTTCTTTTAATATGAATATAAAGAAATAATGTTGTACAATTATTACAATTGAAAAAATAGTCCATTTCTCAAAGTGGAGTTTGCAAATTACAAAGAAAAACTGAATGTCTTCCCCACTAAAGTCTTTATTGTTTCGGGTTTTATTTAGGACATGTTTTGAGTCTAAAGAGACCCATCATCATCTGAAACAAGGTAAACAAACAAGCGTAACTACATCCGAAGCAATTTTTAGTGCCTATTAAATAGATTAAACTGAGATAATTAATAGTTGATCATATGTACATATATATAAGTCAACTAGAATATTTTGAAAAATAACAATAATCTACTTAAAAATATATGCGCTAAAAATATCACAGTGCGTTATTAGGGACTTATTGGCATAAAGTCATGCAATAATAGTGTCCGGCCGTATTTTGGCAGTATTGCATTGGAATATGAGAGCTAATCTTTCAACATAAGGTTTTACTATACGAACCGAAATAAATACTGTCGACTTTAATTATAGATAAATAATCGTCTTGGTTTTAAATTCGACTTCGGTATATCAATTTTTGGACTGTCAATCTGCAATGTAAATCTGTCAAAATACTGCAACAATAAAGTCATTGCATGCCTTTACTCCAATAAGTCCCTATTATTAAGATTATTAATTAAACAGAATCAATCTTTTTGCACTTTTACAGAAACGAACCCTTGAGTCCAAATTTATTACCAAACAAGTCAAGACAAGTTTAAGTAAAGATTGCATTCTCTTGTTACTAATTACACCAGGCGTTCATTCATTATTCTTTGTATGCAGCTGCAAAAGTTATTTTGGACTTCCACAATGAATGGCCTTTGGCTCAAAATTTTCCAACCGTTAAGTCAAGACAAGTTTAAGTCCAAACCACATATATTGTGCAAGAGTGGGGGTTACGCGGGTTGTCTTTAAAGGCCGATCTTGGCCACACAGCTAGCAATATTATTTAAGAGCTTCGTTTTAGTAAAAGCAAATTTTTTTTGAAATTTTAAAGTGTTGTTGTTGTTATAGTGAAATAATTTGTTTAAAAGAGCATTATGAATATTGCAAAAAACGTGCTTCAACAAATTAACTCTTAATGATGACCAAATAAATGCATTCTTAAAGCAATAGCAAGAAGAGTAGTGGTGAAAACTATACCTTAACATATTTGGGACAAGCCTCTACAAGTTTGAAAAACAGTAAAGCTTTATTTGAGTTTGGAATGCTGTAAAGTGACATTATATTATTAAAATTTACATCAAAGAACTTTTATAAGATGACATGCCAATAAAAAGAAGAAGAAGATTAGGGTGTTATGTTTACTTACTTTAAAGAGTACACAAAATTTTATAATTTAAATGGTGGCGTTGATTACTTAAAAGAAACGTTTTATGACTTACTTTTTCAATCTGAACATAATCAAGTTTATGGAGGTTGGTGGTCTAGGAGTGAACAAGAGTTGCAAAATTTAAATAAAAAATATTTGTTGGCTATTAAACATTGTAATAATTTTTTTTGTACATAACAATATTGAGATTTTAGTTATTAAATTATATGAATTAGATTTAATGGAGCAAGTGTTTAGTATTAGAAAATATCTTCCTCGCAGTATAATAGATAAGTTTTCTGAGGTGCAGACAGATGATGAATATGATTAATAAATTATTAGTGTATTAAATAAATATTTTTGTAGTACGAATATTAATAAACAAATAATAAAAATTAATGTTGTACAATTAATAGTTGATCATATGTATATATAAGTCAACTAGAATATTTTTAAAAAATACCAAGAACATTAAAAAATAACAATAATTTAATAGTCTACTTAAAAATATATGCGCTAAAAATATCGCAGTGCGTTATTTGGGACTTATTTGCATAAAGGCATGCAATAATAGTGTCAGACCGGCAGTTTTGCATTGGAATATTAGAGCTAATCTTTCAACATAAGGATATGGTTTACTATACGAACCGAAATAAATACTGTCGACTTTAATTTTAGATAAATACACGCCATGGTTTTAAATTCGACTTTGGTATATCCATTTTGAAAGAACAACTGTCAACCTGCAATGTAAGTCTGTCAAAATACTGCAACAATAATGTCATTGCATGGCCTCATTCCTATAAGTCCCTATTATTAAGATCTTTAAACAGAATCAATCTTTTTGTACTTTTACAGAAACCAACTAAGTTATTTTGGAATGTGTCTAAGTTGGTAAAACCAACCATTGAGTCCAAATTTATTACCATACAAGTCAAGACAAGTTTAAGTAAAGATTGTATTCATTATGCTTTTTTCAAAATTTGGAATGCTGCAAAGTGACATTATATTATTAAAATTTACATCAAATAACTGCTACAGCTTGTGATTTGTGGTCCAATTAATCATCAAGATGCATTGTTGGAAAAAATACTTTGCCAGTATATGGGCACCCAAGCTCACACTTACTATAGTTATAGTATCCGTGTGAGCTAATATAACTAAAAACTGAAATATCTTTTATTCAACTCCAGACTCAATTACATTTCCTTTGATACCACACAAGCCATGTTTTAACTTAAACCCGACACAAAACCCAGCCCAGACAAAAAATTCCAAGACTACTAAACAACAACAATAATTTAAAGCTACACTTGGCATAAAGTCATGCAATCTTAGTGTCAGGCCGTATTTTGACAGTTTTTCATTGGAATATGATAGCTAATCTTTCAACATAAGGATTTGGTTTACTATTACGAACCAAAATAAATACTTTCGACTTTAATTATAGATAAATAAAAGTCTAGGTGTTTAATTCGACTTTGATATGTTGCTTATGATTTGCAGAGCGTTATTAGGACCCTATTGAAATAAAGTCATGCAATAATAATGTCAAACCGTTTTTGACAGTTTTGAAAATTGAAAAATACTATTTTTTTTAGCGGAGTGTCGCATTAATATGCGGTTTTCGGAAAAATATAGAAACACAACACAAAATTTCAGTATCCATTGGAAATAAACTAATTTTACCATATTAACCCCAATTTGTTATATTTTATTAATCCTCCTAGTGCAATAATGCAAGATACTTAAAAAGTTAACAAAATTCCTAATTGTTCCTTTTCCTAAATAGATTTACTAAAGTTGTTTGGTTTAATGATAGAGTACAAAAATAGTTTTATAAACTAATTGACTAAGACCTAGTCTCAACTAATCAATTGATTTGCTTATATGCTATTCAATCAAAAAATGACATGAGTGTTCTAATTTAATTCTTTACTTGAAAAATCACCAGTGCCTGAGACAATGATGCCAAACTTAGTTAGTATGGGTGTTTAAAATCACTATTTCCTTACATGCAAAATGAGTGTCTTTGTACTGGAAACCTTACACATTTTTTTGTTTAAAGTACCCTAAGGGTATTGGTCAGAGGGTTGTATTTCATAAGTTGATCGTGCAATATTAAACAGTATGCTATAATTTTATCAGGTACAGGTTTTTTGTTTCAACTGCACCACCTTTGGGCGCGTCTTTAATCTGTCGAGAGTAGACAATAACTACTAGTGTAGAATAGGATTTTTGAAACTTAGAAAGATTAGCTCTTATATTTCAATGCAAAACTGTCAAAAACGGTTTGAGATTATTACTGCATGACTTTATTTCAATGAGTTCCTAATAACGCTCTGCAAATCATAAGCAACATATCAAAGTCGAATTTAAAACCTAGACTTTTATTTATCTATAATTAAAGTCGACAGTATTTATTTTGGTTCGTAATAGTAAACCAAATACTTATGTTGAAAGATTAGCTATCATATTCCAATAAAAACTGTCAAAATACGGCCTGACACTAAGATTGCATGACTTTATGCTAAGTCCCTAATAGCGCACTGCGATATTTGTAATGTATATATTTCTAAGTATAGCTTTAAATTATTGTTATTTTTTAATATTCTTGGAATTTTTTGTCTGCCTGTCTGTCTGTTTGTATGTAATGACCAACGTGCATAACCCAAAAACAGCTTGCTTGATTTGAGTGAAATTTGGTACCTGGGCTGGGTTTTGTGTCGGTTTTAAGTTAAAACATGGCTTGTGTGGTATCAAACGAAATGTAATTGAGTCTGGAGTTGAATAAAAGATATTTCAGTTTTTAGTTATATTAGCTCACACGTATACTATAACTATAGTAAGTGTGAGCTTGGGTGCCCATATACTGGTAAAGTATTTTTTCCAACAATGCATCTTCATGATTAATTGGACCACTAATCACAAGCTGTAGCAGTTATTTGATGTAAATTTTAATAATATAATGTCACTTTGCAGCATTCCAGATTTTAAAAAAAGCATAATGAATGCATAACTGGTGTAATTAGTACCAATAGAAGGCAATCTTTACTTAAACTGGTCTTGACTTGTTTGGTAATAAATTTGGACTCAAGTGTTGGTTTTACTACATTCCGAAATAACTTAGTTGGTTTCTGTAAAAGTACAAAAAGATTGATTCTGTTTAAAGGTCTTAATAATAGGGACTTATAGGAATTAGGCCATGCAATGATATTATTGTTGCAGAATTTTGACAGATTTACATTGCAGGTTGACAGTTGATCTTCCAAAATTGATATACCAAAGTCGAATTTAAAACCAAGGCGTTTATTTATCTATAATTAAAGTCCACAGTATTTATTTCGGTTCGTATAGTAAACCATATCTTTATGTCGAAAGATAAGCTCTCCTATTCCAATGCAAAACTGCCAAAATACGGTCTGACACTATTATTGCATGCCTTTATGCCAATAAGTCCCAAATAACGCACTGCGATATTTTTAGCGCATATATTTTTAAGTAGACCATTAATTATTGTTATTTTTTAATGTTCTTGTTATTTTTTTAAAATATTCTAGTTGACTACATACATATGATCAACTATTAATTGTACAACATTAATTTTTATGATTTGTTTATTATTATTCGTAGTACAAAAATATTTATTTAATACACTAATAATTTATTAATCATATTCATCATCTGTCTGCAGCTCAGAAAACTTATCTATTATACTGCGAGGAATATATTTTCTAATACTAAACACTTGCTCTATTAAATCTAATTCATATAATTTAATAACTAAAATCTCAATATTTTTATGTACAAAAAAATGATTACAATGTTTAATAGCCAACAAATATTTTTTATTTAAATTTTGCAACTCTTGTTCACTTCTAGACCACCCATCTCCATAAACTTGATCATGTTCAGATTCAAAAAGTAAGTCATAAAACGTTTCTTTTAAGTAATCAACACCACCATTTAAATCATAAAATGTTGTGTACTCTTTAAAATCTAACCACGACATTGTGTTTTTGCAGTAAAATTCACTTAAAGTAAGTTAACATAACACCCTAATCTTCTTCTCCTTTTTATTGGCATGTCATCTTATAAAACTTCTTTGATGTAAATTTTAATAATATAATGTCGCTTTTCAGCATTCCAAATTCAAATAAAGCTTTACTGTTTTTCAAACTTGTAGCGGCTTGTCCCAAATATGTTAAGGTATAGTTTTCATCACCACTCTTCTTGTTGACTGCATCAATAAAATCACTTTCTATCGTTTTAAGAATGCGTTTGGGCAAAAATACTTTAAATGTATTAGTCTCATTAAACAGCGTCACCAAAATTGATTTTCCAAATTGTGTATTAACTATACGCATTTCCTTCATTCGGTACGGACTGCTGATTTGTAGAGAACCAATGGATTTTAATTCAACTATTTGGTCATTATTTATTTCAGAGTTAATTTGTTGAAGCACGTTTTTTGTAATATTCATAATGCTGCTTTAAACTAGTTATTTCACAATAACAACAACAACAATACTTTGAAATTTTAAATAAAATTTGCTTTTACTAAAACGAAGCTCTTAAATGATAATGCTTGCTGTGTGACCAATATCGGCCTTTAAAGACAACCCGTGTAACCCCACTCTTGCACAATATATCTGGTGTGGACTTAAACTTGTCTTGACTTGTCGGTTGAAAAAATTTTGAGCTCAAGACCATTCATTATCGAAGTCAATAATACCTTTTGCAGCTGTATACAAAGAATAATGAATGAACACCTGGTCTAATTAGTAACAAGAGAATGCAATCTTTACTTAAACTTGTCTTGACTTGTTTGGTAATAAATTTGGACTCAAGGTTGGTTTCGGTAAAAGTGCAAAAAAAGGTTGTTTCTGTTTAAAGATCTTAATAATAGGCACTTATTGGAATGAGGCCATGCAATGACTTTATTGATGTAGTATTTTGACAGATTTACATTGCAGGTTGACAGTTGTTCTTTCAAAATTGATATACCAAAGTCGAATTTAAAACCAAGACGTTTATTTATCTATAATTAAATTCGACAGTATTTATTTTGGTTCGTATAGTAAAACCTTATGTTAAAAGATTAGCTCTCATATTCCAATGCAAAACTGCCAAAATACGGCCTGACACTATAATTGCATGACTTTATGCCAATAAGTCCCTAATAACGCACTGCAATGTTTTTAGTGCATATATTTTTAAGCAGACCTTTAAATTATTGTTATTTTTTAATGTTCTTGGTATGAAGAAGAGCATAAATAATAATAAGGAGCAATATTTTGTTAAATGGCTTTGATTGTCCGAAAAATTTAATTCTTAGATTGCCAAGAATGAAATTGTTGTTGATATTGTCTCACACTACAACTATACTATATATCTTTGTGTTTCAGATTATTTTGAAACTTCTTTCTTTGTCGCGCCGTCTGTCTGTGTGTGTGTTTGTATGTCTGTCTGTCTGTCTGTAACGACCAACGTGCATAACACAAAAACAGCTTGCTTGATTTGAGTGAAATTTGGTACCTGGGCGGGGTTTTTTGTCGAGTTTAAGTTAAAGCATGGCTTGTGAGGTATACGATCTTTACTTAAACTTGTCTTGATTTGTTGGCTAGTAAATATAATATACTCTATATCTTTGTGTTTCAGATGATTTTGAAACTTTTTTGTCGCGTCGTCTGTCTGTGTGTGTTTGTATGTCTGTCTGTCTGTAACGACCAATGTGCATAACCCAAAAACGGCTTGCTTGATTTGAGTGAAATTTGGTACCTGGACTGGGTTTTGTGTCGAGTTTAAGTTAAAACATGGCTTGTGTGGTATCAAACGAAATGTAATTGAGTCTGGAGTTGAATAAAATGTATTTCAGTTTTTAGTTATACAGTGTGTCCACGTAAGTTGGCGGCATATGGGAAACTTTTTTATTATTAGCTTTACGAAAAAAAGTTATTCTTTATAAAAAGTTCTGCATGGTCCAAAACCTAAAATGCAACCATCAGATGTAAAAAATTTTCAGTCATATTACGAGGTTTGTCAAAAAATGTGATTTTTGCTCTAGAGTAAAGTACCTTTCTTTTTGACAATATCGAAAATTGTTATAAAAAAAAGATGTTTAGAATTAAAAATAGCTTTCAAATATTCAACATTGTTTATTTACATTAAAAAAATTATTTTTTTCTACATTTTCTCGGCGATTACGTTGGAAATTTAAGTTTGCACATTAAGGCATAATTAATCTAGGATGCAAATAATAATAATGTAAATAAACAATGTTGAATATTTGAAAGCTATTTTTAATTCTAAACATCTTTTCTTTATAACAATTTTCGATATGGTCAAAACGAAAGGTACTTTACTCTAGAGCAAAAATCACATTTTTTGACAAACCTCGTAATATGACTGAAAAAATTTAACATCTGATGGTTGCATTTTAGGTTTTGGACCATGCAGAACTTTTTATGAAGAATAACTTTTTTTTGTAAAGCTAATAATAAAAAAGTTTCCCATATGCCGCCAACTTACGTGGACACACTGTATATACTGGCAGAGTATTTTTTCCAACAATGCATCTTCATGATTAATTGGATCAGAAATCACAAGCTGTAGCAGTTATTTGATGTAAATTTTAATAATATAATGTCACTTTACAACATTCCAAATTTTGATAAAGCATAATGAATGAACACCTATTATTAGTACCAAGAGAATACGATCTTTACTTAAACTTGTCTCGATTGGTTGGGTGGTAAATATAATACCTCTCAGACTACAAGCCTCTGCATACAAAAATATAACACACTTTGTTGTGAAATATATCAACTTTGACTCATTAATGTGTAAAGTGTTAATCGCTTTGAAGTATTCATTTTAGCTCAAGTCAATTCTCAGAGTCAAAAAGAGACCATCCGCGTTGCTCGCCTCCGCATACAAAAGACAAAGACCCACTCACACCTGCACACAAAAGACAAAGACACACACCTTTTGTAGCTGCATACAAAGCATAATGAGTGAACGCCTGGTGTAATTAGCAACAAGAGAATACGATATTTACTTAGACTTGTCTTGACTTGTTGGGTAATAAATTTAAGCTCAAGGCCATTCATTGTCGATTTCAATAAAACACCCTTTGTTGTTTGCCACCAAATACAAAAGAGAAAGACCCACTCACATTTGCACACAAAAGACAAAGACACACATAAATTTACATATCAATATTAAAAGACCACCCACAGTGCTCGCCTCTGTACACAAAAGATAATGGCCTTCGCAACTATACGATATCATATCAAAGCCAAAAAGACCACCCACGCTATTCGGCTATGGTAAAAAAGACAAAGAGCCACTCACACCTGCACACAAAAGACAAAGACACACATAACTGTAAATTGTAATAACAAAGTCAAAAAACCACTCAGACTATTGGCCTATTGTCGATGACAATAAAACACCCTTTGTTGTTTGCCTCCACATACAAAAGAGAAAGACCACTCACACCGGCACACCTACACACAAAAGACAAAGATACACATAAATTTACATATCAATGAACCCACAGTGCTTGCATCTGTACACAAAAGATAATGACCTTCGCAACTATGCGATATCATATCAAGGCCAAAAAGACCACCCACGCTATTCGGCTATTGTCAAAAAGACAAAAGCTCCCATAACCATAGAAATTATAATATCAAAGTCAAAAAGAGACACGTACTCTCCGTCTATACTCTAAAAAACTCTTGCACTATTAAGCTATTGTCAAAAAACAAAAGCTGCCATAACTGCAAATTGTAATATTTAGGTAAAAAAAACTCTCGCACTACAAAGCTATGCTCTAAAAAGGACCCGCACAATAAAGCTATTGTTAAAAAGACAATGACCCTTCGCCCATTGTTAAAAAGACACCTGCATACAAAAGAACAATAGAACAATAGGAATTCTCGGAAATGACGTCATTCACTCCTCAATTTGGTCCAGAACATACATAAATCTACTACTGTCGTTATACAGTCTCCGAAGTCTGCATCACTGTAACATTTCATCTCCGGGATTTTCATGAAATTGTACGTTATTCCTAAATCTCTGGTACCAGCAAGATATCGGAAAACTCTTTTTACTTGAACTATATTTTCTTGAGTACGATTTTCTAAATACCTTGATAAATAGCCCACACTATAAGCTATGTCGGAGCTAGCTCCAGTCATGAGATAAATTAGAGTTCCTATAGCTTGTGTATAAGGAAAATCTACTCTGGAATTTTCTTTCCCTGTTTGAAGTATCTCTGCTGGTTTTAGCATTGGTGTGGTTACGGGTCTGCATTCTGAAAATCCAAATTTTTGCGAAATCTTTTCTGTGTAGCTTTTTTGACAAATTTTTATGCAATTTTCTGTCTGCTTTATCTCAAGGCCCAAACAAAAATTAGCTGGTTTAGCAGTAATTTTGAATTTTCTCTTCAAATCTTAAAGGAACCTATCTAAAGCCTCTTCAGATGTTGCTGCAAGCAGTCCGTTATCGACATATAGTGCTAGGAAAATTTTCTCTTTATTTTTCTCTCTAATGTAAAGACATGGATCAGCTTCACTGACGTTGAACTCCAGTTTTAACAAGTAGTCGTTGAGTCTCTTATTCCAACAACTTGGAGCTTGTTTAAGTCCATATAAACTACGATTTAATCTACAAACTCTGTCTGTTCCATCAGTGTAGCCTTCTGGTTGATTCATAAAGATAATCTCTTCTAATTCTCCATATAAAAATGCCTTCACAACGTCAAATTATTTTAGATGCATATTTTCACTGGCTGCAATACTTAAAACAGATCTAATCGTGGAAAGTTTGGCCACTGGACTAAAAGTCTCATTATAAACATATAACTAATGTTGCTTTAAATTTGTCTACTGTACCATCTGGGTTAGACTTTACTCGATAAGCCCACTTACAGGGTAGCGCTTTGGTAGCATTAGGCAATTTTTCTAACGTCCAAGTTTGATTTTGCTTTAACGAATTAATTTCACTTTCCATAGCTCTTTTCCATTTATAGCTTTCCCTAGTTTCAAGTGCTTCTTGAGGAGTGTCAATATTACAAATAATCTTCAGCTATGCTGATACATTCATCTTGGAATCTTTTAGGTTTTTGCACAGTTTGACGATTTCTGAGATTGTATGAAGTACTTGGTTCTTCTTCATCTGTTTCCTCACTTTCGCTTATGTCAGTAACATGTGTTTCTTGATCTTCATCTTGTTGTTCATCTTTTTTGTCATTTTCTTGTTCTTCCACTTGACTTTCTGAAAAATCTTGTCTTGAATCTTGAGAACGAATAAAGCAGACGCTAAAGCTTCTAGTTATTATTTGAAGCTATGAATGATAAGCAGTGTGCAACTTAAAGAGAAATGGGGTAGGCGCTAATGAGGGATTATATAAAAACCGATTAGCAAGCCATATCAAACACAATTTATCTGGACAGGGTACTCCACCATGGAGTAGAAAGTTTGAACGTAGAGTCAACTGACTCTGGTCATAAAACATACTTTGACGCTTTCGGTTATTATCTGTATTTAGAAGCTATGAATGCTAAGCTCTGTGCAATAAAAAGAGGATTAGTAAAGGCGCTAATGAGGGAATCTACAAAAATCGATTAAGCAAACAAAATTAAAATATCGAAGACGACACCAACAGAAAATTCTCTACACAATTTCTTTGCCCAGGAAACTCTGCCTCTACCTTTAGAGTGGTAGAGCCTACTGACAACGAAAATAAGATAGACTCTAAAGCTTTTAGTTAATATATTCTATCTATCTATCTAATTAGCAATCTTCAATCCGTCTTTGGACATAGGACTCCCCCAATATCTTCCACTCTTCTCTGTCTGTCGCCGTGTTCATTCATCTAGTTTCCGCGTGTTTCTTCAAATCGTCCGCCCATCTCAGTTGGGGTCTTCCCCTACTTCTTTTGTTTTCTCAAGATCTTCAGTTTACAATACATTTGTTCCATCGATAGTCTTTCTGTCTGATATTATCACCGGCAAATTTCCTTTTTAATTTTGCTACTTCGCTTTTGACATCCCTTACTTTTGTTTTATTTCTTATTCATTCATTCCTTTTTCTATCTATTAGATTTACATGTAACATTTGTCTTTCCATTGATCTTTGGGCTTTTGTTACCTTATCAATGTTTGATTTTGTGTGTCTAGGTCTGGGATCCATAGGTAAGTACAGGAAGGATACATAGGTTATACACCTTCGTTTTCAGGTACTGAGGATATTTTTTATTTTTTCATATGTAGCTTAATTTATCGAATGCTGCCCAGGCCAATCTTACTCGTCTCTTAATTTCAGCTGTTTGGTTATCTTTTTAGTTTAGTAATTTGTCCCAGGTATATATATATATATATATATATATATATATATTCCTCTACTTGTTCTATTTGCTTTTGGTTTATTCTAATCGTAATGTCTTCATCTTTGTTTGTTATGATTTTAGTTTTAATGTAGTTCATACTTAAGCCTATATTTTTAGCTGCTGTATCCAGTTCTTCCAGCATTTTTAACACTTCTTCTTTCTTGTCTGTTAATAAGGCGATATCATGAGCATATTTGAGGTGGTTCACGTATTGTCAGTTTACTTTAATACCTATTTCTTCCCAATCTAAGCTTTTAAAAACATCTTCTAGGGTCTGGTTAAATAATTTAGGGGACATTGTGTCACTCTTCGTGGATTTTGATTGATGTTGTTGCTTCGCTATATATATTGGCTATTAAGTTATATATCTGTGATCTATTCAGCTATTAATTAAAGCTTCTTTTACTGCCCAGTGCTCAATGCTATCGAAAGCTTTTTCAAAGTCTATAAACGCAATATATATATTAGAATATTGTATTCGCTGGCTCGTTCTATTAGGATTTTCATGGTTAATAGACAATAGACAATAGACAACTTTATTTATCTTTTCAGCTACAATAATGTAGATAAGATACGTCAAATACAAAAAATATAACATTAAGTGTAAATAATAATAGTGTAAATATTTAAAAAAATAAAAACGAAAACACATTTACAAGATTTGTATATATATGTATATAAATATTGATAACAAAAATTTACCTTCTGCCCAACATGTAGTTTTCAAATTCAATTAAACTATAAAAAGTTTCTTTTAATAAAAGATTTTTGATTTCTTTTTTGAATCTTGGCAGCGACGTAGTTTGTTTGATTTTGTTTGGCAACAAGTTAAAGAATTTGCATCCAAGATAATGAGTACTTTTTTTATATACTCATGGTTGTGTTTATGGATGCTGAAGTGGTTACGACTTCTAGTTGGATAGTTGTGATAAGAACTATTTAATGTAAAAATATTTTGGTGTTGAAAAATGAAAATGAGTAGTTTATATATGTAAATACTTGTTATTGTCATAATTTTATCATCTTATCTTATAAGTCTCTTTTGACCTACCAATACTCTTTCCACATCCTGAGCACTACCCCATACTGCCACACCATAGGCCAGAGCCGAGTATGCATTAGCATAATACACAGTAATGAGATTTTTTATACTGAGAGAGTTTTTAAGTAACTTAATCATGAAGTAGCATGTATTAAGTTTTGAGCATACACTACTTATGTGTAAACTCCACTCGAAATGAGTATCGACAATAGTTCCCAAAAATTTTGAGCTATCGCCAACTGGCAAAGGAATGTCATTAAATATTATATTGAGGTCGGTAGGTTTACGGGACTTTGTTTTAAATTCCATAAAGACAGTTTTAGATACATTTATAATCAGATTGTTTTGCTTGCACCAGTTCGAAAATTCATTTAGGGTTAAGTTGATTTTTTCATGAAGAAAATTTGTGTCTTTTGCGGATACAACGATGGACGTATCATCGACGAACATAAACACAACTTCCCACGTGATATATTCGGGAAGATCGTTAATAAACAGCAAAAATATTAAAGGTGCAAGCACACTGCCTTGGGGCGTGCCTATGTTTGATTCTGTAGATTCTGAATATGTGCTTCCTATTTTGATTTTAAATTTTCTATCTGTAAGAAAAGATTTAATGCAGTTATTAAGGGGGTTTTGGATACCTAGTTTTTCGAGTTTTTTATATACAAAGTTAGGGTCTATGGTATCAAAAGCACGGGTTAGATCAAACAATAGTGCAACAACTCTATCGCCTTGGTCTAGTTTGTTGTAGATCGGTTGAACAAAGTCAATGCTGGCTGTTTCGGTAGAGTGCAGTTCTCTGAAACCGTGTTGGCTTGGAGTTAAGATCTGATATTTTTTAAGAAATTGATTTATTTGGTTGCATAGAACTTTTTCAAAGACCTTAGAGAAACTGTTTAACAAAGAAATCGGACGATAGTTTTCCACCGACAAATGGTCGCCCTTTTTATAGATAGGTAAGATATTAGCTTCTTTTAGGTGAGAAGGGTAGGTGCCTTCAGATATAGATAGATTTATCAGAAAAGTAAGGCAAGTTATCATTTTCAAAGAAGCATTTTTCAGTAGGGATATAAGTATTTCATCGGGTCCCGCCGATTTTTTGTTTGGCAAGCATTTCAGTGCGAGTTTAACATCATGTGTAGTAACTTCGGTAAAAGTAAATGATTTGTGATTTTTCTTAGTCGTTGTGCAATCTGCGGACAAGCTGCCCTGGAAATGAGATTGGAGCTTGTCAGCAAGAACAATAAGTGGTCAACTGTACTGAAACCTTTTCTAAAGCCTGCTTGTTCCTTTAATTGATATCCGTTAAATTTTGTTGTTAGTCGTCTATCTGTTAATATTTTCGTGAAAAGCTTATAAATTACATTGAGGAGTGTTACAGGTCGATAGTTTTTTAGGTCTGATCTATCGCCTTTTTTGTGTAGAATAATAGTTGTGGAAAATTTCCAGTTGTTTGGGATTATTTTTTCTTTTAGTATTTTATTCAGGAGAATATGGAGGGTATTACGGTACGGTTTACTAGCGTACTTGAGCATTTCTGCCGTTACTCAGTTTTTCCAGGTGATTTGTTATTTTTCATTTTCTTTAATGCTCTCTTTATTTCCGCTTTGCTTATTTCAGGTTGTAGCTCTGAGTGATGGTTCCCGTTTTGTTTGGTATAATTCTGTATAGAATAGTTGTGTGATATTTATGATATCCTCTTTAACGTTAGTTTCTATGCCGTTAATATCCTTTATTTGAATTATTTCATATAGGTAGATATGAAATATGTGCTATTTATAGATATGTAAAGTAGATTATTTCAGGAGCTATCCCAGCACGAAGATACAAGCAGAACAGACATAAGGATCATTAATTAAAAATGACTTTTTCCAGGTGCTTTATTTTTTTTAAATACTTCCATAGTGATGAGGGTAAAAATATAACATTTGTAACATAAACAAAATTATATGAAATATAATATTTGTAACATAAAATACTAAACAATTTTTTAAATTTTTAGGCGGTATTAATGGTAACTTTAGCGGCTTTAGCACCGCTTGGAGCACTCTTGAGGAAACCTTGATTCCTAAACTGCAACCCTCACAGGAGAAATACGATCCTAATAATGTGGGATCTGGATATGGAAAAGGTAATCTCGGGTAACATAGAATAAGTCAATTTAGCCTGGAATGATTATTACTTGCGTACTTAACAATACATTTACAGCATGCGGTTTGAACCAAAGTTTAATTGGTATTTTGTAAAGCCCGCATTTAGGCTGGTTAAGTCGAGCCGAGAAATTCATTTTTTGCCTATCTACAGTTACATTAAATTTATTTTGAGGTAGGCGTCCTAGAATACTTAGCTTAGATGAGAACTGATATTAAAAAGCACTTTAAATTCTGTTACAAATACCTATATTTTCATTTTCAAACTTATGTACAAAATTCGCAAAAACAAAGCAATGTCGATAGAATATTTTTAATAATAACATCGATTAATAATTTTAAACATTTAAACACAATTTTTCCTAGAGTGTGACCACAATATAGTTTTTACTTTGGGTCTAGCACATAATTGTTCGATTATTATCGACAAGTTTAAAAGGCATATTATTTCCTTTTAAACACCAAAAACACTGGTATTAGAGTCTAGGTTTTACAAGTTCCTATAAAAAATTACCTCACCAAATAATGTCTAGTAGCCACCATAAGAATTACTGTTTCTTATATCTAAGGCACCATTTTACCTTTCAGCACCAATTTTCTTGCTCCATAAAAAAATGTTTCGTTTCTTTTATGAATTTTATGATTTATATATTCACTACCAAAATTTTTTTATGCAGTTTTACAACCTGCATCTTGTTACGTAAAATACTTACTTTACACTTTTTACTAGATCACTTTACTAACTAGGTGTGTTTAATTTAACAGGTTAACTTTGGTTTTGATACTTATCTTTAACTTTTTCTAGATTACTTCACCAACTACTTGTTTTATATTAATAGTTTCACTGCGTTTTTAAGACTCTTTTTTTTCTTCTTCATGTTAATCCAAAAATCTGTTGTTGTTTAATGCACATGTTTAGAATTAATTCGAATAACAAGGTAATAAATAATTTTCATTTAATTTTTGTATCACATATTTACTAATAATTATTAATATCTATTTGTCTTATATCAAACAAAACCGGCGGATGTGTTTATTCTTATTATTAAAATGTTTTTTATATTTAAATCAAAAAGCTTTTAAAATAGGTAATAAATTTTTATCTAGGGACAGGTTTAACCTGTTTATCCAGAATTGTGCTCAATTAATTTATTATTTTTTAATATTTTTAATACCGAGAAAAAGCAATAAATCGGCCACCTGTTTTGGCGCGGTGCTGGTCTCAAAGAAAATAAGTCAACAATTAAAAATTATTTAATTTTTCGGCGAAATAACAATAAATTATTTTATTTCCGGTGCCGACTAAGTGTTTTTGGTAACCTACCTTACTAATTTAAAATGAATTATTATTTTGTTTTTTTTAAACATCGTTGATCTACTCTTTGTTTAAAACTCGTAGACAATGATTGTGTAGAAATAAAATTTCGGACTTCCGTTGTCTTTATTTATTTTAAAACACGACGTTTCGGTTAGTAAGTATCTCTAACCGTTATCAAGTGTAAACTAAACAATCTAGTCTCTAGGCTACTATCTATAGTACTTGGTGTGCAGTCAGGTGTGACGGCCCGCCCCCTTTTTTAATCATAAGATGCCTGTTTTCCTTAAGGAGTGGTTTCCATATGTTTGGTATGTCCGTGCTTGGTTAACTGAAAACTTCTTTATTCTGTATTAAAAACGCAGCTTCAATAAACTTTCGTTTTCGCCAATGCCTTATGTAAAACTTTAGCTTCTGACCACTGAATCCTGTGATCATTTGACCATGCATGATCTATTTAGGTCACAGAAGCTTTGCTAAGTTTGAGCACCTATTTGGTTTATTAAATGATTTTATAATTTGTCTTAAACTTTCGCTCGTTTCGATCGGATGGTCGGTCGTCTAAAGTGTGCGCCAGATAAATAGTGACTTGTTCATTGTTAATGAATTATACTTAAAGTGATTACTATTGTACAACAATGTGAATATTTAGTGCATGGTCAAAGGTTAGTTTTATTTTTCTTTTAAATAGGTTCAACATTTTACTTCGTTGATAAGCAGTTTCTTTTATTTTTATTTTTTTTTAGAGATTTTATTTCTTATTGCTTGCTTTTAAAACAATTTATGATCTTTCTTTTTCGGTTAAATAAGGTTTGTGTGCTGCCAGTTAAAACTTTGAAACTCTTATAATTTTGGTTTATCACAATTTACCTCTATTACAGATCTTGAACTTGGGTTAATCTTTTATTAATAGGTAGGTCATTTACAAAGTAAGCCTTTAATGTGTAATTTTTTATGTAGTTGTGATTTAAAACAAAATGATTTTATAAGAAAAAAATAAAACTTTTATTCCTTTTAAACAGTAAGACATCCATTTCAGTTTGGTTCAAATTCATGGGTGGTAAAGGGAATAACATCACATTTATATGTAAAAGAAGAAAAACTGCTGTATTAACTGGCTTTACAATGACACAGATTTAGAGATTAAATGATTACTTTCGTTACTTTGATTACTTTGATTCCTTCAAATATTTTAGTATTTAGTAATCACTCGAAAGTCGGTAATCCAAAATCAGGGAGTAACAATGATAACTTAAGTAACTAACGCATTTAAATTGTACTTATAAAAGGTAATTTTTTGTATATTTTTGAATTCTCGTCTAAGTATGTTAATTTTGTCTCTATTTTTATTTACTTTTAGATTTTAAGTATGCATTTCTTTGTATGTAAGAACAGAAGGAGAACTTTATTCCTACCTTTATTTTTTAAATTTTAGCCCGCATTTTAAAAATTTCAGTTGAATAAATCCATTATATTATGTGAGGGTGCTTGCTCTGGGGGGTTGAATTTATACTAATTTCTAATATTATAATAAAAATATAAAAATCCCCCTTATTGAGTTTTCCCTTACTTTGACGTCCCAGGGTTTCTGTCAAATTTCCTACAGAAAAGTGACAGAAAGAGATGCCTCGAACGCCACTCTAAGAAATAAAGGAGCTTAGAGTCCCCTGTGCCTCTCGGGAAGCTTTTATACAGTGGAAAGATAAAGTATTACTTCAAATTTGAGTTTAATAATAATTAACACTATGGTTATAAATAAATTAATTTTTTATTATATAAAAGTGTAGTTTTCTTTTACATCCTAGAATATCACCAAAATATGTAATATACATAATGCTAACCGTAAGATTCACCCAGTTTAACAGAATAAAGAAAACCAGATCTCGGGTAACTGAAATTACCTACAGTAAACCACCCCTGAAAATTATTATAAACCTTCTGTAAGTAAGCAACATGTGTCTAGTTCAGGCAGTGTTTAATTAATAAAATATAAACAATCAAAGCGAAGTTGAAGCAAGCTAAGGTTAAATTCACTCAAAAGCAGATTATTTTATATACGGATAAAAGCAAGAAAAGTCTTAAAGCCAGACCCCAATGCATCAGTTATGAAATTTAGTAAAATGCAATCTTATAGTACTCTAATTTTCAGTTTTATTTACTTTACAAAATACCAGAGTCAGCTCCCTTCTTTCACCAAATTCAATGTAGGTTTATTCTACAGGGTGAAATGGTTTATGCTTGACCAAAAGAAGATAAATTTGTAAAATAACAAAATATTTAATTTAATTAAAGGAGATAAAACATGGACATATAATTAGTTTAGCTGTCAACATTCCAACCACTCACAAGCCCGTGGGCAGCCAGCAACATTTTCGATATGTCAGTTTTCTTAAAAAGGCTGAAAAATTATGTTGCTGTCTACCTCTAAGCCGTTGTGAGCGAAAAATGAAAACAACCCACCAAATCACATACAAAATTATTATTATTTTAATTAAATAATTCAGCAAGAAAACGGACCGGAGACGTGTAATTAATTAAGTGGTTAACACTCCAACCACCCACAACCCCGAAGAGTTTGCGAGCCAAGAATAAAAAACGACCTTATTTGAAATACATAATTCAACAAGAAAACGGACCGGAGACGTGTAATTAATTAAGTGGTTAACACTCCAACCACCCACAATCCCGAAGAATTTGTGAGCCAAGAATGAAAACGACCTTTTAAATTACAGTTAATATTTTAAATACATAATTCAACAAGAAAACGGACCTGAGACGTGTAATTAATTAAGTGGGTAACACTCCAACCACCTACAATCCCGAAGAACTTGTGAGCCAAGAATGAAAACGACCTATTAAATTACAGTTATTATTTTAAAGCATTCGAAGAACAATAATAATAATTAGTAGCCCGGAAAATCACACACCTACTTCCATCAAATTTCGGCATGGATTTTCCCTAAAGTCGTAAATTAATTTAAGAAAAATTTAATACCGGTTTGATCAGCAAAATAAATGCAGTTTGATTTTGCAATTTTACAAAAGATAAGCGGAAACAAATCACAAAAGAAAAGAAATAAAAACGAGAGTACTAAAGGTTATCAAGCAAAATAAAAATAAATAAAAAAATATATTTAACATTGTAAATGGCTTACCTGATAAGTCACACACAACGGCGGATCACAGAATTTAAACGGTTTTATAAGAAAATAGATTCTAGTTGCTTGTAGCTAGGATCGACGGAAAAAGGGACCCTCCTTTGGTCGAACAAGACTTTTATAAACTTTTACCGTCCTGCGCACGCATGAATTAATTATTTCAAAATATGGAAAATAGTCATCAATGCACAGGCATAAAGGCGCCAATTTTTCCATTTAATAAGTATGTGCCACGGCGCATGTCATTATTTTCTAATACGAAAGTAGTATGGCCATATATGAAAAATGATTCCGGCGCATGCTCAAAATCCTGCGCTAAATATGGAGCAAGGTGCAGGAAAAATCATAGGGGAGATATTTACAAGAGAAAACTAAATTATATTTTTGAAAGAACAACTGCCTGTGCTAATTAAATGTAAAAAAAAGGTAACTTCGTTACAATTAATAACACAAATAAACCTGCAAGTAAATGACCTTCGAATTAACGAAAGTCCAAGAATTTTGCACTAATTGTATGATTGAAATGAATACAGTTACAGTAATTAAAGTAACGATAGTAACGAATAGATAAAAATGATTACTTAATAGTCGAGTAATGAGTATTCAAAAGTAACGAAAATCAACACCTCTAGTGTAAAGTGCCAGGCCTTAAAGCCTGGGTACTTAATTCATGGTAAAGGTGTAACTTATTTTACTGAATATCAGACTATTGTTTATACCTATGTGTCTATTAATATTAGATCAGGCACAAATTTAGGAATTCCAAACAACCGTCCTTCTTCTTTACCAAATTTTGTACACATATACTGTACCCTTTCACAGTTCCAAGAACATACTAAGTTTTTTGTTAACTTTTCTGTGGCGCAGAGGCCATTTACTGATGTACGAGATTCGTACAAACAAAAGTTTCTTATTTATTAAATTTCTGCACAACCGGGACCACCCAGTGAACGCAACTGTTCACTAAACACATTTATTTATTGCTAAAAACTCACTAAAAACCCCAAACACTTATAGGTCCATTTTCCCTATTCTATGCCCTACAAAAAGTGCTCAACTCGAACAAGAGACAAGTTCGAGGGCGTCGGAGCTCCGGGCCGCGTGTGGTCTCGATGATGGTCAAAGAGGAAAAAGGGCGAATATCTCGCCTTTTTTAGTGTTTTTGACGTTTGTCACGTCAACACATGACATAGAATCCAAAATAGGTAAAGTTTTTGACAACAATTTCAATTTGGACCCCTATTCCTGAGAAATCTATGACCCACACTTTGTTTGAACACACAATCTTAAAACTAAGATCCAACATTTTCCGCCCACATAAAAAAAAAATAATATTTTTAATCACAAAAAAAAATTATAGTAATTCCAAAAAATAATTAATTTTATCTCCTAAAGAGCACGATTGTTGTAGCAATTCTTAATCGCGTCCTTTGGTGATGTAAGAAAAAAAAATAATAATAATTCCTAGAACAATCACACACACAAAAGTGAAACCAAAAGTTGGCAGTTACTAACTGGGAAGGGCACAAATTTTCACCAGAGGCCTGTCAAGCACACCTTTTGTGGTTCTAACCTGCACCACCCTAGGGATCCCATCGGGACTAGGATATATCTTAGTTATACGCGCCAGCGACCAACGTAGAGGTGAGGCGATTTCATCTCTTATCACTACGAGTGAGTCTAACTTGGGAGGGTAGTAGTACAGTTGTGCGGGTTCTGGACAATTGGTAACATGCCATCCACTTTTTCGAAGTGGATGACCTGTTGCTGAAGAAGTGAACTTGGTATGACCTTGGGACTAAAAGAAGTGTGTAAGAAGTTGTGAGCAATGACGTAACAACCAGAGGCTGTTGAAAGGCCCTATTGGTTAATGAGTTAGGTGCCAATGCGCCAGTAGGTAAAATGGGGTCTTTTTTTAGTTTGAGCTTCACTAGGTTAGCCTGGCCTGGGTAAGTCTTAATGTGAAAAAGGCGTTAATTGATTAAGAATTATTATTCCTGTGTGTTAAAAAATAATAATTGCTAAAAATGCTTGCACGAGTATCTTATCGGTCTTTACGACCCCCACATGTTTTATCTAATTAGCAAAACAATATGACGCAACAGTTGTAATTATTTTAGACGCTGGAAGATGTTTATAGTTTATTATAGGAAGCATTTTATATAAAATGAGTCAATAACGAGGATTAGGATATCAAAAAACAACTAAAGTGAATTATTAAGTGATATTTGGTAAGTCTTTTTATTGAAATAAAATAGCAAAAGAAAAATATAAAACTTAGTCAAACTTGATGTTATAATTATATTTCTGTTGAAAAATTCTGCATGCCAATTTTCTTGTTTCTGGGTATTTGATTGCAGATTCCAATAAACAAAATTGACATATCCTAAAGTTGTTTGGTACTTCTGCACGACACAGGATACATGTCTTTTGGATCTGGAAAAAATAAGAAAATATACTTGAAATATTTTATTTTTAATTTATTTAATTTTAAACATATATTAATGAGGAGAAGGAGATTTTTGCTCATAGCAAAATAGGTCTTGTTCGCCTTTTACTGCGCAATATTTTTCTATGTTCTTATGATGTTCAATTGATTTCTTGCAAAAACAAAACATTTGTTTACAACTAGAACAAAGCCTAGTGCCAATATTGCAATGTGAATAGTTTTGACAAAAACAAACGTTTCTTTTACAGTAAACACATACATTTTTACTACTACTACTACTATCCATCTGGTCCATAAACCCAAGTTGCTTGGTTGTCACACATTCTGCAGTCTTTTTTGTGTTATTTTTCTTCTGCCATCCTTGTGGTGATGTTTTATTTGTAGCTTGATAAATTTCTACGTTGTCTTTTTCTGGTTTTTGATGTGATGATTTTTTGTTCATTGTGGTGGTGGTATCTCAGTTAGACTGAAATAACAAATAAAATGTAAGTATAATTTTTTACAGATTTTTTTTTATTTATCATTTTTTTTCTTCTAGGTGTTAATCTTTTAGGTTGTTTACTAGACACACACACAGTGTCCGATGTCTGAACAAGTTGAGAGGATTCTGTAGACTGGTTTAAATTTAAGATTTATTTAAGTTATTGGATAGCCCCATGGTGCTGTGTTGGTGGAGTGGGGTAATAGTTGATGTTTATCGTCAAAAGGACTTAAAGCAATCTTTTTTTGTTTGATTGTGTACACTTCGTGTTTGTGAGATCGGATCATGGTTTGAGAGATCTCTGTGATTTTATTTTTAAAAAGGCACTCAAGATAGTCATTAAATTTAATTTTTCTAAGTGAAGCCTTTTTTACACCCTTTGCTCTTTTACTAATATTTAAATTTAAACATTGTTCCTGAACCTCTGTTAATGAAAGGCCTTTCTGCTCAAGTTTAGTTTAAATATTTTGTAAATCGCTCTTATTTTCCAAAATCTTCACACTATACATTTTAGACCGTAAACCTACAAACTCTGTCATTATAGCACCATTATTTTCATCTTTATGTTAAAACTATTGTCTGGTGGGTAGTCAGATGTGTCAAATTTGTCAATGTCAGTTTTCATATGTTTGTATATATCATCAACATGTAGGTTATAAATTAAACTGTCTGTATCCGTCTATAGCAAAAGGGCTTTATCTCTAAAGTTCGTTTTAATATAGTTATAGTGAAATTCATAAAGAAAAGTTTTTGACAAGTCCAAAATTGTAAATTCTACATATATGGGCTTATTGAAAATAATGTTGCTTCCAGACATTTCAAGAATAACCAAATCTTTATCAAATATGGTTAAACTATGAAAAGTAGGTTTTGAAATATAGAATTGTGCACCAAAACGACCCGACCATCGAGTTACCAACTTAACGTCCTTATATTTTCTAACATTCTCCATGGTCTAGCCAAATACTGAATTAATCATCAATTTGTAAAAGTTTTTCTCAAATTCATTTTTACTTTGCTGACGCATATGGATGTTTAATTCAATAAGGTTTCAACCATTGAGACTGTTTAAATTTAAGGACTCTATGAATTTTTCTCATTTTTAAACCCAAACCAAGGACTTGTTTCAAGTTACGATAGTGTATGATATATCGCTCTTTATTGTAAAGTGTCGTCATCAGTTTGGGTAGCTTACTTTTTGAGTTGGGTGGCACTCGATGTTCAGGGCAGACAGGAAGGTCTTTATGTATTTCAAATAGGTTAGCAGGGTATGAAATGTCTGCTTCAAAAATGTACCCTATGGGACTATCATCTGAAATATTACATATATCCTCCTCAGTGAATGAATTGTTATGAACCCATTCAAAACCACCATAGGGCAATGGTAAAGTCATAGCTGTGCCATAAAGTGAATTAACATCATAGTACATTAAATATGATGTTTCCTTATTGGGGTTGTATGACTCTCCCATGTACCTATTGTTGGCTTTGGCATATCTGTTTGAACACTGTGAAACTTCACCTCTTATACCTCTTTCTTTAAACATGATTATATCAACATCAGTCAAAAGTTGTAGCTCTATTTTACACTGTTTAAGCAGGGCTGAAAAGGCCAATCCTGGACTGGTAAAATAATGAAGCGGATCAAGTTTATAGGTGGAGAGACAGATATCACGAAACGAGCTCATTATGTAACGTGTCATTTTTACGTTTAAGGCAAACGTTACATATTTGTTTATTTAAGTAAATAATCAAGGCTCTTCGACTCGTCTTTCTGTACACAAATTAAGGGTATTTTATAGAGCTAGGTTTGGAGGTTATATAGTGTCCAGAAAGTTACCTTATAAAGGAGACATTCCATCCATATAATTACTGTGGACACTGCACATCGTATTATTTGAGCATTCTATTTGGAGTTTGAGATCACAGGTTTCGGGAAAAATCACATCAAAACTTTTGATTGTTTTGTTTATCTGTAAAATTTCGTAATTTTCTTTGACGTTCACGAAGATAAACAGCTGTTCTGCTGGGGCATGGCGGCGTTGCCACATCACAAATGGTTTCAGTAACAGGAAGAAAATATTTAGGTGAACATTTCATTCGCTTATGTTTATTTTCGAGGATATTGGGACAATCATTTCTCTTCCGAACCTCATATCCTTCACGGATTAGCTAGTTTTGATAGCACGAAAACATATTTAGGTCCACGGTTTGACCAGTAACAACCGAGGCTCCGCCCACTTTGATATCTTTATTAATTTGATAAGGAGAAGATAAAATAAATACGAGTTATGCACTTTTGTAAATGGGAGATAAACGAGGGATAAAAACCAGGACTAAAAGAATAAACAAAATCGTATTTTTATATTATATAAATTTATATATAATCATAGTAAAATAAAGTTAATAGCTAACTCAGTCGGATTGAAGGGTTGTGTAGGGCTAGCTAGTGGTGAGCAAACTTAACATCTGAACACTCTTCTGCCGAGTTTAAGCAGTAGTTCAATGTGTATTTTTAGGTTCAAGTTCAGAAACAACTTTATTAATGTAGAAATGTTTTACAAAAATGGCGTCAAACCATATAAATCTTAGAGAAAACATATATAAAGAGCAAAGGAAACTTTTGACTAAAACTGTAACTAAAATACAACTAAATTCTACACAGTATAGCTTTACTCATATGGGAATTGGTTGAGTGTTCGAATATTCCTGGGTTTGATGCATGCTCTGATCTCCAGTAATTGATTTTACAGTTGATGGTTTCAATGCTGAGCTTCTTATAGTCCTGCTGGTTATTTTCCTCCTACTTGCTATGTTGGCGGGGGTCCGGTAGGCAAATGTTCGGTCTATGTATGGAGGGTGTCTCGATGTCCTTGTTATAAAAATTTCAACCGTAGAAATAGATCCGACAACACCTCATGCGCAGGGTACGGAAGTATTAGTGTATTTCATCATTGGTTAGTTTGAAAACCGCGGTTTTTTTTCTCCAGGCTCGCAAACCGGAGTTAGTGATTTTTCGGCGAGAGCGTTTTTTTATAAATGCGTTTGCATTCTTATTTGAATTTAATCGGGAAAATTTGGTTGGTACTGTGTACTGTCCCCACCAGATCTACGAACGATTTCCGGCAACTTCATTTTTTTGTGTTCTTGACAAAGTGTCTTTCCTTTTCCTAAAGAATTTTAGCTGGGCTGGTGGCCGTCTATTGGTGTCGCCATTGTTTTTGTGGTTATTGGCACTTATTGGCACTGCAGTACTTGCAGATTATACCAAAGACGGTATAACTGTGAGCCGTCGTTGTTTAGGCGAATCTTAAGTGACGCTCACATCCTCTAAGAGGGATTTAAGGCGGCCTACGCCATCTCTACGGAAAGAAGCGTGGTAAGTTCGATTTTTTTTTTAATTCTTCAAGACAATATTTGCCTCCCAAATTGTAATTATTTTTTGTGTGAAATGTACTTTTTTGACAAAAGACGTGGGGAATTTTTGGAGTTTTTTTATATTTTTTTTTGTAACCAAGTTTTGCATAAAAACTATATATTGTTTTTTTCTTTGGTTACAGCCGGGACAGTTTTGCTGGTGAACGAGGTTCGAGCCAGTTGTAACCCTGGGAAAGGTACGTTAGGATTATTTTAGTTCATCTGTTTAAATCTGCTTTATTTTATTGAATCGACATGGGGTTCGTGATTTGGGATTCTCGGTATAGGGGAACCTCGTGCAAAACCGACGAAGGAAACTGAAATATTTTATTCATCCACAGGGTTTTTACGCTCGGGCAAGAACCCAGAACATTTTGAGTACCATGTGCTGCCCTAGCACCATGTGCTAAGAGACCTTCAGGGTGGGCGTAGGCAGGACCAGGACCCGGAGCAGCAGTAGCAGGAGTATGTCGGAAAACCAACAACACTTCCAGGTTTACCAAATAAAACACCAACAACTATTAGATAAGAACAGGACCAAGGTAGAAGCAAGAATATTTTAGTTATAATTTTTTTTCTATAATTTTCCATATAATATTGTTTATTAAGTGCATCTTTTGAAATTCTTGTAAACGCAAGATAAGGTATGACGTCGTAACCCTAGTTTTGCGGCATATTTACGAAATCGACTTGTTTTCCTTCATTTCATTTATTTAAGACAATTTCTCCTGTGAAATTTGGAGTGCCTTGCTACTTTGGCCCTGACTTGTTTGATATTTTTTTTCTCAGGTTTTCACAATCAAAATATACAAGATGAACTAAATCTTGTGTTATTTGTACAATCCAATGAACCAACTTTGCAGAGACAAAAGAGAGATGAGGTTATATTTTTTTTAGCAGTTTCCTTACATTGCTTTACCTCATGGGGTAGATCTCGGACTGGGTTGCTGTCTGTCCCATTATACCCAACGTAGAATGATGACAGCAGATATTTGGTCCAGATCTCCCCTATGATGGAATGCTTTTGGAAGTGTATTTTTTTTTAACAATCATTTATATGAGTCTTACACTACTGACTCAAATGTAGGTACACACCTGTTGGAAACGTGCATCTACCTATAAAGAACTTTCTATTTGTGTCATTTTGATTCATTTAGGAATTTTTTAGAATTTTATTTTGTTTATTAGTAAATTTTTTTGGTTTTTTTTAATTACACAAATACTCTGAAAGCCTCGGAAGTAGGTAGAGTTTCATTGTTTGGCTACAACGTTTGGGTTGAACTGTATTTTAATTAAGATCTTCTTTGTAAAACATTGATATTAAAACACTGTGGCGCTTAAAATTTTCTTATTTCTGAACCCCCCCCTTCTCCACTTTATAAAAGTTACCGGGCATATCAATGTTTTACCTAGCTGGAAAATACAGTTCTGCTTCCAGATATTTGTTAATTATTCAGTAATTTTTTTTTGTGTCACAAATTGGCACAGTGGTACCGTTCTATTTACAGTGTCACAAAATGTCACCCAACGTGGGGCTTTGGCTATTTTTTTTAACATCTGATGTAATTTTTTTAGTTTTTTTTTGAAGTTGGAAAAAAAAGCTTTTTGAATTTTTTTTTTCAAAAATTTTTTTAATTTTTTTTTGTGGTACAGCCAAAGCCAGGTTATAGGCCTTTAGTGGCTGTCGGTGGCTTTGACACCCAATCATTTTTTTTACTATAAAACAGGATTTTCCATCATGATTGGTTTTTGGAAATAACACTTTTTATATATTTTTTGGTAATACTTGAGCGTTGATTTGGAATTCGTTTTGTTGTTTTAGTAATTCTCATAGTTTTTTGTTAGCTTATCTTCACAAGTTTTTTCTTGGAAAATAAAAGATTCATTTTTATTTATTAAGGAAGAATAAGTAGATAAAAAACATAGGAGTTTTGTAGGAAAAACATGTTTTAATTTTTTTTAAAGAACAGTAATGTAAATTTACTTCAATTTTTTGTTGATTTATAGGTGGATGGACCTCCAGACATGGTCCTTTTATGTTTTAAATATATGACATAGGCAGTGTGTTTTTCTAACAATTTTTTTGCAGGGTCATTTATTTATATGTTATTATTTCCTGCTTGTAATAAGATAGAAATTGTTTCACCGATTATTTTTTAGTGCAGTCAATTTATTTAGGTCAACAAGTTATTTTTTTGGTGACTTTAATTTTTGTGGGATATCACCACTTGGAAATTGGAATACTTTTGCAGGGTTTCACACAAATTTTTCTTGTCTGGGTTGCTTTAAAGTAAATATAGCCTAACAGCTGGTAATTTTATTTAGTTGAAAGTATAAATTAATGAAAATGAAAGAAAAGGAAAATGAGTTTATTTTGCCTTGTCATTTTCTTTTCTTGTTTTTTTTTGGTGGTAACTGTTGATGACAATTAAGATCTTACGTCACTCAGTTACATCGGGTCAGAGGAGGGTACTACTATTTAGTGTCAGCTCGGGACTTTAGGGAACACAAGGCTAAAATTCCTAGAGCAACACATTGGCTGAAGATCAATGCCAAAAGTCCAGTTAACATTTTTTTTTGGGGTATTTTTTTTGGGCAGTTTTTTTAGGTCTTTGGTTGCCAAGTCTGGTTGTGTTTTCGTGACTGGTCAAATTTTTTCTTGGTAGAAAATACAGCGTTGGGCTTTGGAGTGCATTTTTTTAAAAATGACCTACGGGTATTTCTATCAATTAAAATTTTTCTATTTCACATTTATTTTTTTCTGTATATTTTTCTGCGTTCAGGTCATAGCTTGGTCATGGCCAATGGAGAGCAAACATTTATGTTTGAGCCTTGAGAAGTTTTGCCTGCTCCGGATTGAATACAGAGAAAATGAATTTGAAGCCCAACTAGATATAATACCACAAAAGAAATGTTTAACTGAGACAGATATAGATATAAGTTTTTTTTTGATTTTTTTTAGTTCATTTGTAAAATTCAGTAATTTTTTTAAGTAATGTCATTTTGAGGCCGTGGAATTGGTCAGTGAATTTTTTTTTTTATTTGTCAAACACACTGTGTTTTTTTTTATTACAATCTAGTCAGTAAGACTAATTAGCAATTTTGTTTTAACTTAATTTACTAGAAAAGTCAGATTTAAGCTTAGGGTTCACTCAACAGTTCTCCCCGCTTTGTTTAGTCTGTAACTCACAATTGTGTTGTGTTTATAGCATTATTTTGTTTTATGTGTAATTCACTTAGTTTACTAGCTCAAACGGCTTCACTCTTTTTAGTCGTCGAACTAGCATAGTATTGTCTAGAAGCTGAATTGCTTCCACATTCACATGCCGATGGAGTCTATCTTCATGGCTTTTTGCGTACTTTTTTATAGTCTCTGCTACAGTTTCGATTTTTAGATCTCGATGAAGGTCACTATTTCGAACGTACCAAGGTGCATTCACAATGTTTCTTAATACTTTATTTTGAAATCTCTGTACAACTAGAATGTTACTCTCTTTAGCACAACCCCATAGTTGAATACCATATGTCCATACTGGTTTCAGTATTTGTCTATAAAGCAGTAACTTATTATGAATTGTTAAATTGGACTTCCTTCCAATTAGCCAGTTCATTTTTCTATACCTTATCTTAAGTTCTTCTTTTTTTTTCTTAACATGTGCTTTCCAGCGCAATTTGGTATCAAGTGTCATACCTAGATATTTTGCCTGATTCGAATATGGTACTGGAATGTTGTTAATTGTTATTTGTATGTGATTTATATTTTTGTTTGTAAAATCAATATGAATTGATTTGGTTTCATTTAATTTTATTCGCCACTTTGTGGTCCAACTGTGAATTTGGGTGACTGCATCCTGAAGTTTCTCTATGCATTTTTCAATAGATTTTTCTACCGTCAATAAACCAGTATCATCGGCAAATGTTGCTAAGTGACAATTTTCTGGCTTTGGGATATCACAAGTGAATAATAAGTATAGATAAGGGCCTAGTACGCTACCCTGGGGCACGCCTGCTTGAATTTCTCTTAAATTTGAGTATGAGTCTTCCTGTTTTACTCTAAAATGTCTATCAGATATGTATGATTCCAAAATATCCGAATACTGTTTTGGCAGAAACCTTTTTAGTTTAAAATTAAGGCCTTCATGCCACACTTTGTCAAATGCTTGTGCTACATCTAGAAAAACTGCAGAACAAACTTTTCCCTCTTCTAGTGCTTTTTCTATTATATTAGTAATTCTGTGTACATGATCTATCGTGGAATGCTTGTCTCGAAAACCAAATTGATGAGATGGAATAATTTCTTGTCTTTCTATGATGGGTTTTATTCTTTTAAGCAATAATTTTTCATAGAGGTTGGATATAATTGGCAGCAAAGATATTGGCCTGTAAGATGACACGTCATGGAGTGGTTTTCCCGGTTTTGGAATCATGATAACTTCTGCAACTTTCCACAGTTTAGGTACGTACCTAAGCCTAAAAGACGCATTAATTAGGTTGCATAGTTTTACGATAGCTTTTCTGGGGCGTTGTTTTATGACTACCCCGTTAATAAGATCATACCCTGGGGCTTTTTTCGAATTAATATTTTTGATTTCTGTTAATATTTCTTTTGGTGATGTAAGCTTAATATGGTCCTCGATTTGATGGGGTTCATTTAAATGAAAGTGTTCATCTGGTGCTTCGTGGGGCTGAAATGTTTTTTCTAAATGACTTGCAAAAATATCTGCTTTTTCTTCGTTACTCCTTGCCCACTGGTTGTTAGATTTTCGTATGGGTGGAATTTGGATAATTGGTCTTTTAAAATCTTTGGTTGCTTTCCAAAGGGAATAGTCGGTATTTTTATCATCTGTAAGCTCATTAAGAAAATGGTTAATAGATTCATTTTTTATTACTAGAATTTCTCGCCTAATGCGCTGCGTCATGTTGTTGAGATTTGTTTTGTCCCGAGGATCACGGCTTTGTTGCCACTTTCTTCTTAGTTTCCTTTTTTCCAATATAAGGTCTCTAATTTCCTTTGGATAGTTTTTTCCCTTAAAAATTCTCTTTGGTTTTGGATTGTTTTCCCAAGCTGC
Organism: Aspidapion aeneum; assembly: GCA_963576565.1. Taxonomy (NCBI): domain Eukaryota; kingdom Metazoa; phylum Arthropoda; class Insecta; order Coleoptera; family Brentidae; genus Aspidapion; species Aspidapion aeneum. The sequence goes on from OY755045.1 coordinate 55,258,167, forward strand.
TTGTTGAATATTTGTAACAAAATAATCAACTTCTTTATCGATTTGTTCTGGCGTTTGCAATGGTACTGATAGGTTTATTTTTTCTGACAGACTTTGTTTAAAACTAATCCAGTCAGTCAGTTTATTAACTAGTGAGATATTTGCATATTTCTTTATTATGTTTTTACTAAGAGTTAGAATAATAGGTGAATGATCTGAGTGTAAATCAAAACTTTCTTCTATATCTACAAAACTTAAAGATATATTTTTTACTATAAAAAAATCAATTAGATCTGGAATTTTTCCTGGATCTGTTGGATAGTATGTGGGCTTACCAGTTGATATCGGCTCACATTGATATTCACTAATAGCTTGCAAAAGTTCTTTTCCTTTAGAGTTCGTCAGTCTAGATCCCCAGTAGGTATTTTTTGCATTAAAGTCACCTCCAATTATAAAACGGTTTCCTAATTTTCTGAGAAAATTAAGATATTGATTTTTCTTTAGTAAGTGCCTTGGTGGTATATAGACAGCACTTATGACTAATGTATATGTTTTGGTTTTTACACTTACTAATGTAGCTTGAATCTCTATGGTTTTATATCCCATCTCCTCATAGTGTGATATATTTTCTTTAATTATTACAGCACTTCCCCCATGTGCAGTATTGCTAGGATGAGTTGTATGATACACTTTATAACCTTTAAATTTAATGTGAGACTGGTTAGTGAAATGCGTTTCTGACACAAGACAGACGTCAATTTTTTCTATGTCTAGAATAACTTGCAAGTCTTGCTGATGTTGCAAGAGACCATTGGCATTCCAAGCTAGGATTCTAAGATTACTGACCATTTTGAGGCATATTGGTAGCTCCGTTATTGCTACTTTCTAGTTTAGTTAATCGCTCATCAAGTTTGTTCAATTTCTCCAAAATTAATTGTAGTGTTTGTTCCATAGTATTTTGACTACTGATATTAATATCAGGTATAGTAGCTGTTGCTGCTACTTGGCTGTATGTCCTTGTCACAGAGTTTTGTGTGACTGTGTTTCTTGTCTGTTGGTTTTGTCTATTTGTACTCACGTTTGGTATGAGATTCGGTTTCTTAGGTTTATTTTTCAATTTTTGTATTTCCTTGGCAACAAGGCATCCTCTGTAGTTAGCAGGATGCTTGCCTCCACAGTGGATGCATTTTGGCTCAGATTCTTTTGGTTTGGGGCATTCTACAGTAAGATGTTTCCCCGTGCATTTTACGCAACGTGGTTCTTTAGCGCAATATTTTTGCGTGTGTCCATAAGATTGGCATCTTTTGCATTGAGGGACTAACTTTGAGGTTTTTAGTGCTTTTATTTCCACTTCAATCCCAAGGATACTGGAAATTTCAAAAATTTTGTTGATATCTTCATCGTGGCTGAATGTGAGCATAAACATGTTAAGAGGTTGTCTTGTTCTCCATTTAAGTTTGTTGCTGGCCTCCAGTGCTTTAAAACCTTTTTTTTGTAGATCAGCTACAATTTTTTGTGGGTCACATGAGAAGTGTAGCCTATTCGCTATTACTACGCTACTTGGCCTTATTTGTTTGTTTTTGTATGAGTGCCATTGATGCTTTATTTCATTAAGCATTTTAGTAACCAGCCGATAGCTGTCTGCGTCTTGTACATTTATTTTAATATTTTCGTTATTTAAAACTTTTATTTTAACTCCTTGTATGATATTTAACTTTTCATAAATATCATTAAAATTATTTACGCCATTTACCATAATCGGTGGAGGTAATGGAGCTTTTTTAACCTTAGTTGGGGGTTCTTCATTTTGTGTTTTATTGGAGGGCTCTCCAGTGCCCGAGCTTTGTTGTGGTGGTGAGAGTGAAGTATCCATTCGACGTTTTTTCCAACCTTTTCCTTTTTGTCTGATCCACTCAGTTTCTCTTGCCAGATCGTCCTCATCAGTAATGTAGTCCATGCATACTTTCCAGTTGACTTCGGAGATAATCCACTTGTACACTAAGTGAATTTTTTTCGTTTTGGGATTTTTTCCATTCGCTATATAAAACTTCTTCATTTTGTGTTCTAGCATGGCTATCCTGAAATAATTCGGCATTATCCATTTTTTCTTGATTTTGTTTGGGCTTTTCGCTAATTTTTAAAACAAGTTTCACAGGTGATTGTACACTTTTTTTGCTTTTAAACATGATATATTATTTATAATACACATTGTATATAGATTCTCAACACAGGTATCTCGCGCGCGATGTTTTTTGTAAACAAAACAAACTCCGACTTTGACCTCGTTAGCACTATCATGCAGGTACGATGCAATATAACCGTACTGAACTGCGATCGAACGAATACTGATTTAAGGTCATTACAGATCATTTTAGCTTAAAATGGCTTCATAGCTTGAAAGAGCCCAGTGGAAGACTTGCTCGTTGGTCTGTAAAACTGCAGCAATATGACTTTGAAGTAATCCATCGGAAAGGGAAAGATTTAGTTGTCCCGGACATGTTGTCTCGCGCAGTACCCATGATTGATACAATTTCGCAGCCCAGAGACGTTTCAACACCAATTAAAGATCGATGGTACCAAAAGATGGTAAAGAGGGTCGTAGAATCACCGTTAAAATTTATGAATTGGAGATACACTGATAATAAGTTGTATAAATATGTCAAACAAGAATACCCTCAACTTTCACCATCTAACGAATATTGGAAAGAGGTAATCCCCAAAGAACATAGGCGTAGAATTATTGGAGAAGCTCACGATCCTCCTACCGCAGGACATATGGGTGTGTATAAAACTTTCCACAGACTGGCAGAAAAATATTACTGGCCAAAAATGCGCCAGGACGTGGCAACTTTTGTAAAGAAATGCTTTGTCTGTGCAGCTCATAAAGGTAATACACAAGGTGTATCTGATCAGATGATATCGCACCCAAAACCAACTCGTCCTTGGGAAATTATCTCAACAGATTTATGTGGACCTTTACCTCGTTCGAGAAAGGGTAATTGCTGGATTCTCGTCGTTACGGACTATTTGAGTAAGTTTTCCTTAGTTTTTTCCATGAGAACAGCTCCTACTCAAGCAGTTGTCAAGCATCTTGAGGAGCAAGTATTTATGGTCTTCGGAGTACCCCGTTTGATACTTTGTGATAATGGCCCTCAGTACAAAAGTAACGAGTTTAAGCGTTTTGCTGAGAGTTGTCAGGTTAAAATTCAGTATAATCCATATTATCACCCCAGAGCAAATCCAACAGAAAGGACGAATCGTACGTTAAAAACCATGTTATGTTGTTATGTGAAAGACAACCACAGGAAGTGGGACGAACAAATACATAAACTTGCCCGCGCGATTCGTACTGCAACCCATGAGACAACCAGGATGTCTCCTTTCTTTGTTAATTTTGGTAGGAGTATGTGTCTGTCAGGAAAAGATTACTCCAACCCAGTTTTGTTATCTGAAGACAAACTGCAGCTGAAAGTAAGAACGAAGGTTTCCGGAAGCTCTATGCGGATGTTAAGAGAAGGTTAGAGGTGGCAGGAGAGAAAAACGTAGTTCAGTATAATTTGCGTACAAGGGTACCCAACTTTATGGTGGGTCAGCGTATTTGGAAGAAGAATTATGTGTTGTCAGATGCTGCGAAGTTTTTCTCGAAGAAGTTAGCACCGAAATTCGTTGGTCCTTATGTGATTAGGAATAAAATGTCTCCATGGATATTTGAGCTTCAGGAACCATCGGGTAATGTACTACCAGGGAGCTGGCATGCCAAAGACCTTAAGTCGGCAGCGGAACTCTCCGATTAACCTTTTAGGTTAATCGTCTTGAAGTTGGGGGGGATTATGTAACGTGTCATTTTTGCGTTTAAGGCAACGTTACATATTTGTTTATTTAGGTAAATAATCAAGGCTCTTCGACTCGTCTTTCTGTACACAAATTAAGGGTATTTTATAGAGCTAGGTTTGGAGGTTATATAGTGTCTAGGAAATTACCTTAAAAGGAGGCATTCCATCGAATTACTGTGGACACTACGCACACCGTATTATCTGGACATCGTAATTGGAATTTAGGATCACAGGTTTCGGAAAAATCACACAAAAACTTTTGATTGTTTTGTTTATCTGCAGAGTTTCGTAATTCTCTTTGACGTTCACGAAAATAAACAGCTGTTCTGCTGGGGAATGGCGGCGTTGCCGCAGCACAAATGGTTTCAGTAACAGGGAGGGAAACATTTAGATGAACATTTCATTCGCTTATGTTTATTTTCGAGGATATTGGGACAATCCGAACCTCATATCCTTCACGGATTAGCTGGTTTTGATAGCACGTAAACATATTTGGGTCCATGGGTCGACCAGTAACAACCGAGGCTCCGCCCCTTTGATATCTTTATTAATTTGATAAGGAGATGATAAAATAAATACGAGTTATGCACTTTCGTAAATGGGAGATAAACGAGGAATAAAAACCAGGACTAAAAGAGTAAACAAAATCGTATTTTTATATTATATAAATTTATATATAATCATAGTTATATAAAGTTAATAACTAGCTCAGTTAGCCGGATTGAAGGGTTTGTAGGGCTAGCTAGTGGTGAGCAAACTTAACATCTGAACACTCTTGTGCCGAGTTTAAGCAGTAGTGTGTTTTTTTAGGTTCAGGTTCAGAAACAACTTTATTAATGTAGAAATGTTTTACAAAAATGGCGTTAAACCATATGAATCTTAGAGAAAACATTTATAAAGAGCAAAGGAAACTTTTGACTAAGACTGTAACTAAAAGACAACTAAATTCTACACTCAGTATAGCTTTACTCATATGGGAATTGGTTGAGTGTTCGAATATTCCTGGGTTTGATGCAAGCTCTGAGCTTCTTATAGTCCGTCTGGATATTTTCCTCGTACTTGCTATGTTGGCAGGGGTCCGGTAGGCAAATGTTCGGTCTATGTATGGAGGGTGTCTCGATGTCCTTGTTATAAAAATTTCAACCGTGGAAATAGATCCGGCAACACCGCAAGGTGCGTTTTACGTATTTTCAATGTCCCCTTGGTCGATGGTGCCCCCTATATACCGGTATGGAAGTATTGGTGTATTTCCTCATTGGTTAGTTTGAAAACCGCGGGTTTTTTTCCTTCAGTGTCGCAACCGGATTTAGTGATTTTTTGGCGAGAAAGTTTTTTTATAAATAGGTTTGCATCCTTGTTTGAATTTAACCGGGAAAATTTGGTTGGTACTGTGTGACTGTCCCCACCAGATCTACGAACCGTTTCCTGTGGCTTCATTATTTTTGTGTTCTCGACGGAGTGCCTTGTCTCTTTCCTAACGAATCCTGGCTAGCCTGGTGGCCGTCTGTTGGTGCTGCCATTGTTCTTGGTGGTTATTGGCACTCCAGTAGTTGCGGATTATACCACAGACGGTTTACTGTGAGCCGTCGATGTTTTAGGCGAATCTAAAGTGACGCTCACACCCTTTTGAAGGGGATTTAAGTCGGCCTACGCCATTTGTACGGGAAATAAGAGCGGTAAGTTCGATTTTTTTTATTATTTTTTTTTGAGTTTTTCAAGACGGTATTTGCCTCCCAGATTGTACTTTTTCGACAAGAGACATGGGGAATTTTTGGAGTTTTTTTTATTTTTTTTTAAACCACGTTTTCGATAAAAACTATATATTGTTTTTCTCCTTTGTCTACAGCCTGTCCATTCCATCGACAGTTGTGCTGGACGTTGGTGTGAAGCCGGGTGTAGCCTTGTAACCCTGGGAAAGGTACGTTAGGATTAGTTTAGTTCATCTGTTTAAATCTACTTTATTTTATTGAGTCGACATAGGGTTCTTGATTAAATTACTCGGTGTAGGGGAACTTCGTGCAAAATAGACAATTTCCAGGAAACTGAAACATTTCATTTTCCACAGGGTTTTACGCTCGGGAAGGATCCCACAACCTTTTGACTACCATGTGCTACCCTAGCGCCATGTGCTAAGCAAGCACGAGGGGAGGCGCGGGCAAACCAGGACCAGAGTAGCAGTGAGGAATGTCGGAGTACACCACTTCCAGGTTTACAAAATAAAACACACATAAAATAATCAAGGACCAAGGTAGGAGCAAGCTTCAGATATAATCTTTCACATAAATCTTCAATATAATTTAGACATAATCTTTTCATATAAATTTTTAATATAATTTAGACGTAATCTTTTCATATATAATTTTTCACAGTATAATTTCAACATTGCTTGTAAACGCAAGGTAACTGTATGACGTCATAACCACAATTTTGCGGCGTATTTACTAAGTTGCCTTGTTTTCCTTCATTTCATTTATTTAAGACAATTTCTCTGTCAAAGTTAAAGTGCCTTGCTACTTTGGCCCGAACTTGTTTAATTTTTTTTGCATATTTCATGTCTCCAGTATTTTTTTTAGCTTTACCTTTAAAATAAACAAGATGAACTAAATCTTTGTGTTATTTGTACAATCCAACGTGAACTAACTTTGCAGAGACAAAAGAGAGATGAGGTTATATTTTTTAGCGGTTTCCTTACATTGTTTTGCCTCATGGGGTAGATCTCGGTCTGGATTGCTGTCTGTCTCATACTACCCAACGTACAATGATGACAGCGGATATTTGGTCCAGATCTCCCCTATGACGGAATAATTTTGGAAGTGTATATATTTTTTTTAAATCATTTTTATAACTGAGTCTCACACTACTGACTCAAATGTAGGTACACCGTGACCTGATGGGAATGTGCATCTACCTATAAATTACTTTCTATTTGTGTCATTTTGATTCATTTAGGAATTTTTTAAAATCCTATTTTGTTTATTAGTCAATTTTTTTGGTTTTTTAATTACACAAATACTCTGGAAGCCTCGGAAGTAAGTAGAGTTTCATTGTTTGGCTACAACGTTTGGGTTGAACTGTATTTTATTTAAGATCTTCTTTGTAAAACATTGGTATTAAACACTGTGGCGCACTTAAAATTTTCTTATTTCTGAACCCCCCCCCTTCTCCACTGTATAAAAGTTACCGGGCATATCAATGTTTTACCTAGCCGGAAAATACAGTTCTGCTTTCAGATATTTGTTTAATTATTCAGTGGTTTTTTTGTGTCACAAATTGGCAAATTGTTATCATTCTAATTACAGTGTCACAAAATAGCGGCAACGTCTTTAAGCTGCCACAAATGTTAATAGGCCACACTGTGTGCAAAAAGTAAGGTGACTCCGGTTAAAGTGATCTCACTGCCTCGGCTTGAACTTTGCTTTGCTCATTTATTGAGTAAATTGATGTGTTTTGTAATGGAGAGTCTACATGATATTAAAATTGATAATCTATTTGCATGGTCAGATTCGACTGTTGCTCTATCCTGGATCAAGGATCATCCTTCCCGCAGGAAGGTATTTGTGGCAAATAGATTTACTCAAATTCAAGAGATTTTACCTCCTAGTGTGTGGAAACATGTGGATGGTAAGGCAAACACAGCACATTGTTTATCTCGAGGTTTGCTTCCCTGTGATTTTGTTAATCATCCATTGTGGTTTCAAGGCCCCTCTTGGCTGTTTTTGCCTTCGGCTTCATGGCCTACCTCTGAGGGACTTGATATTAGTTGTGATGAGATTCAAGCAAAATATTGTGGCTTACATGTTGAGACCGTTGAGGATTATTCGTCTTAAAGAAAATTTTGAGACCTGTGCATTGTGTTTTGAAGAGTTACATAGAGCTCTGGTGACTATTGTGAAACATGTTCAACAGACCTGTTTTAGTGAAGATATTCAGAAAAATTTGAATAAAGAGTCTTGCTCAAAGTCCCTCAGAAAATTAGCTCCCTTTGTCGACCAATATGGTGTCGTGATGGTTGGTGGGCGTCTTCGCCATAGTGAAGATTTGTCTTACGAATCTAAACACCCGATGTTTATTTTATTTTCCTAGAGAACATCGGTTGACAACATTGATTATTAAGCAAGTGCATCGAGAAAACCGTCGTCCCGTTCCTCACATGATGCACTATCTGGTTATGCAAAGTTTCTGGATTGTATCGGCGAAGCGTGCAATTCATAGTGTGTTGCCAAAATGTTTTAGGTTAGCCTGGTCTGGGTAAGTCTTAATTAAAAGGTTTAGATTCGTGGGTTATAGGGGTAGATGTAGAGAAAACACTTTGGTTTTTGGCGACTTTTCGTGGACAATTTCCACTTTTTCAAGCCCTAGGAAACACACACTTTATTAGAATTTTAAAATGATCTACTGTAACGTGTCAAAAATTCCAGGCCAAAATATGAACAAATAATGAACGAAAACTACATAACTCACTCCTTTTATTTAGGTTTTAGGTTAAGTAAAATCATAATTAATTACTATAAGGTTACCTTTCTTAATAAGGAGTATAGTCTCACTTTGTTCTATGTTTATAGTCCATTGGGACATGAGTCTGTGCCAGCTTATAAGTTCTGGTTACGGATTTCGGGCAACCTTGCATTGTAAATTGTTTTAAGCCTCGGTTAGAAAAATAGCCAGCTTGGTTTTCTACTCAGCACAGTCTCATCATGCCTTAGGTTAATAGTGCCGTTTCTATCATTGGAAAATGGTTCTTTTTAAGGAAAATCCGGAAAACACAGTCCTAAAAGTGAACCCAAACTATCAATGTTCTGATGACTAAATTGAATAGTGTCCTGGTTTTTACCTTAACTTTTGTGCTAACAATTATCCTAGTCAAGTCCTGATCTGTTTTCACACCGCGTTTTTCACTAGTTTTTCATCATTTTTAGCGATTTTCCTCGCACCTTGAAAATTTGTTTTGTCTTGAAAATATGTTCTGTGACACAGCTGAATTTTGACAGATGCGATGTAGCCAGATGTACTAGAACTTAGCTGAGACTGCTACTTTTCTAGCGTTATTTTCTTAAGAAAACTTGTGTTATTTTCTGGAGAAGTACGGTGGTTGTGCTAGTTAAATTTATTCTTCATCAAGCCCCTCAAGGCCAGCGTAAATACCGTTGTGGAAGCCATAATTTAAAAGTGACTCGAACAATGTAATGTTTTCAATCAACCGACAACACTGTAGTGCCGTCACTCTGAAACCACACATAGAACAAGTAGATCGTAGAATCTGGTTAGAAAAGTCGAGAGAGATTTGGATTTGCCTTTTACCACACATAGAACAAGTAGATCGTAGAATCTGGTTAGAAAAGTCCAGAGAGATTTGGATTTGCCTTTTAAAACCCCTTTTTTTCGGTGGCTTGGTCCTAGATGGTCGATTTTGATTTTGGGCCCCTTTTTCGCCAAATAAGTTTTTGGGAAAAATCGCGAGTCTGTTTAAGAGAACCCTCATATTGTAGGCCCTCCCGTTTAGTTAATGAATTCACAGTGAATTATTAGCATATGTGTTAAATCACAGAATTGACGGGACAAACATATCGCCATGTGGGGTAAGTTCGTTTTTTTAGTGCAGTCCTTTCTTTATATTTCATTCTTTTTGTGCCCAGTAAGGCCTTGTATGCTAAACAAAGCCTTCTTTGGTTGCAGGCCATCTGAGAACTTCTGCTAGAGAAAAGTCTGCATCTTATGCCGCCAACACTTTTAGGCCGTCCACCATCTAGAGGTAATGTAGTCTTTTCCTTAATAAAACCGTACATAAAGTAATGATCATATGACTTTTAATTAAATTGCAATGATCTACTAGTTTCCTAACACCTTGTTCCATGTTGTAGGCCTTTTATTGTTTATCTTCCGTCTGAGTCAACCTATTGGCCCTCTGCGCTTGTCTCCCTCTTCGCTATCTTCTAGAAGAGGCCAACATTTTGTTGACAAACCATAGCCCTTTGAGTTCCATGTCTTGGGTTCCGACCAAGCTGGATAAGTACGAAGATTCTCAGATATGTTGAGGTGGTAACTATAGCGTAACAACTAATGTGCCCTTTCCAAACATTCTTGCCCTGGTGCTCTTATCACAATTTGAGTATTTAATATTTACATTAAACATTTAAAACTACACATAAACAGTTAATCTAAATGTAGGTTACTAAATAAATAACAAGGGTCCCTTGCGCAAGTGACACTAGAGTAAAGAACTTACTTAACTTTGTGATACCAAATGCCTAGAAATAGTTTTCGGAGATTTGTAATTTAGTAGTTAGAATAAGGTTGAGACTGCCATACTACCTGTTATTTAGTTTTGAATGTGGAAACTTTTAAATGATGTATAATCGAGGGGTCATCAGCTTTCAACAGTACTGTACAAATTTCACAACAGGACCCGACAGTACCACGACAGGATCCAACAGTACTCGACAGTACACGACAGTACCCAACAGTACTCGACAGTACCACGACAGGACCCAACAGTACTCGACAGTACACAACAGTACCCAACAGTACTCGACAGTACACGACAGGACCCAACAGTACCTGACAGTACACGACAGTACCTAACAGTACACGACAGGTCCCAACAGTACCCAACAGTACACGACAGTACCAAACAGTACACGACAGGACCCAACAGTACTCGACAGTACCCAACAGTATACGACAGGACGTAACAGTACGATAGAAGCCAACAGGACACGATAGTACTCGACACAACCGTCTAACCCGGAACAGTGGCGTAGATGCGAAATGACCTTTTTCTTTTTGGGCGCAAGTTTTTTGAGTGCGCCCTAAGGCCCTGTCGGCCTTCCCCAAACAGGATGACTTTTTTTTTGGTCGCAACATTTGTGAGCGCTGCGCGGTTCCCCAAAGATGATGAGCTTTTTTTTTTTTTTTTTTTGCTCGTATGTTTTTTGAGGGCGCGCTTTGTCCTTGTCGGACCCCCCCAACGCACGACGACAGTACTCAACAGGACCCAACAGTACTCGACAGTACACGACAGTACCCAACAGTACACCGACAGTACCCAACAGTACACGTCAGGACCCAAGTCCTGTTGGACGCTGTACAAAATTTTAGGGTGCCGATGACCCCTCGTGTATAATACATTTATTTTTGGAAAAGTGATATTTTATTTGAGAACGAAGGTTCCCACTTTTCTTGTTAGTTTTAGTTTGCATTAGGCCTCCTTTGGTCAAAGTGGGTGGCGCCATTTACATCAAATTTGAAGCTCTACCCCCCCTACTCTCCATACTTAAGCTTCAGGGTATAAACCAAAAGGAGGTTCCTTTTCCATAAAATAAATTGTGTAATCACCACCCACCCTTAGTGAGCTCTCTACCTAGCTCGATATTTTGTCAGACACAGGCTGGTAATTTTGGAATCAGTGATAATACCTGGCCAGCTGTGATAAACTGTCTAGTAGAAAAATAACTGATACAATTTCTTATTACAAAATATATAAACCAGTAGTAAGAAAGAAGCCAGTACAAATTGGCAGTTCAAGAAGTTTTAAATTGGTACAAATTGGCGCCTCCAACGTGGTAGTCTAGCTTTGGTGTATGGCAGTTTCCGGTTTTGGTATCACAAAGGAGTTACAATGTTGAGAAAGTTATACAACAATATTTTCAAATTTTAGATCACATATTTACACTATAAAAACTATACTATTTTTAGAGTTTTGTATAATCCTTTTTTTACCTTTGCATTGGTTGCTTTTTGGTTGGCAACAAAAGATGAGTTTGATCAGGTTGACTCGAGAGTACCTAGTTTGAACTAAACTTTTAATTTTTTTTCAGAACCTTATAAATAAAAATTTTAAGGGTCTGGTTTTGTCCACTTTGTACATAAGTGGGTTTTTTTTTGTTGTAGCCCTTAAATATTTAGTAGATTTTACTTAGGGTGAAAATAAGCTCCCATCTTCTTGACTATATACTGTGGCACAGAAAATCTTGTCATTGGTGAAACACCTGCCCTGGTGGCACTTTGGAAAGGAAAATCTTCAACGTTCTCAGAACTTGGAATTTTTATTATTTTTTTTTTTATTTTCGGGTTTAGGTACTGTTGGGTACAGATATATACAGTGTGTTAATAAAGTTCAGGTGTCTTTGTGTTTGACAAAAGACTAATGGTGCATTAGTTTATCTTTTAGGAAACATCATAAGGATTTTTAGGCATCATTGTGTTTTTTTCTTACCCCCCTACAATTATTAAGGTCACTGAGCCCCTGAAATTCCTTTTGAGGCTGTTGTACTTTCTTAAGTTTACTAATGAGCCTCTAAAACTTGGTCACCTTGTCATATTTTGCTAAGGTCACTAAAGCCCCTTAATTTTTTCTTTTGACACCCTGGCCGCTTTTTGTAAGGTCACTCCTTCCGCTTAAATTTTTTTTAAGACCCCTGTCTTCTTTGTTAGAAAAAAGAAGCCACTGGACTTAATAAATTTTTTTAGGCCCATTAAAAATATTTTTTAGGGCTCATATTTTTATTAGGGTCACTGGACAAGCATAGAAAACTATTGTTTTGCAATAAGTCACAGTTACTGTGCAAGAAAAAAAAGGAAAGCTCTCTTAAAGATCCCCGTGTATATTTTTTTTGAAATCTTTTCCCTACATAATTTTTGTTTTTTTAGTTTGCATTGGTTGATTTTCTTTTAACTATGGACAATTAATGTACTTAGGTAAGTTTAGGAATTGGGAATTTTTTTTTTGGCCCCTCTGTTACTTTGGCAGACCCCCCCCATTTTAAGAATAAACATTTCTTAGGAGAATTTTACTTGAGAGCAATATCTCCTAAAGAAAAATAACATAGGAGCAATATCCCTGCAAAACAACATTTTATTTGAGAGCAATATCCCTTCAAAACAAAATTTATTTAAGAGCAATTTCTTTTAATATCCCTTAAAATTATATATACATTTAAGCATATTACATCTCGACAGCAAATTTGTTTAGGAGCATTAGCTTCGGAGAGCAAAAGTGTTTTTTTTTTGCAGTTGTTTAATTGATTTTGTCATGCTGCCGCCGTGATTTTTTTTTCTCTTCTTTCGTTTTGGTTTTTTAAAGCCCTAGCGTGTAGCTTTTGGTGTTTTTTTTTCTAATTTTTTTTGTATTTTTGGGTCGGGTTGAATAAACAAAACAAATCGTATACATAAGTGATTAGTTCTAAGTGAAGTTAGTAGTAAAGTTTGTTTGTTCATATTTCAAATAGAAAATATAGATTAGTGAAAATGGATGAACAGAATCACGGATCAAAAAGCCTTGTACCATATGACTTTGAGGATGATTCATCAAATCATGAGTCAACTAAATCACATCACGAGTCAAATGAAGTACAGGTACAGGATGAAGTTTTAATAAGAATTTCGATTTCTGAAAGTCAGGAAGTAGATCACCCCTTGGATTTATCCAGTCCTGCGCCTGCGAGAACGCAAGAGACTCCTCAAGACCCTGTATCGAATTTATTGATCATGAACGCCCCATTAGCCCCTCGAGCGCAGTTAAATATAGATCGTCCATCAGAACAACTTCGTTACTCTGATTCCGAAATTGCTATGAACCCAATGCCTGGACGTTTTCCAATTCAAACAAGTTCCCGTTCCGCAGCTGCAACTGGCTACCCAACTACCAGTGGAGTTAGTAGACTAAATGTCATTTCAGAACACGATCTTCCATGTCCTAGTAGACCTCAAGTATTGAATCAAGGAACGTTTTTAAATAGAATTCGTCGTACTACTGCAAGTATGGAGAATCCCCCCAAACAATTTGACTCATGTCATTCATTAATAAGACAAGAACCTCCACGTGACTCGCGAAGTCATTGCCATTTTTCGGATGTCATGAATGAACATTCAAGTGCGTTAAGCTGTGGTATTGCACAGTCAGATTCTTGTGGACCTCGTCAGTCCAGTAAAATACAGAGTAACTTACTAAGTGAAACCAACAATTCTACAGTATCCAACCTTATACATAGTTCATTGCCTCAGGAGAATGTTAACTCGTCTAATCCTCAAGTAGTCGTGGATGAGCACATTAGAAATCCCAACTTGACTTTTAGATTAAATGCGCCACATGCGAGAAGAGCTTCTGAGCCTTTACTTTATCGATCGACCGCTAATAATTCCTTCGTTGTTCCAACAGACTATCGTCCCTACCATTCCGAACAAAGAAATATCGGCCGTGGATATGCTGATAGAGACAACTTTATGCGACAGAGAATAACCTCGCAAACAAATTTGCAGAATCAACCAGAGTTTGCTGACCCCACTCATCAAGTCCTGAGTGCATCTACAAATTTGCCCCCCTTTCTACCATTACAAAATAATAACAACTTAGAACCAATAGAAGACAGTCCATTGCACAGAGAAACAAATGCAAGCTATTCGCTGTTAAATCGGGCGAACGTTTCAAACCACAATTCTACTAATCTCTTACGCAGAGAATTAGATGAAGCAATTCATCGAGTTGAAAGCTTGCTTAAAAAAGTCGAATGCCCGACTAATCAAGAGAATTTAGGTGATCCCTTGGGAGCTGCCTCCCAAACGCAAGCGCAACATTGGAGTCGACAGTCTTATCGAAGAGATAATCAAACCATTATTATAACACGTATAGAAAGCTATATAAAAAACTAATAAGAACCGCTAAAAACTTTATTATCATCGGAGAGTTGAGCAGGCAAATATCTCGGTGCGGGAATATTGGAGAATAATCAATGAACTGAGAGGGAAACATTCTAAAAATACATCTTTGAGCATCAACCCAACCGAGCTCAACAACTTTTATTGCACGGTTGCCAGTAAACTAACAACCACTTTAAGATCCCAAAGAGACGCTCTCGGCTTTTTACCGCCATTTACTCCTTCCGAACCATTTGTGCTCACTCCAACAAACGCGCTTGAGGTGAAGCAGGTTATTAAAAGTATCAAGAAGCAGAACTCTTGTGGAACAGATAATTTATCTTCAAAGCTGTTTAAGAACCTCCCTGATGTGGCACTTGCTTCTCTTGCAGAAGGGATTAATGAATCATTTAGTGCGGGAGTATTTCCCGACTGCTTAAAACTCGCTATAATCATACCTGTTTTTAAGGGTGGTGAACATGAAGATCCCTCAAACTATCGCCCAATTTCCATATTAACAACTCTCTCAAAGATAATTGAAAAAATAGTAAAGATCAGACTACTTTCATACCTGGAAAAAAACAACATCCTTATACCGGAGCCATTTGGTTTCAGAGAGCAGAGAGGTACGAGTGATGCAATCTTTGCATTCTTGGAAAGATTGTTTCTTTCTTTAAATGATGGGGAGGTGGCTGCGGCAGTGTTCTGTGATTTCTCGAAGGCATTTGATTGCGTGGATCATGGAATACTGCTGCGGAAACTAAACCACGTAGGAGGCAGGGAGTTGGATTGGTTTTGGTCTTACCTTTCTGGGAGAAGCCAATTTGAAAAAATCTCAAACCAGAGAGATTCAGATACGTCAGACCTGACACATGGCGTTCCACAAGGTTCTGTCCTGGGACCTGTTCTCTTCCTCCTGTATGTTAATGATCTGGCAAAATTGTCAATATTGGGGATGTTTGTGGTCTTTGCTGATGACACCACGATTCTTTGGAAGCATAGTTCATCGGAGGCTCTCCAGACAATCATTGAGGCTGATTTAAAAAAATCAAAGAGTGGTGCGATGCTAATCGATTGGTTTTTAATATTTCAAAAACAAATATCCTATCCTTTAAGTGTTCTTTGACCAATATAGCATTAGATAATAAGACTCTGGAGGAAAAATCGGTTACAAAATTCCTTGGTATGTACATTGATACAAAATTGAAATTCGATACGCATATTCGGGAGCTAAATAGGCGATTATCAATTATCAAGAGGTTGCTATATTGTGAGGAGTATCAGTGAGGAACTAGGAAAAAACACGGCAAAAATAACTTACCATGCCCTGGTAGAATCCCATATAAGGTATGGTATTGCGTTCTGGGGCTTTTCAACTCAAGCTGCAGTTCAATCTGTTTTCGTGCTGCAAAAAAGAGCAGTCCGGTATATATGCCGAGCAGAATACAGACAAAGTTGCAAACCACTGTTTCTTCAAGAAAAATTGTTAACAGTTCCATGCATATTTATTTTAGAAACAGCCTGCCTTATTTTTAAAAAGTTTGAAGGATCTACTAGGGACACACACTATCATCTTAGAAGCAATGATCTTCCATTGCCCATCCCCAAATTTACGAAAGTGTTAAGATTTTTAATAAGCTTCCAGAAGAAATAAAAAACATTGCAGTTTACAAAAACTTTCGGAAAGATCTTAAAAATTTTCTGGTTAGTAAAGCATTTTATTCGCTGCAAGAGTTTTACAGTTCCGAATAGTTCCTTAATTTATTTCCTTCGCTTTATAATTTTATAAATTCCTTGTATTATTTTTATGTATTTGCTCTATCTTTTATTATGGAACATATTTATTTTTATTTTACTTAAAATTTAGTTTTATTTTAGACTATACCAAATAGGTATGCATAATCGGTTTACTTTTTTATTTTATTTTAATACTTCGTACCTGACTTTCGCCTGCTAGAATGTTTATTGCGCTTATTGTGTTGTTTATTATTTATTACCATATTTTGATTTTTATTCATTATGGGTATTTATAATTGTTTTAATTTTATTTATCAATTTTTTTATTTTATTTTTGTTATTTTGTGGTTTTTGTTTTGTTTACTTTCTGGTTTTACCATCGTTTATCTTTGTTATTGTTATTTACATTGTTAATTATCATTTTATTATTTATAAGGTTAACTAGAACTATTTTAAGCATTTTTTTTTAATATTTACCTTGGTTAAAAAAAATAGATAGGTTGATTCTTGCTTTGTCAATGGATTTTGTAAATTTCTGACAATAAAGCTTATTTTGAATTGAATTGAATTGAAACGTATACGATTCAGAATCCAGTTGTCGAACAAAGATCTCGAGTTCAATTCGAAGACATGCCCGCTAACGAGCTGCAACGTCAACCGAACTTCCATAATGAGCCTTCTTACAGAAGATCTGATACTCATCAAGGTTACCCCGCAGAACGCAATACCGGTTATCATGCGCGAAATTATGACGCCCCTGTTAGATACGTTTCTGCTGAACCTGCTCCTAGACATTATGAGCAGATGTAATTTAAAATATGCTGGATATACAAGTGTAAATCGATTTCTCCAAAAACTAGAGGAACTGAGAATTTCGAGGAATATTTCAAAGGAACAGATGTTACGTTCAGCACCAGAATTTTTAGAAAAAGAAGCCGCAGATTGGTATACTCTTGGAAATTTTAGCAATTATGATGATTTTGTCGCTCAACTGAGAGAATATTTTCAACCTTATAACTACAAAACTGATATGTGAACTGAAATTCACAGAAGAACACAAGGAGCACAAGAAAGAGTAATAACTTTTTTTGTTGCAATAGAAAATTTATTTCGTATGCTTCCCACGATCCCCCCAGAAGAGGATCGGGTCCAAGTCATTAGAGGAAACCTTCTGCCATATATACAAGATAAACTTCCTCTCTCACAATATAACAATGTTAAAGAGCTTCTTCGGGACGCTCGTGCAGTGGAGGAAAACGAGATAAGAAAACAAAAGTTTGTACCACCACCTACAAATTACAGATCATTACTTGAGCCTGAGTTTGCATATCACATACCTCAATACGGAGTTTCTGCTATGGAAGAATTTCCTATTCGCGAACAGTTCCCAGTTCGGGAACAATATTCGATTCAAGAAGTATCATCCATTCCAGCTGATAGTGCTCAACCACCTTTGGTACTTCCGCAGAACGCAATAGAATATGGAAATGCTGAGATTGCAGTAATGTCCTCAAGAGTTAAATGC
Organism: Aspidapion aeneum; assembly: GCA_963576565.1. Classification (NCBI taxonomy): domain Eukaryota; kingdom Metazoa; phylum Arthropoda; class Insecta; order Coleoptera; family Brentidae; genus Aspidapion; species Aspidapion aeneum. The sequence continues at coordinate 55,275,870 of OY755045.1, forward strand.
TTTAACTGTAAGGAATTTGGACACGGATTTAGGCAGTGCAGTCAGCCACTGCGTCGATTTTGCTTCAAATGTGGCTTTGGAAATGTTCTTGCGAAACATTGCCCAGAGTGCACAAAAAACGCCTCCGGCGCAAGGTAGAAGGTCGACATTCTTGCAACGCCGTACAAGACCAATCGTTCCCGCAATTAGGAATTTTAGAAAGTCGTGCAGTGTTAGATTTTGTCCTTGCTCATGTTCAAGGAGATCAACGACCTTACTTGGAAGTTTCAGTTTATGGTAAGAAGCTTATTAGATAGTGGATCATCCCGCACTATTCTTGGAGCCGAAGGATGGAAACTTCTGAAACCCTTTTGTCGTCTTGATGTTTTAGACAGAGTTAGTTGTGTGGTCGCGAATGGCCAATCTTGTGACTCAATTGGTACAGTTTCATTGCCTTTTTGTCTTCGTGATAGAACCATAGTTCTTGTTGTCTTAGTGATGCCTTCGTTGTATCATACGTTAATTCTCGGGATAGATTTTTGGTCAAGAATAGGACTTATTCCTGATTTGCATGCAAACGAATGGACGTTTGGAGAAGGAAACCTACAGCCTGAAATTTCCTCAATACAATCATTAGATAACCTTACTGCGGAACAACGGGAAACTTTAACCAAAATTGTGGAAGAAACATTCTCTACATTGGGAAATAAACTTGGCTGCACCAACCTAGTAGAACTTACAATTAAAACTGATTCTCCTCCTATAAAGCAACGATACTATCCAATATCCCCTGCACTACTAAAGGAAGTACATGCTGAATTAGATCAGATGCTTGCTGATGGAATAGTTGAACCCTCCGATTCACCTTGGGCTTCTCCCATTGTAATGGTTAAAAAGAAAAGCGGAGACTGGAGATTTTGTATAAATTATAAAGCTTTAAATAAAGTAACAACTCCAGATGCATATCCTTTTCCGTATGTTAGTGCTACACTTGATAAGTTGCGAGATGCAAAATACACTCTTGACATCAAATCTGCGTATTGGCAGATTCCTGTGGCAAAGGAGAGCAGACCGCTTACAGCATTTACTGTGCCCTCCCGAGGCTTGTTCCAATTCAAAAGAATGCCTTTTGGCCTTATGAATGCTCCGGCTGTGTGGCAGCGATTAATAGAAGAGTCGTAGGTAACTCAGGAGACCTAAGCAACTACGTTTTTATGTATTTAGACGCTATTATTATCTGTACACCTGATTTTGAGACCCATATTCGAGTCCTTAAAGCAGTTATCGAAAAAATTGTTCAAGCAGGTCTTTCACTTAATAAGGAGAAGTGTATCTTCTGCAAATCTGAGCTTAGATATTTAGGTTATGTAATCAACTGTGCTGGATTCATGGTAGATCCATCCGAACCGAACCGAACCGAACCGAACCGAACCGAAACCCCTACAAATGTAAAAAAAGTTCGTCGAATAGTAGGTCTTGCCTCTTGGCATCGAAGGTTCGTGCCAAACTTTTCCAGTCTTCTTGTCCCTCTGACGGCGCTTACGCGTAAAAATGTCTAGTTTTGTTAGAGTGAGGAGTGTGATTCTGCTTTTCGTTCTGTTAAGGAATATTTAATTAGGGCCCCGGTGTTGTGTTGTCCGAATTTTGAATTACCGTTTACAATTCAGTGTGATGCGTCCGATTGTGGCCTCGGAGCTGTTCTTACACAAGTTCAGGATGGTGTAGAACACGTAATTTGTTATCTGAGTCGGTCTCTAACTAAAAACGAACGAAAATTTACTGTGACAGAGAAAGAAGCGTTAGCTGTCCTTTTTGCTATCGAAAAGCTTCGGCCGTATATTGAAGGAACGAAATTCACGGTGATAACCGACCACTGGAGTCTTAAGTGGTTGAACTCGATAAAAGATCCTGTTGGTAGAACAGCTAGATGGGCTCTCAGGCTTCAACAATACGACTTTGACATCGTGCATAGGAAAGGAAAAGAAAATGTTGTTCCTGATGCCTTGTCTCGTTGTGTTCCTCCGGTAGATGCTGTTGATGTCGCACCTTTGAATGATTTCACGGATGTTCTTAGAAACACCACTGATAAATGGTACAGGTCGATGTGTGTCAAGGTTGTAAAATATCATTCAAAATACCCTCTATGGTGGTTGGAAAATGGCATTTTATTTAAAAGAAGCAATCTGCCATATCCAGGTCTTTCACTGCCTGAAGATATGTGGTTAATAGTTGTTCCGACAGAGCTGCGGACTAGGATTATTTCAGAAAGTCATGATCCTCCAACTTGTGGACATCCTGGTGTATCAAAAACTCTCGCTAGAATTGGACAAAAATATTACTGGTCCTGTATGAGGCAAGATGTTGTCAAGTACGTGAGACGTTGTCACACTTGTCTAAAGGTAAAGTCATCTAATCAAGCACCAGCAGGTCAAATGTTAAGTCAACAACCTACTGCTACTAGACCATGGGAGGTTGTCAGTACTGATCTTGTTGGACCTTTAGTAAGATCCACATCTGGATAAAAGTATATTTTAAGTGTATGCGATGTTTTTACGAAATATGTTTATTTCTTTCCCCTAAGAAATGCTACTGCCGCTAGTGTGGTTCGATGGTGGGAAGATCACGTTATTCTAGTTAATGGAGCCCCCGAAAAAGTACTCGCGGATAATGGAACGCAATTTAAGAGTGGTTTGTTCCAGAATATGATGCGAGATTATGGAGTAAAACTTCACTATACCGCCAACTATTATCCACAAGCTAATCCCGTTGAGCGAGTACACCGAACGTTAAAAACAATGCTCTCTTGTTATGTGGAAACTGATCACAAGAAGTGGGATAAACTAATACCCAAAATAGCTTGCGCTATACGATCAGCTCGACATGAAGTTACGGGTCACACTCCGAATTTGATAAACTTTGGAAGAGAAATCCGCTTTGAGACTAAACCAGACGCAAATAAACCTATTCACCTTCCAAGTGACGTAGATCCACCTAATCCCCCTGAAAAATCAAAACTACTTCAAAAACTTTTCTCTGAAGTTCATAATAAACTTACGAAAGCCTACCAAAGTTCCCGCGAGAAATATAATTTACGACGGAGAAATGTCAAATTTACCAGTGGACAAGAGGTCTATAAGCAAAACTTTAAAATTTCAGATGCTGCAAAAAATTTTACAGCGAAACTAAATCAAAATTATTGTCAGTCCTTGGTCCTATGAGCTCATTGATTCTAATGGAAAAAACTTAGGAATCTGGAATATAAAAGACCTTAAAGCGCGTCCTCCCGATCAATTAGAAGAGTCATTGACGATGTAGTTAAGGCTTTGTCACGTTCCATGCTACTACCAATTGTTAATAATGAAAGAGAATATCTCGTAGAGTGGAAATTTAAGATCTTGTAGCATTTATGACGCATTTACCCGCTTAAGAAATTTTTCTTAGGAAAAATTTTATTAAGGGGGAGAGGTGTTGTAACGTGTCAAAAATTCCAGGACAAAATATGAACAAATAATGAACGAAAACTACATAACTCACTCCTTTTATTTAGGTTTTAGGTTAAGTAAAATCATAATTAATTACTATAAGGTTACCTTTCTTAATTAGGAGTATAGTCTCACCTTGTTCTATGTTTATAGTCCATTGGGACATGAGTCTGTGCCAGCTTATAAGTTCTGGTTACGGATATCGGGCAACCTTGCATTGTAAATTGTTTTAAGCCTCGGTTAGAAAAATAGCCAGCTTGGTTTTCTACTCAGCACAGTCTCATCTTGCCTTAGGTTAATAGTGCCGTTTCTATCATTGGAAAATGGTTCTTTTTGAGGAAAATCCGGAAAACACAGTCCTAAAAGTGAACCGAAACTATCAATGTTCTGATGACTAAATTGAATAGTGTCCTGGTTGTTACCTTAACTTTTGTGCTAACAATTGTCCTAGTGAAGTCCTGATCTGTTTTCACACCGCGTTTTCCACTAGTTTTTCATCATTTTTAGCGATTTTCCTCACACCTTGAAAATTTGTTTTGTCTTGAAAATATGTTCTGTGACACAGCTGAATTTTGACAGATGCGATGTAGCCAGGTGTACTAGAACTTAGCTGAGACTGCTACTTTTCCAGCGTTATTTTCTTGGGAAAACTTGTTTTATTTTCTAGAGAAGTACGGTGGTTGTGCTAGTTAAATTTATTCTTCATTAAGCCCCTCGAGGCCAGCGTAAATACCGTTGTGGAAGCCATAATTTAAAAGTGACTCGAACAATGTAATGTTTTCAATCAACCGACAACACTGTAGTGACGTCACTCTGAAACCACACATAGAAAAAGTAGATCGTAGAATCTGGTTAGAAAAGTCGAGAGAGATTTGGATTTGCCTTTTACCACACATAGAACAAGTAGATCGTAGAATCTGGTTAGAAAAGTCGAGAGAGATTTGGATTTGCCTTTTAAATCCCCTTTTTTTCGGTGGCTTGGTCCTAGATGGTCGATTTTGATTTTGGGCCCCTTTTTCGCCAAATAAGTTTTTGGGAAAAATCGCGAGGTTGTTTAAGAGAACCCTCATATTGTAGGCCCTCCTGTTTAGTTAATGAATTCACAGTGAATTATTAGCACATGTGTTAAATCATAGAATTGACGGGACAAACATATCGCCATGTGGGGTAAGTTCGTTTTTTTAGTGCAGTCCTTTCTTTATATTTCATTCTTTTTGTGCCCAGTAAGGCCTTGTATGCTAAACAAAGCCTTCTTTGGTTGCAGGCCATCTGAGAACTTCTGCTAGAGAAAAGTCTGCATCTTATGCCGCCAACACTTTTAGGCCGTCCACCATCTAGAGGTAATGTAGTCTTTTCCTTAATAAAACCGTACATAAAGTAATAATCATATGACTTTTAATTAAACTGCAATGATCTACTAGTTTCCTAACACCTTGTTCCTTGTTTTAGGCCTTTTATTGTTTATCTTCCGTCTGAGTCAACCTATTGGCCCTCTGCACTTGTCTCCCTCTTCGCTATCTTCTAGAAGAGGCCAACATTTTGTTGACAAACCATAGCCCTTTGAGTTCCATGTCTTGGGTTCCGACCAAGCTGGATAAGTACGGAGATTCTCAGATATGTTGAGGTGGTAACTATAGCGTAACAACTAATGTGCCCTTTCCATACATTCTTGCCCTGGTGCCCTTATCACAATTTGAGTATTTAATATTTACATTAAACATTTAAAACTACACATAAACAGTTAATCTAAATGTAGGTTACTAAATAAATAACAAGGGTCCCTTGCGCAGGTGACACTAGAGTAAAGAACTTACTTAACTTTGTGATACCAAATGCCTAGAAATAGTTTTCGGAGATTTGTAATTTTTAGTTAGAATAAGGTTGAGACTGCCATACTACCTGTTATTTAGTTTTGAATGTGGAAACTTTTAAATGATGTATAATACATTTATTTTTGGAAAAGTGATATTTTATTTGAGAACGAAGGTTCCCACTTTTCTTGTTAGTTTTAGTTTGCATTAGGCCTCCTTTGGTCAAAGTGGGTGGCGCCATTTACATCAGATTTGAAGCTTTACCCCCCCTACTCTCCATACTTAAGCTTCCGGGTATAAACCAAAAGGAGGTTCCTTTTCCATAAAATAAATTGTGTAATCACCACCCACCCTTAGTGAGCTATCTAGCTAGCTCGATATTTTGTCAGACACAGGCTGGTAACTTTGGAATCAGTGATAATACCTGGCCAGCTGTGATAAACTGTCTAGTAGAAAAATAACTGATACAATTTCTTATTACAAAATATATAAACCAGTAGTAAGAAAGAAGCCAGTACAAATTGGCAGCTCAAGAAGTTTTAAACTGGTACACTAAAATAAAACTAATAAAATATGTAGCATAAAACGTAGTAAATAAATGTTTGTTACTAAATACTATATAAATACATACCAAACAAGAAAAAGTAAAAAGTATTAAACAAAAATTGTTTTTTAAAAAATTATCCAATTAAAGGTTATGTATAATTTGTTATTATTTATACCTGTTTGATTTTTTTATATTTGACTATCTATAAGGAGACTATTTACTTACTCGAATCTCTGTGTTACATCCAGGATGTCCGGAAGTTGGAGAACAAACACTTTAAAAATGCCATAGTATCTTATAAAAAATTATTTTTGTTTTTTTTTAAATAAATATATATTACGACGAATCTTATGGTAAGTCTTAATGTGAAAAAGGCGTTAATTGATTAAGAATTATTATTCCTGTGTGTTAAAAAATAATTATTGCTAAAAATGCTTGCACGAGTATCTTATCAGTGTTTATGCAGTTATAGGATAACCTTATGACCTGCACACGTTCCTGTTTTATCTAATACAGCTGGTTATTTATGCTGTACAGGATGTCTCAAAGTAAATAATTCTAAAATAAAAACTCAAAGTATGTTTTAATTATATATTTTTATTAATATATTTCATATAAACCACACTCATCTCGACCATCAAATTTAAAAATAATTGATTGAAGGTGTTTTTTCACGTCATAGTTTGGATATATTTTCGTATATTCCAGCGCTGCCTCTGTTAATTTACGTTTCCATATTGTAGGTAATAATGGGTATAATGTTGGTAGTTTTTCCTCAATGATGTATCTGCATGAATCAAACCCAAAATATATCCATTCTGCTAACCATTTATAAATATTTTTATAACTTTTCTCCTCTAAAAGTTCTTCTAGTTCAAAGTCAATTTTAGTTGACCAATTATTATATTGAAAGTCCATCTTACTGTGTTCTAAATTTTAATTTACCACGTCTCGTTGTTGTATATCGGAAAATATTTTCTTGGTTTTTCCCCGGACTTGTATTTCTGCAAATATCACACAAATATGAAGCAATTTTGTTGCCTGTGCTTATTTTAACATTTATCACAGCGAAAATTATGATAAATTGATGGTGGTTTGGAACATTTTTTCATTTCACACGCACAACCTATCGCTACGACAGACACAGAAAAACTGATTTATCTAAAACTGTAGATGTAGATAAAGGATTATTTCATCTATGCTACAATGATTGAACTTACTGCGTTGGTTGTTTTATAGTCAACCGGCATCAAAACTTGGTGTTTTTTTTAAAGTCAACCATATACAATGTTCCCAACCTATGAGTGGATTAAACCAAGAAAAAAAAACCCCGTTGAATCTATTGCACCAAAGGAAATCCACATTGACCTGCTGATTGGATTGTAACAAAACACAGCTCTTGTGAACAGAAGAAAAACGAAGAAGTTAAGAAATATATTCAACAAGGCTATCGTGGTTAAAAAGAAGTATCAAAGGTCAAAGTTTACTTTTACTTCAACCTATAAATAGGGGGATTTATAAGTTGAAACTCTTATTTGTTTAAAACTCGTAGACAATGATTGTGTAGAAATAAAATTTCGGACTTCCATTGTCTTTATTTATTTTAAAACACGACGTTTCGGTTAGTAGGTATCTCTAACCGTTATCAAGTGTGAACTAAACAATCTAGTCTCTAGGCTACTACTTATACTACTTGGTGTGCAGTCAGGTGTGACGGCCCGCCCCCTTTTTTAATCCTAAGACGCCTGTTTTCCTTAAGGAGTGGTTTCCATATGTTTGGTATGTCCGTGCTTGGTTGACTGAAAACTTCTTTATTCTGCATTATATACGCAGCTTCAATAAACTTTCGTTTTCGCCAATGCGACTCCTTATGTAAAACTTTAGCTTCTGACCACTGAATCCTGTGATAATTTGACCAAGCATGGTCTGCTAAACCGGATTTTTCAATATCCCCTAATTGGGTACTTTTTAGATGTTCATTTACTCTAACCTGAAGAGGGCGATGATACATTCCTTATTATTTGAGGGATTGTCTGGTTTTGTTTTAGTTACAAAACTTCTTATCGTATTTCCCGAAGAAAATACTGTTTTTATATTATAGTGTTTAGCTATTCGTCTTATGTTTTCTGAAATCCCTTGAACATATGGAATGTTAATAACACCTAACGGATTATTATTTTGAGAATTTGGTACATTTAGTTTGTTTTTAATTTTAAATATCGTTGAGTTTATTAATTTCTCGGAATAACCATTCTGTTGTAAGTCCTTTTTAATGTTGTTAATTTCTGTGGTTAATTCTTCATTATTACTACAAATATTTACGGCTCTTAAATACAAACTTTTTATAACTCCTTGTTTTGTTGCAACAGAATGATTAGACTTAAAATTTAGGTACTGTCCCGTGTGTGTAGGTTTCCTATATACAGTGGTTTGAATGTTTCTGTCTAATCGTTTGACAAGAACATCCAAAAAAGGTAAGGCCGAATCTTTTTCAATTTCCATGGTGCACTTGATTGTTGGTCGAATACCGTTTAAATGGTGTAGAAAATTTTGTAGTTCGTCATCATTTTCCGGCCATATAATAAATGTGTCATCCATGTATCGTAGCCATAGTTTTGGCTTGACTCTTGCTGTGTTGATCGCATGGCCCTCGAACCACTCCATGTAGATGTTTGCTACCACTGGCGAAAGAGATGAACCCATTGGGAGTCCATCATTTTGCGCGTAAAACTTATCTTTCACTTGAAAGTAAGAGTTACGGAGACAGAGCTCCAAAAGATCCATCACCCCCTCCACCGATAGCGTTGTTCTCACGTGAAGTGTATCATCAGTTTGTAATTTGTTTTTAATGATACTGAGTGACTTATTTATTGGCACGTTGGTGTAGAGACTTTCTACATCAAAACTTACAAATCTATCGCCGTGATCTAATTCGATACCTTTTAAAAACCTCCACAAAATGTTCCGAGTTTTTTACAAAAGATTCGGACTTACCCTGTAGTGGTTGAATTATGTCCAACAAAAACCTCGACAAAGTGCTGGTCGGTGAGTCCCTGGAGCTGGTAATTGGTCGCAGTGGTATATCCTTCTTATGGATCTTTGGTAATCCATAAAAATGTGGTGCCTTACTGTGGTGTGGAGTCAGGCGGGATCTAGCAGCGTCCGGGATATTTTCAGCATACTTCTTCAAAGTCCTGTAGATGCGTCCTTCTATGGTGGTGGTTGGGTCTTTGGGTAGTTGCTTGTAGTCTCCTTTCTCCAGAACTTTTTGGATCTTTTTGTCGTAAGTCTCGACATCCATGATCACCGTTGCGTTTCCTTTGTCGGCCGGTAGAATCTTGACTGATTTGTCAGCCTGCAGGTTCTTGATTGCCCGTTGTTCTTGACTGGTGATGTTTGTCTTTTGTTGCTTCTTTCTGTCCAACGTTGTTCTTACTTTATGGCGAAACTCATCAGCTTCGGGTTGAGGTAGACTAACGGTCTCTATTGCTGCAATAATTTCCAGTGTCGGTGTCTGTGCCGGTGCAATGGCGAACTTAAGTCCCTTACTGAGTACCAATTCTTCGTTGGTGCTCAGAGTCCTTTTGGAGATGTTCAATATAGTGCTTGGTGTTGTTGAGTCTGTTCTATCTTGAGTACGTGTCTGTAGTTTCTTGAGTTTTTCTCGGTGAGTTGATCGTATCTTCTGTCGTTCTCTGTTGCACGTACTGTCAATTTTACTCAGTATCGGTTCGTAGTCTTCCTCCCATGTGTGTCGTCTAATTTCTTCAAATCGCTCCTCCATGTCGGCGTTGAAGTTGGCTTTTCTCCATCGATGGTAACTGATTTGGGATCGGATTAGTGCTTGGCTTGTCCTCTCTAAGATCTTCTTCGTTCTCACTCCCGGAAAGTTGGCTTTTAGGCGGAAACCAACCGGAATGACACCACTGTCGCGCGCCTCGCACAAGAATGAAATGTGTTCTTCTTCCTTTATCACTTTAAGTTTGGTCTTCTCGTAGCCTCTGAATAGATTGTTGATTCCGGGTCCGTACCGTTCTTCAACTCTTTGTTTAAAACTCGTAGACAATGATTGTGTAGAAATAAAATTTGGGACTTCCATTGTCTTTATTTATTTTAAAACACGACGTTTCGATTAGTAAGTATCTCTAACCGTTATCAAGTGTGAACTAAACAATCTAGTCTCTGGGGCTACTACTTATACTACTTGGTGTGCAGTCAGGTGTGACGGCCCGCCCCCTTTTTTAATCCTAAGACGCCTGTTTTCCTTAAGGAGTGGTTTCCATATGTTTGGTATGTCCGTGCTTGGTTGACTGAAAACTTCTTTATTCTGCATTATATACCCAGCTTCAATAAACTTTCGTTTTCGCCAATGCGACTCCTTATGTAAAACTTTAGCTTCTGACCACTGAATCCTGTGATCATTTGACCAAGCATGATCTGCTAAACCGGATTTTTCAATATCCCCTAATTGGGTACTTTTTAGATGTTCATTTACTCTAACCTGAAGAGGGCGTTTCGTTTCACCTACATATGATTTACCACACTCACACGGGATTTAGTAAAGACATTCCTTATTATTTGAGGGATTGTCTGGTTTTGTTTTAGTTACAAAACTTCTTATCGTATTTCCCGAAGAAAATACTGTTTTTATATTATAGTGTTTAGCTATTCGTCTTATGTTTTCTGAAATCCCTTGAACATATGGAATGTTAATAACACCTAACGGATTATTATTTTGAGAATTTGGTACATTTAGTTTGTTTTTAATTTTAAATATCGTTGAGTTTATTAATTTCTCGGAATAACCATTCTGTTGTAAGTCCTTTTTAATGTTGTTAATTTCTGTGGTTAATTCTTCATTATTACTACAAATATTTACGGCTCTTAAATACAAACTTCTTATAACTCCTTGTTTTGTTGCAACAGAATGATTAGACTTAAAATTTAGGTACTGTCCCGTGTGTGTAGGTTTCCTATATACAGTGGTTTGAATGTTTCTGTCTAATCGTTTGACAAGAACATCCAAAAAAGGTAAGGCCGAATCTTTTTCAATTTCCATGGTGCACTTGATTGTTGGTCGAATACCGTTTAAATGGTGTAGAAAATTTTGTAGTTCGTCATCATTTTCCGGCCATATAATAAATGTGTCATCCATGTATCGTAGCCATAGTTTTGGTTTGACTCTTGCTGTGTTGATCGCATGGCCCTCGAACCACTCCATGTAGATGTTTGCTACCACTGGCGAAAGAGATGAACCCATTGGGAGTCCATCATTTTGCGCGTAAAACTTATCTTTCACTTGAAAGTAAGAGTTACGGAGACAGAGCTCCAAAAGATCCATCACCCCCTCCACCGATAGCGTTGTTCTCTCGTGAAGTGTATCATCAGTTTGTAATTTGTTTTTAATGATACTGAGTGACTTATTTATTGGCACGTTGGTGTAGAGACTTTCTACATCAAAACTTACAAATCTATCGCCGTGATCTAATTCGATACCTTTTCAAACCTCCACAAAATGTTCCAAGTTTTTTGACAAAAGATTCGGACTTACCCTGTAGTGGTTGAATTATGTCCAACAAAAACCTCGACAAAGTGCTGGTCGGTGAGTCCCTGGAGCTGGTAATTGGTCGCAGTGGTATATCCTTCTTATGGATCTTTGGTAATCCATAAAAATGTGGTGCCTTACTGTGGTGTGGAGTCAGGCGGGATCTAGCAGCGTCCGGGATATTTTCAGCATAATTCTTCAAAGTCCTGTAGATGCGTCCTTCTATGGTGGTGGTTGGCTCTTTGGGTAGTCGCTTGTAGTCTTTTTTCTCCAGAACTTCTTGGATCTTTTTGTCGTAAGTCTCGACATCCATGATCACCGTTGCGTTTCCTTTGTCGGCCGGTAGAATCTTGATTGATTTGTCAGCCTGCAGGTTCTTGATTGCCCGTTGTTCTTGACTGGTGATGTTTGTCTTTTGTTGCTTCTTTCTCGTTGGACAGAAAGAAGCAACAAAAGACAAACATCACCAGTCAAGAACAAGGGGCAATCAAGAACCTGCAGGCTGACAAATCAATCAAGATTCTACCGGCCGACAAAGGAAACGCAACGGTGATCATAGATGTCGAGACTTACGACAAAAAGATCCAAGAAGTTCTGGAGAAAGGAGACTACAAGCAACTACCCAAAGACCCAACCACCACCATAGAAGGACGCATCTACAGGACTTTGAAGAAGTATGCTGAAAATATCCCGGACGCTGCTAGATCCCGCCTGACTCCACACCACAGTAAGGCACCACATTTTTATGGATTACCAAAGATCCATAAGAAGGATGTACCACTGCGACCAATTACCAGCTCCAGGGACTCACCGACCAGCACTTTGTCGAGGTTTTTGTTGGACATAATTCAACCACTACAGGGTAAGTCCGAATCTTTTGTCAAAAACTCGGAACATTTTGTGGAGGTTTTAAAAGGTATCGAATTAGATCACGGCGATAGATTTGTAAGTTTTGATGTAGAAAGTCTCTACACCAACGTGCCAATAAATGAGTCACTCAGTATCATTAAAAACAAATTACAAACTGATGATACACTTCACGAGAGAACAACGCTATCGGTGGAGGGGGTGATGGATCTTTTGGAGCTCTGTCTCCGTAACTCTTACTTTCAAGTGAAAGATAAGTTTTACGCGCAAAATGATGGACTCCCAATGGGTTCATCTCTTTCGCCAGTGGTAGCAAACATCTACATGGAGTGGTTCGAGGGCCATGCGATCAACACAGCAAGAGTCAAACCAAAACTATGGCTACGATACATGGATGACACATTTATTATAGGGCCGGAATAAGATGACGAACTACAAAATTTTCTACAGCATTTAAACGGTATTCGACCAACAATCAAGTGCACCATGGAAATTGAAAAAGATTCGGCCTTACCTTTTTTGGATGTTCTTGTCAAACGATTAGACAGAAACATTCAAACCACTGTATATAGGAAACCTACACACACGGGACAGTACCTAAATTTTAAGTCTAATCATTCTGTTGCAACAAAACAAGGAGTTATAAGAAGTTTGTATTTAAGAGCCGTAAATATTTGTAGTAATAATGAAGAATTAACCACAGAAATTAACAACATTAAAAAGGACTTACAACAGAATGGTTATTCCGAGAAGTTAATAAACTCAACGATATTTAATATTAAAAACAAACTAAATGTACCAAATTCTCAAAATAATAATCCGTTAGGTGTTATTAACATTCCATATGTTCAAGGGATTTCAGAAAACATAAGACGAATAGCTAAACACTATAATATAAAAACAGAATTTCTTCGGGAAATACGATAAGAAGTTTTGTAACTAAAACAAAACCAGACAATCCCTCAAATAATAAGGAATGTATTTACCAAATCCCGTGTGAGTGTGGTAAATCATATGTAGGTGAAACGAAACGCCCTCTTCAGGTTAGAGTAAATGAACATCTAAAAAGTACCCAATTAGGGGATATTGAAAAATCCGGTTTAGCAGATCATGCTTGGTCAAATGATCACAGGATTCAGTGGTCAGAAGCTAAAGTTTTACATAAGGAGTCGCATTGGCGTAAACGAAAGTTTATTGAAGCTGCGTATATAATGCAGAATAAAGAAGTTTTCAGTCAACCAAGCACGGACATACCAAACATATGGAAACCACTCCTTAAGGAAAACAGGCATCTTAGGATTAAAAAAGGGGGCGGGCCGTCACACCTGACTGCACACCAAGTAGTATAAGTAGTAGCCTAGAGACTAGATTGTTTAGTTCACACTTGATAACGGATAGAGATACTTACTAACCGAAACGTCGTGTTTTAAAATAAATAATGACAATGGAAGTCCGAAATTTTATTTCTACACAATCATTGTCTACGAGTTTTAAACAAATAGTTGAAGAACGGTACGGACCCGGAATCAACAATCTATTCAGAGGCTACGAGAAGACCAAACTTAAAGTGATAAAGGAAGAAGAACACATTTCATTCTTGTGCGAGGCGCGCGACAGTGGTGTCATTCCGGTTGGTTTCCGCCTAAAAGCCAACTTTCCGGGAGTGAGAACGAAGAAGATCTTAGAGAGGACAAGCCAAGCACTAATCAGATCCCAAATCAGTTACCATCGATGGAGAAAAGCCAACTTCAACGCCGATATGGAGGAGCGATTTGACGAAATTAGACGACACACATGGGAGGAAGACTACGAACCGATACTGAGTAAAATTGACAGTACGTGCAACAGAGAACGACAGAAGATACGATCAACTCACCGAGAAAAACTCAAGAAACTACAGACACGTACTCAAGATAGAACAGACTCAACAACACCAAGCACTATATTGAACATCTCCAAAAGGACTATGAGCACCAACGAAGAATTGGTACTCAGTAAGGGACTTAAGTTCGCCATTGCACCGGCACAGACACCGACACTGGAAATTATTGCAGCAATAGAGACCGTTAGTCTACCTCAACCCGAAGCTGATGAGTTTCGCCATAAAATAAGAACAACGTTGGACAGAAAGAAGCAACAAAAGACAAACATCACCAGTCAAGAACAACGGGCAATCAAGAACCTGCAGGCTGACAAATCAATCAAGATTCTACCGGCCGACAAAGGAAACGCAACGGTGATCATGGATGTCGAGACTTACGACAAAAAGATCCAAGAAGTTCTGGAGAAAGGAGACTACAAGCAACTACCCAAAGACCCAACCACCACCATAGAAGGACGCATCTACAGGACTTTGAAGAAGTATGCTGAAAATATCCCGGACGCTGCTAGATCCCGCCTGACTCCACACCACAGTAAGGCACCACATTTTTATGGATTACCAAAGATCCATAAGAAGGATATACCACTGCGACCAATTACCAGCTCCAGGGACTCACCGACCAGCATTTTGTCGAGGTTTTTGTTGGACATAATTCAACCACTACAGGGTAAGTCCGAATCTTTTGTCAAAAACTCGGAACATTTTGTGGAGGTTTTAAAAGGTATCGAATTAGATCACGGCGATAGATTTGTAAGTTTTGATGTAGAAAGTCTCTACACCAACGTGCCAATAAATGAGTCACTCAGTATCATTAAAAACAAATTACAAACTGATGATACACCTCACGAGAGAACAACGCTATCGGTGGAGGGGGTGATGGATCTTTTGGAGCTCTGTCTCCGTAACTCTTACTTTCAAGTGAAAGATAAGTTTTACGCGCAAAATGATGGACTCCCAATGGGTTCATCTCTTTCGCCAGTGGTAGCAAACATCTACATGGAGTGGTTCGAGGGCCATGCGATCAACACAGCAAGAGTCAAACCAAAACTATGGCTACGATACATGGATGACACATTTATTATATGGCCGGAAAATGATGACGAACTACAAAATTTTCTACACCATTTAAACGGTATTCGACCAACAATCAAGTGCACCATGGAAATTGAAAAAGATTCGGCCTTACCTATTTTGGATGTTCTTGTCAAACGATTAGACAGAAACATTCAAACCACTGTATATAGGAAACCTACACACACGGGACAGTACCTAAATGTTAAGTCTAATCATTCTGTTGCAACAAAACAAGGAGTTATAAGAAGTTTGTATTTAAGAGCCGTAAATATTTGTAGTAATAATGAAGAATTAACCACAGAAATTAACAACATTAAAAAGGACTTACAACAGAATGGTTATTCCGAGAAATTAATAAACTCAACGATATTTAAAATTAAAAACAAACTAAATGTACCAAATTCTCAAAATAATAATCCGTTAGGTGTTATTAACATTCCATATGTTCAAGGGATTTCAGAAAACATAAGACGAATAGCTAAACACTATAATATAAAAACAGTATTTTCTTCGGGAAATACGATAAGAAGTTTTGTAACTAAAACAAAACCAGGCAATCCCTCAAATAATAAGGAATGTATTTACCAAATCCCGTGTGAGTGTGGTAAATCATATGTAGGTGAAACGAAACGCCTTCTTCAGGTTAGAGTAAATGAACATCTAAAAAGTACCCAATTAGGGGATATTGAAAAATCCGGTTTAGCAGATCATGCTTGGTCAAATGATCACAGGATTCAGTGGTCAGAAGCTAAAGTTTTACATAAGGAGTCGCATTGGCGAAAACGAAAGTTTATTGAAGCTGCGTATATAATGCAGAATAAAGAAGTTTTCAGTCAACCAAGCACGGACATACCAAACATATGGAAACCACTCCATAAGGAAAACAGGCGTCTTAGGATTAAAAAAGGGGGCGGGCCGTCACACCTGACTGCACACCAAGTAGTATAAGTAGTAGCCTAGAGACTAGATTGTTTAGTTCACACTTGATAACGGTTAGAGATACTTACTAACCGAAACGTCGTGTTTTAAAATAAATAAAGACAATGGAAGTCCGAAATTTTATTTCTTGAAACTCTTACTTTCAGAAAAAACGCTTTTAAAGATGGTTGAAAATAATAGTATTATTAAAGTGTGGGATGAGATCTCTGCGTCACCAGTTATTACAGAGGACTTTATTGGATGGTTTTGTGACCATGTGAACTGGGAAGTAATTTGTCGCAAACAAAGATTATCTGTTTTTTTTAGGGCGACCTATATTAATAAGATGCATTGGCCCAATGTGTCTAGATATCAAAATTTAAGCTAAGCTTTTATGCATATGTTTAAAAGCGAACTCTGGCCTTTACTTTGTCGTTATCAACGGATGTCTGAAAATTTTATAAGGGAAAATGAATGGCGTATCGACCGGGAATACTTATTAAAGTATCAAACACATCTTTCGACAGAGTTTTGTGAAGAGATGCGTCAAAAACATATTAAACCAGAAGAGGGAAGGATTTATGAAGATGCGCAAATGGAAGAGTCAACTAATATTCAAAATGAGAAGAAACAGTTAAATGGCACTTCAAAGCTGTATAATAACCCATCAAATTTTAGAATGTCATCAATAGGTGGCTCATTTTAGTTATTTAGCAACTGTTGTGTTCAAAGGATGGTTGTTCCCGTTAAATATGTGTGTCCAAAATGTAAAGGAAAAACCGATTACGAGAATCAGCTGTGTATTCCATGTACGTTCCAAAAAGATATTGTCAACTGTAATGGGTTTAAGCATGTTCCCTCCAAGTACTTTAGAAACCCAAACCAGGATGAAAAATAATACTTAAGTAATATTCAACTGTATTTTAAGAAAATAGTAAATAAAATATATATAATAAGTATTATATGTTTTTATTTAATTAATACTAAGCAACATTACTTTTATCTATCCAGCTATTATGTTTATTTTCAAATCCTAACCACTTTACAAACACCTTATTTTTAGCACGTTTCAAAACTTTTTCTACTAAATATATATCAGAATATTTTACTTTTTGCAGCTGAAGTTCATAGAATCCTCCCTTAATTTCATTGTTACTAGCATCCTCCAATAGGTATGTTACTGGGTTGGTGAGCTGAATTTTCTTAACAGTAAAAATTTCAGTAGACCAATTTGGCATGTATTTCTTATCAAACACACCTCGTAGTTTTGAAATGCGAACATGGTCACCAACCTTGTATTTTGGTTTAAATGTCATCTTTATATGATTATAGACCGTTTTGAGCAATAGTTTTTCATGTTTTTGTCGCACCTCTGAGGGTTTCATTCCTATAGTTCGATGTTTCCGATTGTTATAAATTTGAACAATCTTTGGTAGGATATCATACCATTTGTAAGATCCTTGATAGTTAAATTCTTTCCACTTTAGGTTTTTAAGGGTTCGGTTTACCCTTTCAACAATTTGAGCCTTTTTTTCACTAAATGAACTATAGGGACCTTGTATCTTTTCAACAGTTTTTCTATCGTCGAATTGTAAAACTCTTTTCCATGATTGGTTTGAAGATGAAGTGGTACCTGTTCTTTAAGCACTTTTTCTATAGCTTTCGACACTTCTTCCCCAGTTTTTGTTTTTAATGGATAGGCCCAAACATATTTCGAGAAACAGTTAATAACCACTAAAATGTATTTAAAACCTTTGTTTTCGTTTGCGTACGGTATCATCTCCACAAGATCTGCTTGAAATAGATCATTTAGTGATTTCACAATCACTCTACGTCGTAAAAATTTAATTCTAGTCGGTTTGTGTATTTCATTAACTACTTGTTGCTTAACATCTGTAATAAAATTATTAACCATCTCTGTTCTAAATAATATTGGCTTCTTATAGCTCCTCAACTATAGAGTAGATTTCGTTTGTGTGACCTGTGTTGCCAGCTGTCTGAGATGCTAATAATAAATGTAACCGTTGTACAAGTTCATTAGGATCATCCCAGTACACGTACTCTATAAGACTATTGGAGTACTCCATTTCCTCCTTTAGATCTCCACCTTTATATGTGTCACTAAAGAGTTTCTTAAATTTTGTTGAGTAGCTATCGGTGATCACATCTCCAGAGGCCTTATGATATTTTCTGTTTGCATAGGTGTGTTCAATAATGTCTCGAAAGGCGTCTGCGTCATATTGAGTGTACTTTGTAGGCATATTTTTACGAAAGAGTAATTTGTACAAACCATGTGTACCTTTATAGCGTTTACCTTTTATAATTAAATCAGTTCCATCAAAATCAATTTTCGAATCACCAATATAAAAATTGTCAATATCATCTCGCCGTACACGAAACTTGGAAAAATAATTTTGTGGGTCAGAAGGCACGGTGGATGGATCATCTAAAAATTCTTTAATATAGCTTGCAAGTAAAGGATGAAACTGACTGTAGTAATCATTCTCGGATTTATTCATCAAGTCGTCCGTTTTCAAACTCTTCCTGCTTTCTGGCCTCATTCTATGTAAAGTTCTCTGCTGCATCTTTTAACACTACTTTTCTCAAAAAATAACCACTTGTGGTGGGATTATTTGTGTTGTCAATCTGGGTGATAATGAAGGTATATTGACCAGTTTCGGAGGCTTTTTATCGGTTAAACTAGATTCAATATTTTCCAAGTGTTTTATAGTGGGCTGAAATAGGTTAGCCTGTGAAATCTGACCCTGCTTTAACAAATTTAATTTCTCACGTATTATTTTTCTTTTAGAAATTAATTGTTTTTTTAAGTTTTTTTCACCACCACCTCTAACAATTTTTATGTTTTCTTCTGACATTTTTATCTATGTTATCTCTACAAGTGTGTTAAAACTATTAACACTAAGCAGTATTTGAATCTAAAGATATATAAAGTTATCAAAACGATACCGATATCTTCCCTTATCAATATCACAATCTTTAAAAATTGTCAAAAAATCATACTCATCTTTTGAAATTCATCAAATGTAATATCAGTGCCAATATTTTTGGTATATAAATGTTTTACATTTAGTAAATCTTGTTTGAATAAAATTAAACCGTTGGCATTGTCTCTTATTAAATGTTTAGGTATTTTTGCATATGTTTGAGAGAGATAGAAACTGTCAATATTATTATGTTGACACATACTAAAGTAGTCTATCTCTACGTCATCAAATATAAAAATGGAAAACGGATTTGCTTCTGATGGAGGAATTATGTTTTCGCTACTGTTGTAGTACTCTATTTCTTTAATGGGTTTTAATAGGTTCTCCCATTATAAATACTTTGGTTGGTATAGACTTTTTGAATACACAGACACATTTTTAAACTTTAAACCGTTTGAATGTTCCAAAAGGCTCAATATAAGGTTGGTTTTTCCACAGTTTGATGGGCCCACGATAAGACATCTAATAGATGATGGAAACAGAAAACCATGTCTTTGTTTGCAACTCGTAGACAATGATTGTGTAAAAAAAAATTTCGGACTTCCATTGTCTTTATTTATTTTAAAACACGACGTTTCGGTTAGTAAGTATCTCTAACCGTTATCAAGTGTAAACTAAACAATATAGTCTTTAAGCTACTACTTATACTACTTGGTGTGCAGTCAGGTGTGACGGCCCGCCCCCTTTTTTAATCCTAAGACGCCTGTTTTCCTTAAGGAGTGGTTTCCATATGTTTGGTATGTCCGTGCTTGGTTGACTGAAAACTTTTTTATTCTGCATTATAAACGCAGCTTCAATAAACTTTCGTTTGTCGCCAATGCGACTCCTTATGTAAAACTTTAGCTTCTGACCACTGAATCCTGTGATCATTTGACCATGCATGATCTGCTAAACCGGATTTTTCAATATCCCCTAATTGGGTACTTTTTAGATGTTCATTTACTCTAACCTAAAGAGGGCGAACGAAGAATTGGTACTCAGTAAGGGACTTAAGTTCGCCATTGCACCGGCACAGACACCGACACTGGAAATTATTGCGGCAATAGAAACCGTTAGTCTACCTCAACCCGAAGCTGATGAGTTTCGCCATAAAGTAAGAACAACGTTGGAAAGAAAGAAACAACAAAAGACAAACATCACCAGTCAAGAACAACGGGCAATCAAGAACCTGCAGGCTGACAAATCAATCAAGATTCTACCGGCCGACAAAGGAAACGCGACGGTGATCATAGATGTCGAGACTTACGACAAAAAGATTCAAGAAGTTCTGGAGAAAGGAGACTACAAGCAACTACCCAAAGATCCAACCACCACCATAGAAGGACGCATCTACAGGACTTTGAAGAAGTATGCTGAAAATATCCCGGACGCTGTTAGATCCCGCCTGACTCCACACCACAGTAAGGCACCACATTTTTATGGATTACCAAAGATCCATAAGAAGGATATACCACTGCGACCAATCACCAGCTCCAGGGACTCACCGACCAGCACTTGGTCGAGGTTTTTGTTGGACATAATTCAACCACTACAGGGTAAGTCCGAATCTTTTGTCAAATACTCGGAACATTTTGTCGAGGTTTTAAAAGGTATCGAGTTAGATCCCGGCGATAGATTTGTAAGTTTTGATGTAGAAAGTCTCTACACCAACGTGCCAATAAATGAGTCACTCAGTATCATCAAAAACAAATTACAAACTGATGATACACTTCACGAGAGAACAACGCTATCGGTGGAGGGGGTGATGGATCTTTTGGAGCTCTGTCTCCGTAACTCTTACTTTCAAGTGAAAGATAAGTTTTACGCGCAAAATGATGGACTCTAAATGGGTTTATCTCTTTCGCCAGTGGTAGTAAACATCTACATGGAGTGGTTCGAGGACCATGCGATCAACACAGCAAGAGTCAAACCAAAACTATGGCTACGATACATGGATGACACATTTATTATATGGCCGGAAAATGAAGACGAACTACAGAATTTTCTACACCATTTAATCGGTATTCGACCAACAATCAAGTGCACCATGGAAATTGAAAAAGATTCGGCCTTACCTTTTTTGGATGTTCTTGTCAAACGATCAGACAGAAACATTCAAACCACTGTATATAGGAAACTTACACACACGGGATAGTACCTAAATTTTAAGTCTAATCATTCTGTTGCTACAAAACAAGGAGTTATAAGAAGTTGGTATTTAAAAGCCATAAATATTTGTAGTAATAATGAAGAATTAACTACAGAAATTAAAAACATTAAAAAGGACTTACAACAGAATGGTTATTCCGAGAAATTAATAAACTCAACGATATTTAAAATAAAATTAAACTAAACGTACCAAATTCTCAAAACAATAATCCGTTAGGTGTTATTAACATTCCATATGTTCAAGGGATTTCAGAAAACATAAGACGAATAGCTAAACACTATAATATAAAAACAGTATTTTCTTCGGGAAATACGATAAGAAGTTTTGTAACTAAAACTAAACCAGACAATCCCTCATATAATAAGGAATGTATTCATCAAATCCCGTGTGAGTGTGGTAAATCATATGTAGGTGAAACAAAACGCCCTCTTCAGGTTAGAGTAAATGAACATCTAAAAAGTACCCAATTAGGGGATATTGAAAAATCCGGTTTAGCAGATCATGCATGGTCAAATGATCACAGGATTCAGTGGTCAGAATCTAAAGTTTTACATAAGGAGTCGCATTGGCGAAAACGAAAGTTTATTGAAGCTGCGTTTATAATGCAGATTAAAGAAGTTTTCAGTCAACCAAGCACGGATATACCAATCATATGGAAACCACTCCTTAAGGAAAACAGGCGTCTTAGGATTAAAAAAGGAGGCGGGCCGTCACACCTGACTGCACACCAAGTAGTGTACGTAGTAGCTTAAAGACTAGATTGTTTAGTTTACACTCGATAACGGTTAGAGATACCCACTAACCGAAACGTCGTGTTTTAAAATAAATAAAGACAATGGAAGTCCGAAATTTTATTTTTACAGGAAACCATGTCTTGATGTAGTACTTGCATTAATATCATGGTTTTTAACTTCTAAACGCACTTTTTGTTTAACAATCTTTTTCATTTTCTATAGAAATATTATGCAACTCAACAGTGTTGAACTGGTAATGTATAAAAAAAGTAAAGACTTTGCTTTTTATTTAGTCTTAAGTGAAACGCTATGAAGTACTATGTTAGTTCAAACGTTAATGGGCAAGGGCTGTTAAACAGTGCTATAAATAATCTGCCCTTCGAAATGCATATCCCAGGGTTTTCTTATTGTGGACCTGGGACTAAGCTAGAGAAACGTTTAGCCAGAGGGGATAAAGGTATTAACCAGCTTGATAGAGCATGCAAAGATCATGACATTTCCTATTCAACTAATATGGAGTTGACCGACCGTCATGAGGCAGATAAAGTTTTATTGAGAAAAGCTTTAGAACGGATGCGAGTAATGGATTCAGGCTTATAAAAAAAACTGGCTGCTTCTGGTGTAGCTGCTGCTATGGGTACCAAGCTAAAACTAGGGATGGGTATGGTAAATAATTTATCAAAAAATGATCAAGTGCCACGTTTAAAGGCAGTGCGTCAGTGCTTAAATATGATTCAACGTGGGATAAAGATGACAAAAAATTATTTAGGCTCTCTTGAAACTCTAGAGGGTCAAATTAAAGATCCATCACAAACAATGAGAAAATCGTCATCATGCAAACCAAGAAAACCACGGTTATAAAAATTAAAAAAAGATGAACCTGAAACAGAAGCTATGGAAACTAATTCACTCCCTTTACATTGTTAAGAGTCAAAAAAAAAGAGAAAGTTAAGCGATTCGGTTAATGTTCTCTTTCAATTACCAAAAACCGACACAACT
This sequence comes from Aspidapion aeneum, assembly GCA_963576565.1. Taxonomy (NCBI): domain Eukaryota; kingdom Metazoa; phylum Arthropoda; class Insecta; order Coleoptera; family Brentidae; genus Aspidapion; species Aspidapion aeneum. The sequence continues at coordinate 55,298,862 of OY755045.1, forward strand.
GCTGTTTTGAGTGAAGGACCATTGGAGCAGAAGTCACTAAAGCGGAGACTAAGCATTGATGGTGAAGAAAATGACAATATGCATAGCAACATTAAAAAAACCAAAAGTTATATAAATCTTAAACACCTTCAAACACACATATCAGTTGCTTTCATTCTTGTGTAAACTTTCAAGGTAGTAACATCATTCTTAAAAAATGAGTAAAACGAGAAAATCAAGAAAACCCATAAAAAGTAGAAAAACATCAATTTTTAAAAGAAAGAGGCACAATTGTAAAGAAAAAAATCAAAACATTGAGTTTTAGTCAAACAACAAAAAAGATAAAGGATAGATTAAAACAACGAAAACCACAAGACTTTGAAACTGCAGTCAAAGTTGCTCTCAACACAGCAGAAAAAACAAAGGAAAGGTACGACCTGCACGAATAATAAAACTACCAAAAAAAGGTGGTTTTTTTCCTCTAATACCAATCATGGCCCTTGGTGCTTTAGGGAGCGGCACCGCAGGAATAATGAAAGCCGTTAATGCTGCTAAATCTGCAAATCAACAATTGCAAGAGGCTCAACGATATAACCAAAGTATGCAGTCCATTGCTATGGGTAAAGAATTATTTCTCAAACCATATAAACTAAGAATGGGTCTTTTTTTACACAAAGGTGGATGTCAAAAAACAAAAACCTAAAGTTTTTGAAGAAAACTTTACCGATTTCACTACAACAGCGAGCTCTTACAAATATTGACCTGAAAAAGTATACAAAGCTGTTAAAAATTAAACATTTTAGAGGTGTGTTTATGAGAGATGAACTACCCTCAAAGATACATAAATTTGAGTCGGGGATAATTAATTTAGATAGTAGTAGAGGATCAGGAAGTCATTGGACTTGTTATAAGAAAATTAAAAATAATGTACACTATTTTGATAGTTTTGGTAATTTACGACCTCCTATAGAATCTGTAAGATACTTTAGTTCTAATGGTGACTCAAAAGTACTGTATAATTATAACCCCTACCAGACTTATGATTCTGTAAATTGTGGACACTTGTGTTTAAGTTTTTTGTATTACTTTAAGGGTTAATAAAAAACGTCTACTAAACTACATGGTTTTTCATTTATCAATGAACCGCTATATAGTAAACATGTCCTACACCTTTACCCTATCCGGAAATCATCACTCCTTTCAGCAAACATCTATCCAGCTATAGTGCTAAACGAGCTTGAGCAATATGATTTGGGGCTCATTAATTTCGAAAGTTACAACTCAATACCGAATGTGGATAGTTCAAATAATTTATTTTGCTTTAATGATGATAAAATTATAAAAATACCTGAGGGGTCATATGAAATTAAGGACTTGAACGATTTCCTAAATAAATACTCAAAGCAAACTTTAAAGGAGGAACAATTTGAAATAAGTATAACAGCTAACCATAATACCTTACAGTGGGAGTTTATATGCAATAAAAAGAATAATTTTGAAAAGGAAAATTCCATTGGAAGTTTACTAGGATTTGCAGGAAAAACTCTAGAGGCAGATAAAAAACATATATCTGAAAATCCGGTTGATATATTAAAAGTGAATACTATATGTGTTGAGTGCAACTTGGTTATAAACTCGTATAATAACGGAAAATCAGTGCACATGTTACACATGTTTTACCCCTCTTCTCCTCCAGGTTATAAAATTATAGAAAGACCCTCAAATGTGATACATCTACCAATCAGCACTCATTATATTGATGATATTTTACTTAAAATAACTGACCAAGGTGGAAAACCCATCAATTTTCGAAGAGAAGTGGTCACGATTAGACTGCATGTAAAAAAAATCCGTTTAAAAATGGTGTTTTTGTGTAATCATAATACTTTTGGTATTCCTTATGAAGAAATTACCGCCTTAGAGGAAAGTAATAAAATATTTAAGAAGAAGATTCATAGTGTTCCACCATTTAGTAATAAACAGCTAGTCAAAGAGCTAACACCTGAAAATAACTAAAAGGACAATAACTACCATCATAGGCAAAAGACTTAAGAAATTTTGGTATAATTTAAAAGTACGTGTCAGTTGTGGTATAAGAAGAATATGTTTTTCAGTGCGGTGTAGCTTAAAGTGTTTTGAAAAAAATGAGTCGTAACATTCTACGAGTGGATGAAAACGTGCTCTATGATAATTCGATTGTGAGTTACCAACTACATAGTCATCAACCATATGCTTCAACCACCTTCAAACAACAATGATGAAATTCGAATTCCGATACAAACTCAAGACATCTATACCCTGCCTAGTCAAAGTGTTCTTTACCTTGAAGGAAAAGTACTACTGAAAGATGACAATACTGCCAGCACTAATGTGCACTTTGCAAACAATGGTTTAGCACATTTATTTGATGAAATTCGTTATGAGTTAGGAGGGGTGATTGTGGACCGTGTTAGAAATCCTGGGATTACATCAACAATAAAAGATTACTGCTCATTCAAGGAAAGTGATGGTAACACCCTTCAAAATGCTGGTTGGACACTTAAAGAAAATCCACCTATATTAGATGGTTCCGGTAATTTCAATATATGTTTACCCCTAAAAACCCTTATGGGGGTATTTGAGGACCATCATAAGATTATTTTAAATGTACGACAAGAACTCGTGTTGATTCGCAGCAATTCCGATTTAAGCGCTTTAATTGAAACTGAGGATAAAAAAGAAAAACATAAGGTGGTGTTAAATAAAGTTCATTGGAAAATTCCACATGTTAGAGTGTCAGATGATTAAAAATTGTGCCTTTACAAGTATTTAGAGGGTAACAGAGCATCCACAACAACTTTAAACTACAACTAATCACACATGGGCAGTGAAAACTTCAAATCAACTGGAGACACCACGTTTCGTTATTATTGGATTTCAGACAGATAGAAACAACTTGCTTAGTAAAAATATGAGCCGTTTTGACCACTTATCATTAACCAATTTAAAAGTCTATTTAAACTCCGAAGTTTTTCCATATGATAATTTAAATTTAGATTTTGATAACAATCAGTATGCTATTCTATATGAAATGTATGCCCAGTATCAAAAATCCTATTATTACCACGATCAAAGCGAACCTTGCTTTCACCCGATAAGCTTTAAAAATGATGCCCCACTGGTAGTTATCGACTGCTCTCGACAGAGTGAAGACGTGCTCAAAGGTGGTGCAGTTGACATTAGAATTGAGTTTGAAACGAAAAAAGTTGTACCTGATAAAACTATAGCCTACTGTTTAATATTGCACGATCGACTTGTGAAATATAACCCTCTAACCAGTACCGTAAGGGTAGTTTAAAGAAAAAAAATGTTTATTTTGATGTACAAGGTTTCCAGTACAAAGACACTGAATTTATATGTAAGGAAATAGCTATATTAAACACCCATACTGATGAAATTCGGCACCATATCGTTAATTTACCCATGAAGTCCATCTGGTTATATCAAGACTTTAAACGTCAAGCTGAATGGAATAAATAAATAAAAACAAACAAACTTCATGGTATAAATTGAGACACTTTTGATTTTAGTTATTTACCATTTGAAAACCTCGCTTTATTTATTAAGGATTTAATTCAAAATGAAACTGTGTTTGTAAAAGGAAATGAAAAAAGTTTGGTTATGTAATTTAGTTAATAATAATGTTGTAGATTTATATGACTTGGGATGTCCCAATATTAAAAAATTTAAAAATTATTGTAATGTGAAATACATAATAATAATTATTTAAATTGTGCTAGAGAAAATGTGATTTTGTTAAATAGATGGTATTTAAATAAAAAGCATATTCAGTTTTAACCTTTTATTTATTTATTTATATTATATTTATAAAACCACTATCCCTACTACCTACTAATACTAAATTACACTACTATTCTTTAAATTTTTAGGTGAGTGAAACTGACATACTTAAATATCTCAAACTTTGAGGTTGAAAAACAATTTTTGAATTATGTGTTCTTAAATTGTATTTAAAAAGCAAACAAGTTCAGTCGTTCTCCACTAGTTTAATTTTTTACAACTACATGTTTCGAGAGCATAAGCTCTCATCTTCAGGTTGTACACTGAAATAAAATAGGTGAAATAAATGCCCGGTTCCTACAATTATTTATAAACTTAGAACAACCCAAACTTAAGACCTAAAAGAATGAACCCTACCTTGATGGAGTTATTCCATCGCCATTGCCTACATTTTGTAGGCTCAAAAAGTTTTACAGCAGCATGTGCAATGAAGCAGTACAGCGTATTACAGCAGCATGTGCAAAGAAGCAGCACAACCAATTACAGCAACATGCGTAAGGTAATTGATCAGCTAGTGGGGAACTGAAAATAAAGAGAAAGCAATCAACGAACTGTCCATAAATGTCAAAGGTTTATCCCTCCAAAACAACTCATTCTCCTCTCATAGAATGAAGGTTTGATTCACCCCCCTTTTTTCTCTTTCAGTTCATTATATAATTTTTCTTTCTCAAGAAGTCAAAGAAGAAAGAAAACCTTTTTTTTTATTTTTATATGGGTATGACTTTTAGGTTGTACTTACCGAAACAACAACAAACAAAAAAAAAAGAAAAAAAAACTTCTACCACTCCTTAATGAACAAAAGTGTGTTAACCCTTCGCCAGTGGAAGGGGTTGGATTTTAATTTTAAAAGACTCATTGAAAGGGATAAAAATCTGAGTTTAACTTTCACTAAAAAATTTTTCCCAGTTCTTCACCGTGACAGTGCATAAAAGGAAAGATATCCGTTCGACACTTCTGACAGAAGGTCAGAATAGACAGCTGGTTAGTTGCTCCCTCTTTCACCCGGTTCTAAGTTTTGTTTGAACTAGGGGTACAGCGTGTCCCATTTTCGATGGGATTAAATGGGAAACTCGGTTATTATTAAAGATATCGATTTTCTGATTGCACCTTACCGTGCTCTTTTTTGGAGCCCTTAAAAATGGTGTAATCAGATTTTTGCTATACCCCGTGGTTTCGCTAATACAGGGAGTTTTTGAAAAAATTGCATTTTAATTAATTCCTTGTATCTCGCTTATTTTGCAAGATATTTTTATTCTGTAAAAACCTTTCTATTGCAACTTTTTTGAAGCAAAATAATGACGTTGTCAATTTTTAAAAATATTGTATAGTTTTTGAGATATGGTATTTATCATAAAAAAATTAAATACGGACCTGGACTTTTTTTATTACTACTTTGATTAGTTCCATGCTATCATTACCTTATAATGATAAAACTTTAATATTTTTTTGATTTAAGGTTAAAAAAACTATTTATTATTTGAAAAAAAAAATATAGTCCGAACCTGGAAATTTCCAACGTAATTATAAATTAAAAATTGCAAGACACACTAGTTGAACGATTTTTAGTTTATCTGTTTTGAAATGATAATTAAAAGATGTATAAATAAAGTAAAAAACGTTAAAAAGTTACAAAAATAATATCATACTAATTATTTGATAACCGAACAGCAGGTCGTGAAATTTACAAAACAAAAGCGTGGAATTGACATTGTCATTTTACTTGTCATTTTTGTGAATGGCTTACAATTATTTTAAACTGGCTAGAAATCGACCATATCCAGATTTTGAAAAATGTGACTGCTTCATCAAGCAACAAAATCCCAATATTTAAATGGCAGAAATATTTTTATGCAAAATGCGTTAAGAAAAATTACTCAAAATGCCAACAATGTCTTACACAAAATGGTAATCAGAAAATTAGTTATTTTTTATAATTTGTTTATATTTTTCGTAGACTTTGTTTCAAATAAATCTGTAAATTAACGTAAAATCATTTTAATATGCTAAGTATCAAAACAGTTAAACTAAAAATTGTTTAACTAACAATTTTTAGTTTATATTTAATATCCAGGTTCGGACTAATTTTTTTTTAAATATTAAATATTTTTTTTTACCTTAAAACAAAATTTTTTTAAATTTTTATTATTTTATGATGAATACTAGCATGAAACCAATCAAAATAGTAATAAAAAAAATCCAGGTCCGTATTTAATTTTTTATGATAAATACCATATCTCAACTACTAAACAATATTTTTAAAAATTGACAACGTCATTATTTTCTTCTAAAAAAGTTGCCATAAAAATGTTTTTACAGAATAAACGTATCTCGCAAAATAAGCGAGATAAAAGGGATTATTAAAAATACAATTTTTTCAAAAACTCCCTGTACTAGCGAAACTACGGGGTATAGCAGAAATCTGATTACGACATTTTTAAGGGCTCAAAAAAAGAGCACGGTAAGGTGCAATTAGTATTCATGTTTTTTTAATTTTTAAAAATATTGATTACCGACAAGTTTACACTGAAGTAAGAACTTTTGATGTTTTGTTTAGCCAAAGGCATTGGCTTTTATACCACTTAGATGATGTGATGCTAACATCATCCTAATCAAAACGTGGCCCAAAACGTGATCAAAAACTGGTAATAAAAAAGTTTTTCAAAACAATAATTAACTTACCGTTAATTTAAGCGGTAACTTTAAGACACATCAAGAACAACGAAATCATTACTTTCTGTCAAGATTGTCAGTTCAACCCAATCAAATCGTTTCTTTAAAACACATTTAAGTTGTATGATATCTAGTTTTTTCATTGTGAATACCGTACATGCAAAAGTACTAAAAGTCTCTAATATTATACCCTTTCAAATATTAATTTTTGTTCCACCACTGTATGTTTTTCTTCTCTGCCACTGGAAAGATAAACATTTTTACAAAATTTTCTAAACATTATGTTTTAGTTAAATTGAAAAAAATGTCGATTTTTGTAGACTTCATGGCGCGGGTTACATTGTATCACATCATACGTCATTCATGTTTTTCTTGTGGAATTTTCCGTTCTTTGATTATACGGGTGAATATAAAAAAGTTTAGCAACTAAATTGTGAACGTTTAAAATTAAACTCAAATGTATTTTTGACACTTTTGACAGCAATGCATTATAGATCAAATGCAGTTCAGTTGTTAATTTGTTCAGTATTTTGAGATCCAACTGATTTCATATATTTGTGACTTTAAAAATTTCCCTCGTATTCAAGAAGAACTTTCTTATCAAACCAATATTTAATTATATTTTGACAACGTATGAATTCATTCTGACAAAGAACGTTGTTCATAACATATCTTGCACAGTTGAATATTAAAGAAAAAATGAGTTCCCAAAGTTTTGATGTGTTGGTGTCCGAGTCTGTAAAAAAGGTTGAACAGGTAAGTAGACCTGTGAAAACAAAAGAGGAATTTAATTATTGGATAGTTTTTCTTATAAATTTAATTTCAACTGTAAAAAGTTGTGTAAAAAATAGGCTTGATTGTGTACAAAACTTTTCTAAATTAGAGTCGAATTTGGCACTTTTAAAGCATTGTTTAATTTTTCTTTAAAATAAAAAAAGAATTCATTTTGGCCAAACTAATAGGGTGAGGTTGATTTAAAAAAAAATTGGTTTGGGAAGATGTTGAAACGTGCTATGGTGGTAGAATCAAAACAGGTATTATCACTAATTTTACCATTAAAGACTCTAAGATTTTTTTTAAAAAGGCATTCAAGAGTTTTTCAAGTCAAATTAAAAAGTCACTTAAACATTCAATTTTAAAAGTTAATGTAATTTTTTCGGGGAATTTTATTAAATTACAAGAAGGTACTACGCAAACTGATGTGAAGGCTTTTTCTACGAGAAACAGTATAATAGACCAAACAATAAATTTAAAAAAATGGTATGAGGAAAACGTTTCTCATAAAATATTAACCAAGATGGAGGACTTTCAAGAGCGAGATTCTGGTTGGGCTCTGTATGAAATTCTTCATCTTAAGGTTAATATTAACCATCACTCTCCTATCAACTGTGGTGATTCAACTTATGTTGAGTCACCGCAGTAGATTAAAAACACCAAGGGGGTGATCAATATTCAAAATAAAGATGAATATTGTTTTCTTTGGTCTATTGTGGCTGCTTTACACCCTGCTGCTCATAATGGGCATAGAACTTCCTCGTACCCTTATTTTAGTCATGTGGGACTGAATTATGAAGGTCTGGAATTTCCTATGCGACTAAAAGACATTTCAAAATTTGAGAAACTTAATAATTTATCAATAAATGTTTTTGGAGTTGAAAAGAATGAAATCCTGCCTATCTGTTTATGCAAATCAGATTTTTTCAAACGAACTAATTTATTAATTTTATCCTGTGTTGATGATGATGTAGTTGATAGTGAAAATGAGATAGATGTAGATTCTGAAGATTTTAAAATTCTCCAGCCCAATAAAAGGATCTATCACTTTGCCCTAATAAAAAATCTTTCACGTCTTATATCAAGTCAGGTGGGTAGACAAAATAGTAAAAAATGGGTATGTGATAGATGTTTAAATTGGTTTGTTTCTGAGGCAGTGTTGCGAAAGCATTATTTAAATTGTAAAAATTTAAATTTTACCAAACTAACTCTACCAAAGAAAAATGACGACATTTTGAAATTTGCAGAATTTAAAAATAAAGAGCAGAGCACCTTTTACAATTTTTGCTGATTTAGAATGTTTGTTGGAAAAAATTGACCACGATGACAAAAGTGCATCATTACCATCGAATACAGAAAAAATTCAACACCATATTCCTTTTGCGATTGGGTATTAGTGAAATGTATGAACTACAATTATCATCAAATTGTAGGAATTGATTGCATTTCACGTTTTACTCATGAGCTGAAAAGAATAGCAGAAAAGTTAAGTAACATTTTTTCAAATATTGTTCCTTTAAAACCGTTAAACACTATGGAAAAGTTTGATTTTAATAATGCAACCCATTGTCATATCTGTGAGAAAGTTTTTCAAGAAGGGGACAGTGACAATGATCTAAATGTTTTAGATCATTGTCACTTCACGGGAAAATATAGGGGAGCAGCTCATCCGGGTTGTAATTTAAATTTTAATGATTCACACAGTGTTCCTGTAGTATTCCACAACCTTTCTGGTAATGATAGTCATTTCCTTATAAAATCTTTAGCAAAGGATGTAGAGGGTAGAATTCAACTTCTCCCTGTAAACAACGAAAAATATATTTCATTTACTAAATACATTAAAGGCACCAAAGTAAATTTTCGTTTCATTGATTCTTTTCGGTTTATGCCTTCCGCATTAGACAAACTAGCTTCATATTTAGACGATTTCAAAAAGACAATTTTAAAAAGTTTTTATAAGGAAGAGGAAAAATTTAAATTTGTTACTCGTAAGGGTGTCCTGCCCTATGAGTATCTCGATTCTTGGGAAAAGCTACATGAAACTGTTCTTCCTCCTAAAGACGCATTTTATAGTACTTTGGAAGGAAAAGGTGTTTCAAATGATGAATACGAAAGGGCACAAACAGTTTGGAACACCTTTAATATTAATTCGCTTTTGGAATATGCGCTTTTTTAAATGAAAATTGATGTAATTTTGTTATCTGAAATAATTGTGGCCAATTAAAATGCGTTGGGTGACATATTGTGACACCGTAAATAGAACGGTACCACTGTGCCAATTTGTGACACAAAAAAAAATTACTGAATAATTAACAAATATCTGGAAGCAGAACTCTATTTTCCAGCTAGGTAAAACATTGATATGCCCGGTAACTTTTATACAGTGGAGAAGGCGGGGTTCAGAAATAAGAAAATTTTAAGCGCCACAGTGTTTTAATATCAATGTTTTACAAAGAAGATCTTAATTAAAATACAGTTCAACCCAAACATTGTAGCCAAACAATGAAACTCTACCTACTTCCGAGGCTTCCAGAGTATTTGTGTAATTAAAAAAAACCAAAAAAATTGACTAATAAACAAAATAAAATTCTAAAAGATTCCTAAATGAATCAAAATGACACAAATAGAAAGTTCTTTATAGGTAGATGCATGTTTCCAACAGGTCACAGTGTAAGACTCATATAAATGATTGTTAAAAAAAAATATACTTCCAAAAGCATTCCATCATAGGGGAGATCTGGACCAAATATCTGCTATCATCATTCTACGTTGGGTAGAATGGGACAGACAGCAACCCAGTCCGAGATTTACCCCATGAGGTAAAGCAATGTAAGGAAACTGCTAAAAAAATATAACCTCATCTCTCTTTTGTTTCTGCAAAGTTGGTTCATTGGATTGTACAAATAACACAAAGATTTAGTTCATCTTGTATATTTTGATTGTGAAAACCTGAGAAAAAAAATATTAAACAAGTCAGGGCCAAAATAGCAAGGCACTCCAAATTTCACAGGAGAAATTGTCTCAAATAAATTAAATGAAGGAAAACAAGTCGATTTCGTAAATATGACGCAAAGCTAGAGTTATGACGTCATACCTTATCTTGCGTTTACAAGAATTTCAAAAGTTGCACTTAATAAAAAAAATTAGATGGAAAATTATAGAAAAAAAATTATAACTAAAATATTCTTGCTCCTACCTTGGTCCTGTTCTTATGTAATAGTTGTTGGTGTTTTATTTGGTAAACCTGGAAGTGTTGTTGGTTTTCCGACATACTCCTGCTACTGCTGCTCCGGGTCCTGGTCCTGCCTATGCCCACCCTGAAGGTCTCTTAGCGCATGTTGCTAGGGCAGCACATGGTACTCAAAATGTTCTGGGTTCTTGCCCAAGCGTAAAAACCCTGTGGAAAATGAAATATTTCAGTTTCCTTCGTCGGTTTTGCACGAGGTTCCCCTACACCGAGAATCCCAAATCACGAACCCCATGTCGACTCAATAAAATAAAGCAGATTTAAACAGATGAACTAAAATAATCCTAACGTACCTTTCCCAGGGTCTCAGAGGATGTGAGCGTCACTTAAGATTCGCCTAAACAACGACGGCTCACAGTTATACCGTCTTTGGTATAATCTGCAACTACTGCAGTGCCAATAAGTGCCAATAACCACAAAAACAATGGCGACACCAATAGACGGCCACCAGCCCAGCCAAAATTCTTTAGGAAAAGGAAAGACACTTTGTCAAGAACACAAAAAAATGAAGTTGCCGGAAATCGTTTGTAGATCTGGTGGGGACAATACACAGTACCAACCAAATTTTCCCGATTAAATTCAAATAAGAATGCAAACACATTTATAAAAAAAACGCTCTCGCCAAAAAATCACTAACTCCGGTTTGCGAGCCTGGAGAAAAAAACCGCGGTTTTCAAACTAACCAATGAAGAAATACACTAATACTTCCGTACCCTGCGCATGAGGTGTTGTTGGATCTATTTCCACGGTTGAAATTTTTATAACAAGGACATCGAGACACCCTCCATACATAGACCTACCGGACCCCCGCCAACATAGCAAGTAGGAGGAACACTCAACCAATTCCCATATGAGTAAAGCTATACTAAGTGTAGAATTTAGTTGTATTTTAGTTACAGTTTTAGTCAAAAGTTTCCTTTTCTCTTTATGTTTTCCCTAAGATTTATATGGTTTGACGCCATTTTTGTAAAACATTTCTACATTAATAAAGTTGTTTCTGAACTTGAACCTAAAGATACACATTGAACTACTGCTTAAACTCGGCACAAGAGTGTTCAGATGTTAAGTTTGCTCACCACTAGCTAGCCCTACACAACCCTTCAATCCGACTGAGTTAGCTATTAACTTTATTTAACTATGATTATATATAAATTTATATATACGATTTTGTTTATTCTTTTAGTCCTGGTTTTTATCCCTCGTTTATCTCCCATTTACAAAAGTGCACACTCGTATTTATTTTATATTCTCCTTATCAAATTATTAAAGATATCAAAGTGGGCGGAGCCTCGGTTGTTACTGGTCAAACCGTGGACCTAAATATGTTTTCGTGCTATCAAAATTAGCTAATCCGAGAAGGATATGAGGTTCGGAAGAGAAATGATTGTCCCAATATCCTCGGAAATAAACATAAGCGAATGAAATGTTCACCTAAATGTTTTCTTCCTGTTACTGAAACCATTTGTGATGTGGCAACGCCGCCATGCCCCAGCAGAACAGCTGTTTATCTTCGTGAACGTCAAAGAAAATTACGAAATTTTACAGATAAACAAAACAATCAAAAGTTTTAATGTGATTTTTCCCGAAACCTGTAATGTTAAACTCCAAATAGAATGCCCAAATAATACGATGTGCGCAGTGTCCACAGTAATTCGATGGAATGTCTCCTTTATAAGGTAACTTTCTGGACACTATATAACCTCCAAACCTAGCTCTATAAAATAGCCTTAATTTGTGTACAGAAAGGCGAGTCGAAGAGCCTTGATTATTTACCTAAATAAACAAATATGTAACGTCTGCCTTAAACGTAAAAATGACAGGTTACAGAATCCCCCCCCCCAACTTCAAGACGATTAACCTAAAATGGTTAATCGGAGAGGTCCGCTGCCGACTTAAGGTCTTTGGCATGCCAACTCCCTGGTAGTACTTTACCCGATGGTTCCTGAAGCTCAAATATCCATGGAGAAATTTTATACCTAGTCACATAAGGACCAACGAATTTCGATGCTAACTTCTTCCAAACACGCTGCCCCACAACAAAGTTGGGTACCCTTGTACGCAAATTATACTGAACTACGTTTTTCTCTCTCGCCACCTCTAGCCTTCTCTTAACATCCGGATAGAGCTTCCGGAAAACTTCGTTCTTACTTTCAGCTGCGGATTGTACACCATTCTCTCCAGGTAACAGTAAGTAATCTTTTCCTGACAAACACATATTCCTACCGAAATTAACAAAGAAAGGAGACATCCTGGTTGTCTCAGGGGTAGCGGTATGAATCGCGCAGGCAAGTTTATGTATTTGTTCGTCCCACTTCCTGTGGTTGTCTTTCACATAACAACATAACATGGTTTTTAACGTACGATTCGTCCTTTCTGTTGGATTCGCTCTGGGGTGATAATACGGATTATACTAAATTTTAACCTGATAACTCTCAGCAAAACGCTTAAACTCGTTACTTTTGTACTGAGGGCCATTATCACAAAGTATCAAACGGAGTACTCCGAAGACCATAAATACTTGCTCCTCAAGATGCTAGACAACTGCTTGAGTAGGAGCTGTTCGCATTGGGAAAACTAAGGAAAACTTACTCAAATAGTCCGTAACGACGAGAATGCAGCAATTACCCTTTGTCGAACGAGGTAGAGGTCCACATAAATCCGTCGAAATAATTTCCCAAGGACGAGTTGGTTTTGGGTGAGATATCATCTGATCAGATACACCTTGTGTATCACCTTTATGAGCTGCACAAACAAAGCATTTCTTTACAAAAGTTGCCACGTCCTGGCGCATTTTTGGCCAATTATATTTTTCTGCCAGTCTGTGAAAGGTTTTATACACACCCATATGTCCTGCGGTAGGAGGATCGTGAGCTTCTCCAATAATTCTACGCCTATGATCTTTGGAGACTACCTCTTTCCAATATTCGTTAGATGGTGAAAGTTGAGGGTATTCTTGTTTGAAATATTTATACAACTTATTTTCAGTGTATCTCCAATTCATAAATTTTAACGGTGATTCTACGACCCTCTTTACCATCTTTTGGTACCATCGATCTTTAATTGCTGTTGAAACGTCTCTGGGCTGTGAAATTGTATCAATCATAGGTACTGCGCGATTGTATCAATCATAGGTACTGTGCGAGACAACATGTCCAATCTTTCCCTTTCCGATGGATTACTTCGAAGTCATATTGCTGCAGTTTTACAGACCAACGAGCAAGTCTTCCACCGGGCTCTTTCAAGCTATGAAGCCATTTTAAACTAAACTGATCTGTTATGACCTTAAATGAGATCCCCTCAATATATGGCCGGAGCTTCTCTATCGCCCAAACCAATGCCAAACATTCTCGCTCGGTGGTCGTGTAAACACGTTCTTGCTTAGTTAAAGATCGACTCAAATAGCATATGACTTTGTCTCCTTCAGGATAAGGTTGCGTTAAACATGCTCCTATTCCATATCCTGATGCGTCTGTTTGAATGACAAATTCTTTGGTATAATCTGGATATGTAAGAATCGGTGCAGTCACTAAAAGTTCCTTAATCTTAATAAATGCTTTTTCGCAGTCTGGAGTCCAATCGAACTTTTGATTTTTCTTAGTTAGAGCTGTAATTGGAGCTATTATCGCTGAAAAATTCTCTATGAAACGTCTATACCAGGAAATTGTACCTACAACTCTACGAACTTCTCTGACAGTTCTTGGCCTCTGGAGCTCTAACATGGCTCTAATTTTATTAGTGTCAACTCGGATGCCTCGAAGGTCCACTACGAAACCTAAGTAAGTCATTTCTGGCCTACACAGTTGGCATTTCTGCTAACTTACCGTTATCTTTGCATTCTGCAATCCTCAAGAATTCTAAGATGTTCAGAAAAGCTCTGTGTGACAATTACGAGGTCATCGAGATATACGTACACGTAGGGGTCTAAATCGTTTCCTATGATGCTATCTATGAGTCTCTGCCAAGTTGCAGGTGCATTATGAAGTCCAAAAGGTAACCGTTTAAATTGGAAAAGACCTCGTCGACTGATGAATGCTGTTAGTGGCTTCGATGATTCTTCCATTGGTACCTACCAATAAGCGCTTTTAATATCTATAGTTGACAAGTACTTAGCATCTTTCAACTTGTCAAGGGTCTCGGATACGAGTGGCAAAGGATAACTATCACGCGCCGTCACTGAGTTCAATTTGCGGTGGTCTACGCAGAACCGATATTTCTTTGTATTTTTCTTTTGTACCATTACCACTGGTGAAGCCCATGAACTGCTACTACGTTCTATAACATCAAGTTTCAGCATTTCGTCGATTTCGTCGTCAATAAGTTTTTGAATGACCGGTGAGAACTTATATGAACGTTGTCTTATCGGTGCTGCATCTGTTGTAATCTTATGCTCTACCCTGTCTGTACATCCTAGTGAGTCACCCATAGTAGTCTTATATTTAACGACCAATTCCTCTAGTCGTTCTGATTCATAAGGTGTAAGAGTTGTTTGTTGGTCTGACGTTTCTAAAGAACAAATCACGTCTTTATTATCGGCAAAGTACCACTCATTAGTACTTAAGTATACCCATCGAAATCCAAAAATCTATCCCAAAATCAGAGTGTGCGGCAACTCAGCAACGACGACGACCTCTATTAACCTAAATTTATCTTAACTCGCATAGGAAGCTGCACTGTCCCAATACAACTCGTGCTTTGACCATTTGCCACAATACAACAATTCGTCTTCTTCGTCGTATCAAGTGAAAAACCAAACCTCTCGATGATTGACCAACCATGATTCCCTAAAAAGGTACGTGAAGCCCCGGAATCCAACAAATCTAATAACTTATTTCCGAGCACATCCACTTCTAAATAAGGCCTCTCATCTTTACGAGCATGACTTATCACATAATCTAAGACGTACGTTAGCCTATCGGTCGATGCTTGTTCAGGCTGACTCGAAGGTCGACGGCCTACGAGCGCCTGGGTCCGTTTCCCTGACGATTACAATTTCGACAATCTCTTACTGTTACCCCTGCTTGACCACACGAATAACACTGCTTGCCTCTAGGTAATGCGCACCCGATTGCCCTACCAGATCCAACACCCTGTGGAGGTTGTACATCCCTGTCACTTACGCTAGACTGACCACTAGGTGGTTGTTGTCTCTCTCTATCAGCTCTAGCAGAGAAACTGCTTGCTGGCTGCTGCCTATATCTGTCGAATCTATTAGCAGGATGATTTAAATTCTGTTGGTTCGATGTCCCGGCACCTGATATTTGAATTATCAACCCCTGTTGGAAAATCGTCAATATCGCTCTTTACGTCAACGTAGGCCAAGTCAGGTTCAATAGATTGGTTTCTTCTAGGAGTAAAATTTTCCTCCTCTAACCCATATCTCTGGTCTATTCTACTACACAAATCTTTTAAATGTGATAGGCTATTGACCTCAGTAGCAATCAACCCTTTCTTATAGATGTCCGCTATATTTCTGAAGACGATAGCTAATTTTGCCTCTTCGGAAACAGGACAGCCAAGTCTTTGAAAGTATGTGTTCATGACAGCAATGTAGGTCCCTATAGACTCTCCAGGGCCTTGTTTACGTTTTTGAATCTCCTTCAATAGTTTCTCGCCATATGAAGAAGGAAGATATTCTGCCATGAACCTCTGTTCCAGCTGTTCCCATGTATGGACTTCTCTTCGAACATCTTTATAAAAAGTATAGGCTGACTTTTCAAAAAGATCAATTCCTGCCCACCTTTTTGCTAACTCCTCTAGCCTGACTCCACTCTCTCGAAAAATGCAATGACGGAGATTGTACCCCTCTCGCCTGTAAACTTTAAGTTCCACTTATGCGGAGGTACAGGTGCAACGTGATATGAGGTACCAGGATCACTTGACATTGGTACTGGCGAAAAACATGAAAATGGTCGTGACTGAGCAATCGGTGCTATGCTACTTTGGAGGGCAGCTAAACTCAAAGGAACGGTAGACGGTTGTTGATACTGAAAAGCGGTTGCACCGTAATTCTCAATCGGCATAGGGAGTGGTGCTTGTACTGATGTTTGAGTTGGGTTCGTTAGCATTTGCATTTGCACTGGAGCAATGACCGATGGTTGGTTCGTAGGTTGTTGAGCTGTTCTTTGTGTGCTCGAGTGCGGTGGTTGCGGGAGTTAAGACTGGCTGGGTATGTTGCCAACATTTGTCGAGTGGTCTGAGCTGCGACTCGTTGATTGGCTTTCAGATGCTTCATCATCTTCTGAGGCAACGCCAACTCTTAGTAGATCTGTTGCTTGGCTCTGCAACCTCCCAATCAAACTTAAGGTTTCCGCAACCAGTATGCCTTTTGTTTGACTTTCTTCAAAGTTGGACGGATTCATGTTGTTAATCCTGGCTAACACGTGTTCCAGCCTTACAGCCATTTTTCCAAACTGCCCCCCCTTGCTCGTACCAGAGAACTTCTCTACCAGCGGTACCAGACTATCTAGCTTCTTCATGCAGCTAAAAGCATCTTGGCCAAATTTAAAGGGATACGGAGGGCATCTCATACTTCCATCAGTCCTTTCTCTCTGCCTAATCAGTATGAGCTGTTGCTTCATCTCTTCCACCGATCCAATGACTATGCCTCTCCATGTTAATTCGTAGATTAACTCGTCCTTGACTAAGTACCTTATGTCAGACAACCGACTCAAAGAAATAGCCATGGTGCCTTTTATATTCAAACTTTAAACTTTAATTAAAACTGTTAATTATACCTCCCAATTATAAAAACTAAACCACACAATAACAAACACAAAGTTCACTTTAAATTCACTAGTGAAAATCACTATCAATTTTCTCACAAATGTAGAAAATATAAAACTTAAATACGGGCAGACGCGAACAAAATCGAAGAACACCGAAGCAGTAAGAAAATAAAATTTATTTGCATTTAAAAATGTATTCATAGTTTATATTAATTATTTGCACAACCAACTATGATGTCCAACCTTGCAGAGAGAAATAACTAGTTAAATCCTAAATTAGAATTAACAAGTAGCAATAAAAAAGTTTAAAAAATAAAAGAGAGACAAGAGCTTTGGCAGTGTTCAGGTCTTATGTTCCACTCCTGCGTGAGTAAAACCAAAAAAAATAATTGCGCTTATCCTAGCTGAACTGGATTAAAATTAAAGTTAAGTGATGTTTGTTTACCTCAGCAACCGAATAGGTAAATTTATCCCTAAATGGAACGTACAACAGACTACCTATAACAAAAAAATTCCAAAGCTGTTCTACACAGTTAACGCTAGGGTATACTCCTGCTATTGCAGAACGGCTCCACTAATAAACTCCTCAAAAAAAACCCAAATCGCCGTATACAATGAATTTTCTAAAAAGAAAAAATCAAAACCCACTTTAACCTGCTTACCTATTCTGAGTTTACACGAAACATGCATTGCTTAAGGCCACATCATCCTTTAATATACAAGTGAACGCAATAAACATCGGAACAGATGTTCTTGTTATAGAAATCGTAAAATATGATCAATTAAAAAAAAATCCGCTCGCTGAAATTGCGTCGAATTAGACTAGTAAGGATGTTGTGTGTAATTAAAAATTTTTTTAAAAAAATTACCGATGGTATTAAAAAAAAATTATACAAATAACGTAGGACTGCAACTCTCTAATAATCGTTAAAATGAAATTCCCAAAATTTTAAATAAATTGATGCAAACCATGGTCAAGAAGACCCTAGGATCGTACCGGAAGGTGTCCAAAAAAAAATTTTAAAAAAATTTTTTGTTGTCGACCACAGTAGCCCAGTAATAAAAAATTAATTAGTGGCTCACTAAAATTTTCAAAATATTACTCTACCCTAATAGGTGGTTTGGAGTAGGGAGAAAAAGATTAAAACAAATGATGATAGGTTGTTAAAACGCAAGGGTTTGAAATGAAATTATATTTTAATTCAGAAAAAAAAATATTTAAATAAACTGGTAAAATCATTATAGGGCAAGGTACTACTATGCACCAAAAAAAATTTTGCAACAAGAAAATAAGCCTTCCTTAAAAAAAATATTTAAAAAAAAATATTAAAAAAATATTTTCAAAAAAAAATTAAAAATGTTTAAGTGGGGTTGCAGTTCCTATTAACGGTTTTAAAAGAATTAAAATAAAATTAGCACTAGAAAAATCTTAATAGAGTTATGTCATGCAACAGTTTTTGTTCTTTTCCTTTAAATAAACAGTTGTAGATTTCCTTTCCTCTCCCAAAACTGTGTGAATGTGAAAAGTGAATGAGCTAGAAAAATTAATTTACTATACAAAAATAAATATTGAAGATTAAATTTACTTAAGAATCATAAAGTACAACAAATCGTCATTGCAAAAAAAAACCAATCAGTGTAGGAAACGTAAAAAAAATATTTATGTTCCAAAAAAACAAACGATGTTAGTATATTTGTTTAAAATTATTACTTAAGGAAATAAACAACGTTAGTACTTATTTACTGTACAACTATAATGTGAAGAGCCTAAGTTTCAAATTTTGCACTCAACCCCGTAAAGAATTATCTTGTGTGCACTCTCAAAAAAACCAAATATGAAACAATTCCAAGTTCTAACTATAAGACCGTTATAAAACTAACTTTGCCTACTCGAGTTTATATACACACAACATCCAATAAAATAATTTTTACTGCTTAATGCATTCTCAGATCCTTATTCCTGGTGTTCACGAGATATAAAATTAAGTTGGGCCCTTCCCACAACTATTAGTCAAAGCAAAAATTACCAAATGTCCAAGGGCTAATGAGACCCTATCACCTACAAATGACATTTTGAAATGAAACGGTTGGGAATAATCCTTCGTAACAACCAGACAACAAAAATCAAGAAGCCAAAAACTATTACATTAATTTTAAAAGAGCATAATAAACTCCTGGCCCCAAATAAACTTTTGTTCTACTCAACAAAACTCGGCCTAAAACCAAAAAACTTTTTATTAGACATTTCCCCTATTTCCTAAGTATGTCAATAAACCCAAAAACTTGTGATTTAAACGCCCACAGGCGAAACAATATCTTATTTCAAAGAAAGGGTGATGATATTATGAAGCACCCTGTGAAAATAGGACACTATTATGGAAAATTGTTCAGATCAGTGTTAAAAATCAATGATCTTAAATTTATTGTTTAACCTGAACACTTTCCCATTTATTCCACAACAGTGTATTGTAATTTAAAAATTTGCTTCATTATTTGAGGTCACCGGTATGAAATTATTTTAAAATTAAAAAAAATGAAATAAAAAAAATTATTTCCCAATTGTCCACAACTTTCAAGTTTTTATCTCTAAATTGGTACTTTCTTAGTGTAACACCATCCATCGTTATCCAACATAACGCTTTATTTCAGAAGCAACAAAACGAAGATGAAGTGAAAAAGCTAAGCAAGTAAGTGGTAAGTTGAGTTACAATGGGCGCAGATGACAGGCCCCTTTAGGTACACGCCACTTTCCTGAAATGTAAACTATCAAAAAACTGAAGACTAGCATATCTGCCGTCAAACAACATTTGGCATGAAATAAAAATAATTCCATGTCATACCAGTATCCTCAAAAACAAAACGTTTTTTATTATAAGACCCAAACATCTAACCAATAAATCTTGTTATTTAAAATTATGATTTGGAAGTAAAAGATGTATTTATTCCTGCCTGATCAACTAAGGCAAAAAAAAGTTCCGCTTTTGTAACTCAAGAAGTTCCCGTTTGGTCCCCTAAAAAAAATAACCCGTCTGGTCACCCTTTAAAACTACGACCACTATACAAACCGTTTTGACCAAAACAAGAATTCGAGAATTTATGTTTACGGAACAAAAAATAATCTTTTTAAGAAAAATTAAATTATTTAAAAAAAGAAGTAAAATTTGAAATATTTTTACCAATTACTCCCGGCTAGCATTTATATTTAGTTGAAAGTCTCTCTTAAATTCACTGACCATTATTGCTGCAGTTTTACAGACCAACGAGCAAGTCTTCCACTGGGCTCTTTCAAGCTATGAAGCCATTTTAAGCTAAAATGATCTGTAATGACCTTAAATGAGATCCCCTCAATATATGGCCGGAGCTTCTCTATTGCCCAAACCAATGCCAAACATTCTCGCTCGGTGGTCGTGTAAACACGTTCTTGCTTAGTCAAGGATCGACTCAAATAGCATATGACCTTGTCTCCTTCAGGATAAGGTTGCGTTAAACATGCTCCTATTCCATATCCTGATGCGTCTGTTTGAATGACAAATTCTTTGGTATAATCTGGACATGTAAGAATCGGTGCAGTCACTAAAAGTTCCTTAATCTTAATAAATGCCTTTTCGCAGTCTGGAGTCCAATCGAACTTTTGATTTTTCTTAGTTAGAGCTGTAATCGGAGCTATTATCGCTGAAAAATTCTCTATAAAACGTCTATACCAGGAAATTGTACCTACAACTCTACGAACTTCTCTGACAGTTCTTGGCCTCTGGAGCTCTAACATGGCTTTAATTTTATTAGGGTCAACTCGGATGCCTCGACGGTCTACTACGAAACCTAAATAAGTTATTTCTGGCCTACACAGTTGGCATTTTTCCCAACTTACCGTTATCTTTGCATTCTGCAATCTTCGTAGGACTTCCTCAAGAATTCTAAGATGTTCAGAAAAGCTCTGTGTGACAATTACGAGGTCTAAATCGTTTCCTATGATGCTATCTATGAGTCTCTGCCAAGTTGCAGGTGCATTATGAAGACCAAAAGGTAAACGCTTAAATTGGAAAAGACCTCGTCGACAGATGAATGCTGTTAGTGGCTTCGATGATTCTTCTATTGGTACTTGCCAATAAGCGCTTTTGATATCTAAAGTTGACAAGTATTTAGCATCTTTCAACTTGTCCAGAGTCTCGGATACGAGTGGTAAAGGATAACTATCACGCGCCGTCACTGAGTTCAATTTGCGGTAGTCTACACAGAAACGATATTTCTTTGTGTTTTTCTTTTGTACCATTACCACTGGTGAAGCCCATGAACTACTACTACGTTCTATTACATCCCTTTTCAGCATTTCGTCGATTTCGTCATCAATAAGTTTCTGAATGACCGGTGAGACCTTATATGAACGCTGTCTTATCGGCGCTGCATCTGTTGTAATCTTGTGTTCTACCCTGTCTGTACATCCTAGTGAGTCACCCATAATAGTCTTATATTTATCGACCAATTCCTCTAGTCTTTCTGATTCATAAGGCGTAAGAGTAGTTTGTTGGTCTGATGTTTCTAAAGAACAAATCACATCTTTATTATCGGCAAAGTGCCACTCATTAGTTCTTAAGTTCGGTACTATACCCATCGAAATCCAAAAATCTAATCCCAAAATCAAAGTGTGTTGCAACTCAGGAACGACGACGACCTCTATTAACCTAAATTTATCCTGAACTCGCATAGGAAGCTGCACTGTCCCAATACTACTCGTGCTTTGACCATTTCCCACAATACAACTCGTCTTCTTCGTCGTATCAAGTGAAAAACCAAACCTCTCGATGATTGACCAACCATGATTCCCTAAAAAGGTACGTGAAGCCCCGGAATCCAACAAACCTAATAACTTATTTCCGAGCACATCCACTTCTAAATAAGGCCTCTCATCTTTACGAGCATGACTTATCACATAATCTAAAACGTACGTCGATGCTTGTTCAGGCTGACTCGAAGAACGACCGCCTACGAGCGCCTGGGTCCGTTTCCCTGACGATTACAATTTCGACATTCTCTGGCTGTTACCCCTGCCTGTCCACACGAATAACACTGCTTACCTCTAGGTAATGCGCACCCGATCGCCATGTGCTCTGTTTGGTTGCATCTATAACATACCACGTCCCCATTCGCCCTACCAGATCCAACACCCTGTGGTGGTTGTACATCCCTGTCACTTACGCTAGACTGACCACTAGGTGGTTGTTGTCTCTCTCTATCAGCTCTAGTAGAGAAACTGCCTGCTGGCTGCTGCCTATTTCTGTCGAATCTATTTCAGTTGGTTCGATGTCCCGGCACCTGATATTTGAATTGCATCAACCCCTGTTGGAAAATCGTCAATATCGCTCTCTACGTCAACGTAGGCCAAGTCAGGTTCAATAGATTGGTTTCTTCTAGGAGTAAAATTCTCCTCCTCTAACCCATATCTCTGGTCTATTCTACGAGACAAATCTTTTAAATGTGATAGGCTATTGACCTCAGTAGATATCAACCCTTTCCTATAAATGTCCGCGATATTTCTGAAGACGATAGCTAATTTTGTCTCTTCGGTAACACGACAGCCAAGTCTTTGGAAGTATGTGTTCATGACAGCAATGTAGGTCCCTATAGACTCTCCAGGGCCTTGTTTACGTTTTTGAATTTCCTTCAATAGCTTCTCGCCATATGAAGAAGGAAGGTATTCTGCCATAAACCTTTGTTCTAGCTGTTCCCATGTATGGACTTCTCTACGTACGTCTTTGTAAAAAGTATAAGGTGACTTTTCAAAAAGATCAATGCCTGAGTTCAGT
The DNA here is from genome assembly GCA_963576565.1 of Aspidapion aeneum. Taxonomy (NCBI): domain Eukaryota; kingdom Metazoa; phylum Arthropoda; class Insecta; order Coleoptera; family Brentidae; genus Aspidapion; species Aspidapion aeneum. The sequence goes on from OY755045.1 coordinate 55,321,898, forward strand.
AAAACCTTTTTGCTAACTCCTCTAGCCTGACTCAACTCGTCCACTCTCTCAAAAAATGCGGTGACGGAGATTGTACCCCTCTCGCCTGTAAACTTTAAGTTCCACTTATGCGGAGGTACAGGTGCAACATGATATGAAGTACCAGGATCACTTGACATTGGTACTGGCGACGAACATGAAAATGGTCGTGACTGAGCAATTGGTGCAATGCTACTTTGGAGGGCAGCTAAACTCAAAGGAACGGTAGACGGTTGTTGATACTGAAAAGCTGTTGTACCGTAATTCTCAATCGGCATAGGGAGTGGTGCTTGTACTGATGTTTGAGTTGGGTTTGTAAGCACTTGCATTTGCAATGGAGCAATGACCGACGGTTGATTTGTGGGCTGTTGAGCTGTTCTTTGTGTGCTCGAGTGCTGGGGTTGCGGGAGTTGAGACTGGCTGGGAATATTGCCAACATTTGTCGAGTGATCTGAGCTTCGACTTGTTGATTGGGTTTCAGATGCTTCATCATCATCTGAGGTAACGCCAACTCTTAGTAAATCTGTTGCTTGGCTCTGCAATCTCCCAATCAAACTCAAGGTTTTCGCAACCAGTATGCCTTTTGTTTGACTTTCTTCGAAGTTGGACGGATTCATGTTGTTAATCCTGGCTAACACGTGTTCCAACCTTACAGCGATTTTCCTAAACTCTCCCCCTTTACTCGTACCAGAGAACTTCTCTACCAGCGGTACCAGACTATCAAGCTTCTTCATGCAGCTAAAAGCATCTTGGCCAAATTTAAAGGGATACGGAGGGTATCTCATACTTGCATCAGTATTTTCTCTTTGTTTGATCAGTATAAGCTGTTGTTTCATCTTTTCCACCGATCCAATAGCTATGCCTCTCCATGTTAACTCATAGATTAATTCGTCCTTGACTAAGTACCTTATGTCAGACAACCGACTTACAGAAAAAGCCATGGTGCCTTTTATATATATTAAAACTTTAAACTTTAAAACTCTTAATTATACCTCCCAATTAAAAAACTAAACCACGTAATAACAAACACAAAGTTCACTTTAAATTCACTAGTGAAAATCACTATAAATTTTCTCACAAATGTAGAAAATATAAAACTTAAATACGGGCAGACGCGAACAAAACCGACAAACACCGGAGCAGTAAGAAAATAAAATTTATTTGCATGTAAAAATGTAATCATAGTTTATATTAAGTATTTGTACAACCAACTATGACGTCCAACCCTGCAGAGAGAAATAACTACTTAAATCCTAAATTAGAATTAACAAGTAGCCATAACAAAAGTTTAAAAAATAAAAGAGAGACAAGAGCTTTGGCAGTGTTCAGGTCTTATGTTCCACTCCTGCGTGAGTAAAACCAAAAAAAAATAATTGCGCTTATCCTAGCTGAACTGGATTAAAATAAAGTTAAGTGATGTTTGTTTACCTCAGCAACCGAATAGGTAAATTTATCCCTAAATGGAACGTACAACAAACTACCTATAACAAAAATCCCAAAGCTGTTGTACACAGTTAACGCTAGGGTATACTCCTGCTATTGCAGAACGGCTCCACTAATAAACTCCTCAAAAAAAAAACCCAAATCGCCGTATACACTGATTTTTCTAAAAAGAAAAAATCAAAACCCACTTTAACCTGCTTACCTACTCTGAGTTTACACGAAACATGCGTTGCTTAAGGCCACATCATCCCTTAATATATAAGTGAACGCAATAAACATCGGAACAGATGTTCATGTTATAGAAATCGTAAAATATGCTCAATTAAAAAAAAATCCGCTCGCCGAAATTGCGTCGATTTAGACTAGTAAGGATGTTGTGTGTAATTAAAAAAAAAATTTTAAATTTTTTTTTTTAAATTACCGATGGTAATAAAAAAAATTATACAAATAACGTCTTGGTAGGACTGCAACTCTCTAATAATCGTTAAAATCCCATTTCCAAAATTTAACCTAAATTGATGCAAACCATGGTCAAAAAGACCCTAGGATCGTACAGAAAGGTGTCCAAAAAAATTTAAAAAATTTTTGGCGTCGACCACAGTAGTCCAATAATAAAACAAAATTAAATAGTGGCTCACTACAATGTTCAAAATATCACTCTACCCTAATAGGTGGTTTGGAGTAGGGAGAAAAAAAAATTAAAACAAATGATGATAGGTTGTTAAACCGCGAGGGTTCGAAATGAAATTATATTTTATTTCAGAAAAAAAAAATATTTAAATAAACTGGTAAAACCATTGTAGGGCAAGGTACTACTATGCACCAAAAAGAAAATTTTCCAACAAGAAAATCAAGTTTCCTTCCTAAAGAAAAATATTTAAAAAAAAATATTTAAAAAATATTAAAAAAAAAATTAAATGTGGGGTTGCAGCTCCTATTAACGATTTTAAAATAATTAAAATAAAATTAGCACTAGAAAAATCTTAATAGAGTTATGTCATGCAACAGTTTTGTTCTTTTCCTTAAAAAAAAACAGTTGTAGATTTCCTTTCCTCTCCCAAAACTGTGTGAATGTGAAAAGTGAATGAGCTAGAAAAATTAATTTACTATACAAAAAAAAATATTGAAAATTAAATTTACTTAAGAATCATAAATTACAAAAAAAAATCGTCATTGCAAAAAAAAAAACCAATCAGTTTAGGAAAAGTAAAAAAAATATTTATGTTCCAAAAAAAAACAACCGATGTTAGTATATTTGTTTAAAATTATTACTGAAGGAAATAAGCAACGTTAGTACTTATTTACTGTACCACTATAATGTGAAGAACCTAAGTTTTAAACTTTGCACTCAACCCCGTAAAGAATTATCTTGTGTGCACTTTCAGAAAAACAACTATGAAAACAATTCCAAGGTTCACCTATAAGAACGTTGTAAAACTAAATCTGCCTACTCAAGTATCTTTACACACAACATCTAATCAAAAAAAAATGTACTGCTTAATGCATTCTCAGATCCTTATTCCCGGTGTTCACGAGATATAAAATTAAGTTGGGCCTTTTCCACAACTATTAGTCAAAGCAAATTTACCAAATGTCCAAGAGCTAATAAGACCCTATCACCTACAAATGATATTTTGAAATGAAACAGTTGGGAATAATCCTGCGTAAAAACCAGAAAACAAAATCAAGAACCAAAAACTATTACATTAATTTTAAAAGAGCATAATAAAACTCCCGGCCCTAATTAAACTTTTGTTATCTCAACAAAACTCGGCCTAAACTCAAAAAACTTTTTATTAGACATTTCCCCTATTCCCTAAGTATAATGTCAATAAAACCCAAAAACTTGTGATTTCCATTCCAATCCCATCTAAACCCTATATATTTTTAAAACGGTCAAACGCCCACAGGCGAAACCATATATAATTTCAAAGAAACGTGAAGATATTTTGAAGCACCCTGTGAAGATAGGACACTATTATGGAAAGCTGTTCAGATCAGTGTTCTTACTAATTTTTAACTATAGGTAAATTTAGTGGGAATAAGGACACTGTTGTTCTGGTAAATATACGTTTTAATCCATCGGTAACGTTTCGACAATGGTTTTTGTCTTCATCAGACTAAAAGGGTTACAACTCATTAGTAAGATAATACAAAATACGGCACATTAATACATCACCAATTAAAAATTATTATTCTTTTCCCAATAAATAACATTTAAAATGACCTTATTGACAATATATTATTTTTTTCCTAAATATTTTTTTCCCTTTTAATGTATATGTAACTGATTTTTTTATTTATTTATATAAAGAAATAATTATGGTTTATCTTTCTTCTTTTTTTTTTAATATACATATATAAAAATTTTTATACAAAGGTTCAAAAAATTTTGTCACTATAGTAACTGATGGGTGGCTCAATAAAATATGCACAAAGAGATCAATCAGCTATTCATATAAAAACAATAATAACAAATAAAACCTGTAGCAAGCCATAATACCATGTAGAAAATAACAACAATGTACACATTATAAACCTATGTTAAAATTTAAAACAAAATTAAAAAGGACTGTTAAAATATTTAAAATTCCGTACTCACCCTTCAGACTAGATCGTACATTGGAACAACAAAAAACAAGAATTCAAGCACATCAGGAAAACAAACGGCACAAAATTAAAAACGATTCCCAACATTAATCTGCTAATTATTTATATTTTCTTTTGTTTTGTTTATCAGACAGGTTATATTATCGGCGGCAAAATTAGTCCGCATTGTTGTCACTATTCTGGATTTTCATTGTTCCGAAATATTAAAACAAATTAAAATTCTTTAAGTTTAAAGCAAAAGGCAACCTTGAATAGAGTGGAACTAGTAGTGTACGGTAATTTAGAGTGGGACAAGTGTATATAGTATGATACAATTAAGACAGTGATGGAACTTATTTTCTAGTTTGGAGTTGTTGTATATTAAAATGCATTGATAACATGCATGTTGTCAGAACACAAAACTTTTCCTGTTTAAACCTTGGTATATACAATTAATTTTTAAAAAATGCAAAAATATTTTTTGGCTGAACGCTAATTTTCAACTAATTTACGTATTCATGACTACTTAGAAAGACACTTCGTATTTTGTTGTCGTGGTTTAATTGGGGAAAAGCTTTATTTTTTTCTCCTTTTATATTATACATATACATACATACACTCACATATACATACATACAATCACATATACACATATTATATTTATATTTTTTATTAATGTTATTATTATTATTTTTTTTTTTAATTTCTATTATTATTTTTTTTTATATTTTATATAATTTTGATCATTTTTATAATATTAATATTAATATTAATATACATATATATATATATTTCTATAAATATTTTATATATTTTTTTTAATATAATTTTCTTTTAAGTTTACTTTATTTTGTTTATTGTTAATTTCATTAATCGTCATTTGGGGGTTATTTTAAGCGAATTCTATTGAGTAGGGAGTTATAGACCGTACTCAATTTGTTAACATCGCTACGTAAATTAACTGCTCTATCTTTATTAATGTGTACATTGTTGTTATTTTCTACATGGTATTATGGCTTGCTACAGGTTTTATTTGTTATTATTGTTTTTATATGAATAGCTGATTGATCTCTTTGTGCATATTTTATTGAGCCACCCATCAGTTACTATAGTGACAAAATTTTTTGAACCTTTGTATAAAAATTTTTATATATGTATATTAAAAAAAAAAGAAGAAAGATAAACCATAATTATTTCTTTATATAAATAAATAAATAAATCAGTTACATATACATTAAAAGGGAAAAAAATATTTAGGAAAAAAATAATATATTGTCAATAAGGTCATTTTAAATGTTATTTATTGGGAAAAGAATAATAATTTTTAATTGGTGATGTATTAATGTGCCGTATTTTGTATTATCTTACTAATGAGTTCGGTTCGGTTTGAAGACAAAAACCATTGTCGAAACGTTACCGATGGATTAAAACGTATATTTACCAGAACAACAGTGTCCTTATTCCCACTAAATTTACCTATAGTTGCATTGCAAGGACGTGATAAGTTTACCAAATATGGAACCTGGGGGTATTTTCAACATCCTGAAGGAAGCTCATGGGGAGGAAGCGTGGAGTACGGCGAAATTGATCACAAACCTAACATCAAAGAGAGCTGCAATGCTAAACAGAAGGGTTTTTTACTTCAGTGTAGATCTAAGAATCTTTTTCCTAAACATATTTTAAATAATTTTAAATGTTTAAACACAGTCTTAATGGACAGTCACCCTTATAAAAGGGAAGTAGATTCTATAACACATAGATTTAAATAATCTATATTAAATTTAGAAATTAAAATCACAATGTGGAAAATAGAAAGTTTAGATAGAGAACTTATGGAATTAAAAGCAAAGGTAAGAGGTCTTGTCACTATAGCAAAGTATGATAGTTTTAATAGATTTTTGACTAATTTTTTCGAGAAAAAATTTAGTTACATAAAAGAGATAAACATTAACAAATTAAACAATTTAAATAGCGATAGCCAAGAGTTTACAATTGCAGAAAACAAAGAATTTATTTTTAACTACACTAATCTCAACCTACCAAATGATATTTTGACTATTTTAGGTTTAGGTCCCAAATTCTCATTACCAGTTAGCCCACAACATCTATCTATTCAAACATTTATCAAGGATTTAGAGTATATAATATCATCACAACAAGACTGGGATGAGGACAAAGCACAGAACGTGAGATCGGATTCAGTGAATATAATATCTAATTATTTAAATAAAAACACCAACAACAACCCTATCAATAAAAAATATAAAAACGTTTTTAAACAGTATAAAAATGCTAACAAATTCTTAAAAGAAAATCCTGATATTATAGTAAGCAGGGCAGATAAGGGTAACAGCACTGTCATTATGAATCGTTCGGATTATGATAATGCAATGACAGAAATGTTAAATGATGACTTGGTCTATAAATTGTTACACAATGACCCCACTACAAAATATCAATCAAAAATTAACTCTTTTATCAATGATCTCAAAGAATGTGACTATATTAGTGAAAATATATTGTTACGTGATTTTTCCCATCCTCTATCTAACCTATTGTTTTATTGTAAATTACAGCTAAGGTACCTACGGGTTAACATTGTCTATATTCCTAGAGTCCCTGTAGTTCTGCGGGAAGGTCTAGTCTCTCTGTCTGTGGATCTTCTGCACTTGCACATAGGTGCTCTTTAGGAAAAAATAACACTTTGTCACTAGTGAGGAAATGAACAGTTAGGTGTTTTGGTATCCTGAAACTATTTACTTACCTCGTTACTGTTGGAAATGATCAAACCCATTAGTTGCTGACGTCTAGGATGGTTCTGCTAGTGTAAACTATTCACTTATGTACATTTCTTTATTTTAGTTGATTAAGAAAAATAAATAGATATGGGATTCTTGTTTACAAATATATTAGGTTAGGGATACATAGTCAACTGTGCCACGGAGAAAAGAGTTAGACCGGTATATGGGATGGATTCGGTCGGTCGATCGATAAGATAATTGGCGGGTTCTGTGTGGTTACGCGAAGTTATGTGATCGTTTCAGTGGCCTGATACCGCTAATGTGTTCAAGGTCTAACTGCACTCAAAAGATGTCGCCACTAGCTCCAAACTACACTCAAAAGATGTCGCCACTAGCTACAGATGAGATTATTATTTTGTACCGTTCTTGTATATATTGAACTATGGAATCAGCTGTTTGGACTGTCAAATTTTACCACTTTGACTGCATTTTTGAGGGTGTTCCCGAAGGAATTGAGGGATGTTATTTAGCACCATAGCTTTCTAAAATTGGGTACTTTTGAATCATTCCTACCAGCTTGACTAACTTGGCCAAAACGATCAAACTTTTTGAGACGCGCGCCGATATAATATGAGCACTGAGCGGTGTTGCCGTTGTTGCAATACCAATTTTTTTTAAATAGATATTTCTATGGAGGTGGCCATCGAAAGTATACAAAACTTGGCGTGGTAGCTATTTTACTATGTGGCAGCATTGTACTCGATCACGTGCACAATTTGGTATTGGGTTACACCTCTTTTATTCCATAGGAAAAGAGATAACCATAGTGCGCCAACAGTATCCAAATTGGTCCGAAGTGGGGCCGATTTTTCCATCTCCACGGGTCTGGAGTCTGATATCTCGTTTTGGTTGGGTGGTCACACAGTTTTGGGACTCGGCTTTATCCCAGTTTTGTGCGTAAAATTTGGGCCTTTGTTAAGGATTTTTGCCCGTTTCCCTATTTGCAGTAAGACGGTTGCCGTTTGAGCCATTTTGTAGTTGTTGCAGCGTACTGCTCCAATTTTATTGGGATTAAAAAAATTGTGTCCACCCCAACCACCCTCCATGTTGGAGAATCCAATTTGAGTGTGTGAACTCACTCCGTATCCTGTCATCTGAGATACCTTCCCCAAACCCTCTGCTAAATGGTCTGATAATTTTTGTCACAAAGATATGACGTGTAAGATAATCAACATAGCGGCTCACAGTAGTACCAAGTTTGTGCACTGACCCAACAGAGGGTCTTATGGTTATGGTTCCAGTTTCCGATACCGGTTTTATTGTTCCAGTTTCCTGTACCGTTTTTTTTTGGCTCCAGTTTTTTTTATCCGCTCCCCGATTCCAGTTAAGCCAGTTATAAGGTTGGATGTGGATTATTACATTACACTTACACTGAATTTCCAGTGGAGAAGATACTTGAAATGATTTCTTTATGTTTTGACACGAGATATTTTTCATTTCAAGGCAAAATGTTTTAACAATTAGATGGTAGTGCAATGGGAAACCCTAGCTCACCCGTATTAGCTAATATAGTCATGGATCATGTGATCAGAGAAGTTTACAAAAAGATCGATTTTTTTAATCCATTTCTTTTTGTATATGTTGATGATACAATTTCCGCTGTACCAAAAGACAAAATAGAGACTATTCTCACTATTTTTAACTCCATTCATCCGAAAATTCAATTTACCATTGAAAAAGAAACTGACAAAAATCTAGCATTTTTGGATGTTAAGGTTATCCGAGAGAGTGATGGAAGTTTGATTACCAATTGGAACCGTAAACCGACTAGCTCTGGCAGAACTATAAATTACAATTCATACCACAGTGTTCAGCATAAAATAAGCACAATAAACAACCTTTTATATAGATCGCACTATCTTAGTCATCAAAAATTCTGGGATGAAAACAAAAAAATAATAAAAAATATCGCAAAGAAAAACAATTATCCATCAACATTTATAAATCAGTGTGTTCAAAGATTCACAAAAAAGCATATAATCCCACCAGAGAACTCTGAAAATATTACTAATGAAAGAAAAAAATATTTTAAGATCCCATTTGTCCATGGCTTATCTTACAAACTAAAGCAATGCTTTCAAAAAAATGACCTAGAATTGTTTTTTTATAACTTAAAAACTACAAACAGCTTATTTACACAACTTAAAGATAAAACTCCATTTCTAAAGCAGTCTAGTGCGATCTATAGTATACCCTGTAGCTGTGATCAAATATACATCGGTTAAACAAAACAATATATTGAAAATCGATTCAAACAACATAAATACGATTGCCAAGAAAAAATAAAAAATAAGACAGCGTTAGCCACTCATCATTTTTCAACACAGCATGAGTTTAAATTTGAGGAAGCAAAGATCTTGGAAAAAGAAACTAATTATTACAAACGCTCCATTTTGGAAATGATATATATAAACATAAATAAAGATAGAGCAGTTAATTTACGTAGCGATGTTAACAAATTGAGTACGGTCTATAACTCCCTACTCAATAGAATTCGCTTAAAATAACCCCCAAATGACGATTAATGAAATTAACAATAAACAAAATAAAGTAAACTTAAAAGAAAATTATATTAAAAAAATAATATAAAATATTTATAGAAAAAAATATATATATATATATGTATATTAATGTTAATATTATAAAAATGATCAAAATTATATAAAATATAAAAAAAATAATAATAATAGAAATTAAAAATAATAATAATAATAATAATAACATTAATAAAAAATATAAATATAATATGTGTATGTATGTATGTGCATGTGTGTATATGTATGTATGTATGTGATTGTAGGTAGGTGGTAGACGCTTTTTACTCATTGGGCGTCGACCGGTGAGATACCACCATGCCAGAAGTGAGTAGCGCTAAGTGGTATCACCACGTTCCGCTACTGCGCTGGCAGTCCGGTTCCAACAATGAGTAACAGATAGCATGATGGCGCCTCCAGGATCAAAATATTCCGGAGGTAAAATACCCGACCACTCGGATCTCCGGGCGTCGGGTGATCCTGGGGGTCCTTCATGCAAAGATATTAAAAGAAGACCAAAAAATCAACTCAGAATTGATTATAGCAATATAAGAGGATTAAGTACCAACATGAATTCAGTTCACCAACATCTTGAAGAACAAAGACCTGACATCCTTGTTCTCACTGAAACTAAAATCAGTTCTGCAACACCTATTGTGACCTATGTTTATCCCGGCTATGACCTACACCACCGATTTCGACATAATTTTGGGATCTGTGTGTACATTAAAAATGACCTTTCATGTCATCGAGAGGAGAAGCTAGAACCAGCGAACCTCGATATCATATGGCTGAAATTCACCTCAAAGTTCATTTGCTGCCTCTACCGACCGCCAAGTAACACCGAGTATCAAAACTTTTTTGCAACATTATCCGAAAACTGTGATAGTATACAGTCTAACTATCCACATGCGGAAATTGATTTTTTAGGCGATTTCAACGTCCACAATATACCCTGGCTAAAACACCACAACAAAACAGATAACGAAGGCAGGGAAGCAGAAGCTTTTGCCATAAGTTGTGGTCTAACGCAGCTTGTCGATGAACCTACCCGTATCTCAGAAAGGGGTGAATTTGCAGCACTTTTAGACTTGTTCCTAACTACAAATCCTGACTTGTACACAATTCAAGTAGATCCCCCACTTGGTTCATCCGATCATAAACTTATAAGAACAAAGTGCGAAATGTTCATACCGCCAAGCCAACAATCACTTCCTCTTAAAATGTGGCACTATAAATCGGCAAAATGGAATGACCTTAAACAGTTTTACCTGGATTTTCCATGGCAAGAGGTTTACTTTAAAACAGCTGATCCCACTATTTGCTGTAATGAAATAACAAAAGTAATCTTATCTGGAATTGATGCATATATCCCACATACAATAAAACGCAGAGCTAATGCAAAACCTTGGTTTAACAGCCAGTGTCAAACGGCTGTACAGAAAAAACACAGAGCATATAACCTTTGGAAACGACAGCAAACCGCTCAAAACCACACAGAATTTATAGAAGCCAGAAATAGTTGCAAAATTACTATTGATGCCGCCAAAGAAACATACAATCAAAAAATAAAAAACAGGTTGCTGAATTGTCCAAGTAGTTCTAGGTCCTTTTGGTCTCTTGCAAAGGCCGTTGGATCAAACTTCACCAAGTCATCCATACCACCACTTACAGATAAAAATACTCACTTAGCCACAACATCAGAGGAAAAAGCCAATATGCTGGCCAAAATCTTTTCCTCCAACTCAAACCTAACAGTGCAAAATGGAAAAACTCCACCGCTCATTGAAAGGGTTTCCCACAGTATGCCAGAGGTACCCTTTTGTCACAGAGAAATACGAAAATCCCTTAAAAAGTTGGATACAAACAAAGCAATGGGTCCAGATGGCATTCCCGCGCTAGTACTCAAAAATTGTGCTAGCGAACTCACCCCAACTTTCGCAAAATTATTCAATTTATCTTATAGGCAAGGTGTATATCCATCATCATGGAAGTCTGCCGCAGTACAACCCATTCCAAAGAAAGGAAAAAAGACAGATCCGTTAAACTATAGACCAATTGCTCTACTTCCGGTGATATTAAAAGTAATGGAAAGAGTAGTGAACAATCACCTAACCAAGTACTTGGAAAAGTACAAAATTATCAACGACAAGCAATACGGATTTCGAAAATATAGGTCAACTGGCGATTTACTTACATACGTCACTCACTTATGGCAAAAAGCGATTGAGTTGCGAGGTGAAACAAGAACAATTGCCTTAGATATATCTAAAGCATTCGATAAAGTCTGGCATGAAAATCTGCTCAACAAGCTCAAAGCAACGGGATTGTCGCCGAGACTTTGCACTTGGTTTGAAAGTTACCTTAAGAATAGATCCATTTATGTTGCACTGGATGGCCGGAACTCCAACTCTTACCAAATAAATGCTGGTGTGCCACAGGGAGCAATCCTTTCGGCAACACTTTTTCTGATTTACATAAATGACCTCATAGATAAAACAGTAAATCCACTTTATTGCTTTGCAGATGATGGCAATGTAGTCTCCTCAGTCATACCACCCACATGTCTCTCCGCACGTGACTTCCATTACCTTAGACTAACTGCAATATCACAGATAAATAACGACTTGGAGATAATAGAGGACTGGGGCAACAAAAACCTTGTACAGTTCAACGCGCAGAAAACCCAAGCATCCCTGTTTTCAAAAAAGACCAGCACCGGTGAGCCAAACATCATGCTATCTGGAAGTGCTGTCGCATTGCAGAGCCAGTTGAACATCTTAGGAGTCACTGCAGAGACCAACATGTCTTGGCACAGTCACGTGGCAGATATAGCTAAAAGGGCGTCCCAAAAGCTTGGGGTGCTATTTCGTACAAGACATCTGTATACACCAAGCCAACTGCTGACACTCTACAAAGCCCAGATTCGACCAACTATTATATGGAGTGCGGCACCCAAACATACCTTAATGCTTTTGAACACACCTACTAGGCGAACACGTCAAACAGACGGTAACCATCAATTTATTGTCAAAATAGAGGCACCAAGAACCTCATTATATCAGAATTCATATCTCTGGAGAACAGCATCGCTGTGGAATAAACTCCCTGCGACAGTTTTCCCTGCAGGTTACAACCTGAACCGTTTCAAAACCAAGACACACCAACATTTCCGCGCACTTGCCGCTTCTCAAGCGTGATAGGGATCTCCTTGCGAGTGCGCATACCCGTAAAAAAAAAAATATGTGAGTGTATGTATGTATATGTATAATATAAATGGAAAAAAATAAAGCTTTTCCCCAATTAAACCACGACAACAAAATACGAAGTGTCTTTCTAAGTAGTCATGAATACGTAAATTAGTTGAAAATTAGCGTTCAACCAAAAAATATTTTTTGTTTTTTAAAAATTAATTGTATATACCAAGGTTTAAACAGGAAAAGTTTTGTGTTCTGACAACAATGCATGTTATCAATGCATTTTAATATACAACAACTCCAAACTAGAAAATAAGTTCCATCACTGTCTTAATTGTATCATACTATATACACTTGTCCCACTCTAAATTAAATCAGTACCGTACACTACTAGTTCCACTCTATTCAAGGTTGCCTTTTGCTTTAAACTTAAAGAATTTTAATTTGTTTTAATATTTCGGAACAATGAAAATCCAGAATAGTGAAAACAATGCGGACTAATTTTGCCGCCGATAATATAACCTGTCTGATAAACAAAACAAAAGAAAATATAAATAATTAGCAGATTAATGTTGGGAATCGTTTTTAATTTTGTGCCGTTTGTTTTCCTGATGTGCTTGAATTCTTGTTTTTTGTTGTTCCAATGTACGATCTAGTCTGAAGGGTGAGTACGGAATTTTAAATATTTTAACAGTCCTTTTTAATTTTGTTTTAAATTTTAACATAGGTTTATAATGTGTACATTGTTGTTATTTTCTACATGGTATTATGGCTTGCTACAGGTTTTATTTGTTATTATTGTCTTTATATTAATAGCTGATTGATCTCTTTGTGCATATTTTATTGAGCCACCCATCAGTTACTATAGTGACAAAATTTTTTGAACCTTTGTATAAAAATTTTTATATATGTATATTAAAAAAAAAAGAAGAAAGATACACCATAATTATTTCTTTATATAAATAAATAAAAAAATCAGTTACATATACATTAAAAGGGAAAAAATATTTAGGAAAAAAATAATATATTGTCAATAAGGTCATTTTAAATGTTATTTATTGGGAAAAGAATAATAATTTTTAATTGGTGATGTATTAATGTGCCGTATTTTGTATTATCTTACTAACGAGTTGTAACCCTTTTAGTCTGATGAAGACAAAAACCATTGTCGAAACGTTACCGATAGATTAAAACGTATATTTACCAAAACAACAGTGTCCTTATTCCCACTAAATTTACCTATAGTTGCATTGCAAGGACGTGATAAGTTTACCTAATTTTTAACCTAAATATATCTAGTTCCCTCATGTGCATGTTACTATTTTAATTCCTATCATAATTAAATAGATTACAAAATTTGTTTTTCTCGGCGAATCTGCAAGGTCCTGGAAAATGCGAGATTCAGCCTGTAGGCCAAATTTGGATGTATTTTAATTTAGCAAAAACCGAAGTTGCGAAATCCTAAAAAGATTAGCAGGAAGTCCTCGTTCCTCGATTTCTACACTCCGAACCAAACATTTATTCCATTTCCACCCAGCTCGCGAGAGAAAATCCCCTAATTATTGCAATACAAAAGGTACTACTATCATATTATTCATAACAAAAAAAAGTATATGCCCTCATCATTGTTTAGTCGCATCAAAGAAAACCTATTGTTTTTAAATTTATTCTTAGGTTGAATTTTTTTTTTTAGAAATCAATAATCTTAAATTTATTGTTTAACCTGAACACTTTCCCATTTATTCCACAAAAGTGTATTGTAATTTAAAAAGTTGCTTCATTATTTGAGGTCACCAGTATGAAATTATTTTAAAATTAAAAAAAAATGAAATAAAAAAAAATTATTTCCCAATTGTCCACAACTTCCAAGTTTTCATCCCTAAATACCTAGGTACTTTCTCAGTCTAACACCATCCATCGTTATCCAACATAACGCTTTAATTTCAGAAGCAACAAAACGAAGATTAAGTGAAAAAGCTAAGCAAGTAAGTTGGAAGTTGCTTTACAATGGGCGCAGATGACAGGCCCCCTTAAGTACACGCCACTGTCCTGAAATGCAAACTAACGAAAAAACTGAAGACTAGCATATCTGCCGTCAAACAACATTTGGCATGAAATTAAAATAATTTCATATCATACCAGTATCCTCCAAAAACAAAACGTTTTTTACTATAAGACCCAAACACAGTAAAGTAAAAAGATTTATTTATTCCTGCCTGATCAACTAAGACAAAAAAAGTTCACCTTTTGTAACTCAAGAAATTCCTGTTTGGTCCCCCAAAAAAATATAACCTGTCTGGTCACCCTTTAAAACTACGACCACTATACAAAACGTTTTGACCAAAACAAGAATTCGAGAAGTTATGTTTATATTAATTTGATTAAAATATTTAAAAAAAAGGTAAAATTTTGAAATATTTTTACCAATTACCACCGCCTAGCATTTATATTTAGTTGAAAGTCTCTCTTAAATTTACTGACCAATTTCACGGCCTCAAAATGACATTACTTAAAAAACTACTGAACTTTACAAATGAACTAAAAAAAAATCAAAAAACTTATATCTATATCTGTCTCAGTTAAACATTTCTTTTGTGGTATTATATCTAGTTGGGCTTCAAATTAATTTTTCTCTGTATTTAATCCGGAGCAGGCAAAACTTCTCAAGGCTCAAACATAAATGTTTGCTCTCCATTGGCCATGACCAAGTTATGACCTGAACGCAGAAAAAATACAGAAAAAATAATTGTGAACTAGAAAAACTTTAATTAATAGAAATACCCGTAGGTCATTTTTAAAAAAAAATGCACTCCAAAGCCCAACGCTGTATTTTCTACCAAGAAAAAAAATTTGACCAGTCACGAAAACACAACTAGACAACTAGACTTGGACCAAAGACATAAAAAACTGTCCTACAAAAAAATTACTCCAAAACAAATGTTAACTGGACCTCTGGCGTTGATCTTCAGCCAATGTGTTTCCTAACGTCCCGAGCTGACACTAAATAGTAGTAGTACCCTCCTCTGACCCGATGTAACTGAGTGACGTAAGATGTTAAATGCCATCAACAGTTACCACCAAAAAACAAGAAAAGAAAATGGCATAGCAAAATAAACTCATTTTCCTTTTCTTTCATTACTAATTAATACTTTCAACTAAACAAATCTACTAGCTGTTAAGCTATATTTACTTTAAAACAACTCAGCCAAGAAAAATTTGTGTGAAAACCCTGTAAAAAGATTCCAATTTCCAAGTGGTGATATCCCACAAAAAATTAAAATCACCAAAAAAAAATAACTTGTCGACCTAAATAAATTGACTGCTCTAAAAAATAATCGGTGAAACAATTTCTATCTTATCACAAGCAGGAAATAATAACATATTAGTAGTAGGCAACCTGTAAAAAAAATTGTTAGAAAAAACACACTACCTATGCCATATATTGTAACGTGTCATTTTTACGTTTAAGACAACGTTACATATTTGTTTATTTAGGTAAATAATCAAGGCTCTTTGACTCGTCTTTCTGTACACAAATTAAGGGTATTTTATAGAGCTAGGTTTGGAGGTTATATAGTGTCTAGGAAGTTACCTTAAAAGGAGGCATTCCATCGAATTACTGTGGACACTACGCACATCGCATTATCTGGACATCGTAATTGGAATTTAAGATCACAGGTTTCGGGAAAATCACATAAAAACTTTTGATTGTTTTGTTTTTATCTGTTGAATTTTGTGATTGCTTTGTCGTTCACGAGAATAAACAGCTGGGGAGTAGCGGCGTTGCCGCATCACAAATGGTTTCAGTAACAGGAAGGAAACATTTAGATGAACATTTCATTCCCTTACGTTTATTTTCGAGGATATTGGGACAATCCGAACCTTATATCCTTCACGGATTAACTAGTTTTGATAGTACGAAAACATATTTAGGTCGACCAGGAACAACCGAGGCTCCGCCCCTTTGATATCTTTATTAATTTGATGAGGAGAAGATAAAATAAATACGAGTTATGCACTTTTGTAAATGGGAGAGAAACGAGGGATAAAAACCAAGACTAAAAGAATAAACGAAATCGTGTAAGTTAACATCTGAACACTCTGCTGCCGAGTTTAAGCAGTAGTCCAGTGTGTATTTTTAGGTTCAGGTTCAGAAACAACTTTATTACTATAGAAATGTTTTACAAAAATGGCGTTAAACCAGATGAATATTAGAGAAAACATTTATAAAGAGCAAAGGAAACTTTTGACTAAGACTGTAAATAAAATACAACTAAATTCTACACTCAGTATAGCTTTACTCATATGGGAATTGGTTGAGTGTTCGAATATTCCTGGATTTGATGCAAGCTCTGATCTCCAGTAATTGATTTTACAGTTGATGGTTTCAATGCTGAGCTTCTTATAGTCCGGCTGGTTATTTTCCTTCTACTTGATATGTTGGCGGGGGTCCGGTAGGCAAATGTTCGGCCTATGTATGGAGGGTGTCTCGATGGCCTTGTTATAAAAATTTCAACCGTGGAAATAGATCCGACAACACCTCAATGCGCGTTTTACGTACTTTCTATTCCCTTGGATGGTGCTGGCCCCTATATACCGGTATGGAACTATTGGTGTATTTCCTCATTGGTTAGTTTGAAAACCGCGGGTTTTTCTTCCAGTCTTGCCACCGAAGGTAGAGATTTTTTGGCGAAAAAGTTTTTTTTATAAATAGGTTTGCATCCTTTATTTGAATTTAACCGGGAAGATTAGGTTGGTACTATTGCGTTTTACTGTCCCCACTCCCCACCAAATCTACGAACGGTTTCCGGTGGCTTCATATTTTTGTGCTCTCGACAAAGTGCTTTGTCTCTCTTCCTAAAGAATTTTGGCTGGGCGGGTGGCCGTCTTGTGGTGTCGCCATTGTTTTGTGGTTATTGGCATTGCAGTAGTTGCGAATTATACCCAAGACGGTATAATAGTCGAGAGTCCATCGTGTTTTAGGCGTAATCTGAAGTGACGCTCGCACCCTGTTGAAGGGGATTTAAGTCGGCCTACGCCATTTCTACGGAAAGAGCAGCGGTAAGTTCGATTTTATTTTTTTCATTTTTTTTACTATTTGAGGACTCTTCAAGATAATATTTGCCTCCCAAATTGTAATTATTTTTCGGGTGAAATGTACTTTTTTTGACAAAAGACGTGGGGAATTTTTGGCGTTTTTATATTTTTCTTTTAACCACGTGTTGGATAAAAACTATATATTGTTTTTCTCCTTTGTCTACAGCCCTGTCCATTCCATCGATAGCTGTGCTGGACGCTGGTGGGAAGCCGGACGAGCCAGTTGTAACCCTGGGAAAGGTACGTTAGGGTTATTTTAGTTCATCTGTTTGAATCTACTTTGTTTTATTGAGTCGACATGGGGTTCTCGATTTAAGTTGCTCGGTGTAGGGGAACTTCGTGCAAAATTGACGAATTCCAGGAAACTGAAACATTTCATTTTCCACAGGGTTCTACGCTCGGGCAAGGATCCCACAACTTTTGAAACCATGTGCTGCCCTAGTACGATGTGCTAGTTAATCAGCAGGGGAGACGCGGGCAGAACGAGACCCGAAGTAGCAGTCAGGAATGGCTGAGTACACCACTTCCAGGTTTACAAAATAAAATATACACAAAATAATCAAGGACCAAGGTAGGAGCCAGCCTTAACTATAATTTTTTTCTCATATATAATTTTCACAATATAATTTAGACATAATCTTTCCATATATAATTTTGCACAGCTTAATTTTAACACTCTTGTAAACGCAAGGTAACGGTATGACGTCATAACCACAATTTTGCGGTGTATTTACTAAGTTTTCCTTCATTTCATTTATTTAAGACAATTTCTCTTGTGAAATTTGGAGTGTCTTGCTATTAGGCCCTGACTTGTTCCACTACATTTCATTCATTTTTTTTTTATTTCATGTTTTTGGTAATACTCCAGTTTTACCTTTTAAAATAAACAAGATGAACTAAATCTTTGCGTTATTTGTACAACCCAATGACCAACTTTGCGGAGACAAAAGAGAGATGAGATTACATGTTTTAGCGGTTTCTTTACACTGTCTTACCTCATGGGGTAGATCTCGGACTGGGTTGCTGTCTGTCTCATTCTACCTAGCGTAGAATGATGACAACAGATATTTGGTCCAGACCCCCCCTATGACGGAATAATTTTGGAAGTATATATGTTTTTTTTTATCATTCATATAATTGAATCCTACACTACTGACTCAGATGTAGGTACACTATGACCTGTTAAAGGAGTCCATCTACCTGTAAAGTGCTTCTAGTTTTGTCATTTTGATTCATTTGGGAATCTTTTAAATTTTATTTTGTTTACTAGTCAATTTTTTTTTGGTTTTTTTATTACACAAATACTCTGGAAGCCTCGGAAGTAAGTAGAATTTCATTGTTTGGCTGCAACGTTTGGGTTGAACTGTATTTTATTTAAGATCTTCTTTGTAAAACATTGGTATTAAATAATGTGGCGCACTTAAAATTTTCTTATTTCTGAACCCCCCCCCCTTCTCCACTGTATAAAAGTTACCGGGCATATCGATGTTTTACCTAGCTGGAAAATACAGTTCTGCTTCCAGATATTTGTTTAATTATTCAATGGTTTTGTTGTGTCACAAGTTGGCAAATTGTCACTATCCTAATCCCAGTGTCACAAAATGGCGGCAACGTCTTTAAGCTGCCACAAATGTCACACAACGCATTTTAATAGGCCACAAATTGGCGCCCAACGTGTGTTTTGGCTAGTTTTTTAACGTCTGATGTAATTTTTTTTGTTTTTAATTTGGAAAAAAAAAAGAAAAAAGTTTTTTGAATTTTTTTTTGGATTTTTTTTTTATTTTTTTTTCTGTGTTACAGCCAAAGCCAGGTTAAAAGCTTTCAGTGGCTGTCGGTGTTTTTTGACACCCAATCATTTTTTTAATGAAAAACAAGATCATTGGTTTTTGAAAATAACACTTTTTAAATATTTTTTGGTAACTTAAGCTTTGATTTGAAATTCGTTGTTGCTCTGTTGATCCTCATAGTTTGTTGTTAGCTTATCTACACAAGTTTTTATTGGAAAATAAAATATTCATTGTTATTTAATAAGGAAGAATAAGTGGATAAAGAGCATGGGAGTTTTTGTTCAACAGCGTCCAAATCATGTTCTTAATTCTTTAAAGTTTTTTTGTAGGAAAAACATGTTTTAATTTTTTAATTTTTTTTAAAGAAAAATAAATACAACAATGTAAATTTACTTCAATTTTTTTGTTGATTTATAGGTGGATGGACCTCCAGACATGGTCTTTTTATGCTTTAAATACATGACATAGGTAGTGTGTTTTTTCTAACAATTGTTTTTGCAGGTTGCCTACTACTAATATGTTATTATTTCCTGCTTGTGATAAGATAGAAATTGTTTCACCGATTATTTTTTAGTGCAGTTAATTTATTTAGGTCAACAAGTTATTTTTTTTTGGTGATTTTAATTTTTTGTGGGATATCACCACTTGGTATTTGGAATATTTTTACAGGGTCTCACACAAATTTTTCTTGGCTAGGTTGTTTTAAAGTAAATATAGCTTAACAGCTGGTAGATTTGTTTAGTTGAAAGTATTAATTAGTAATGAAAGAAAAGGAAAATGCGTTTATTTTGCTTTGTCATTTTCTTTTCCTGGTTTTTTGGAGGTAACTGTTGATGACAATTAAGAACTTACGTCACTCAGTTACATCGGGTCAGAGGAGGGTACTACTACTTATAGTTAGCTCGGAAGTTTAGGGAACACAAGGCTAAAATTCCTAGAGCATATTGGCTGAACATCAACGCCAGAGGTCCAGTTGGCATTTTTTTTTGGGGTATTTTTTTTGAAAGACAGTTTTTAGGTCTTTGGTTTAGTTGTCTAGTTGTGTTTTCGTGACTGGTCAAATTTTTTTTTTTAGTGAAAATACAGCGTTGGGCTTTGGAGTGCATTTTTTAAAAATGACCTACGGGTATTTCTATCAATTAAAGTTTTTCTGGTTCACAATTACTTTTTTTCTGTATTTTTTTCTGCGTTCAGGTCATAGCTTGGTCATGGCCAATGGAGGGCAAACATTTATGTTTGAGCCTTGAGAAGTTTTGCCTGCTCCGGATTAAATACAGGGAAAATGAATTTGAAGCCCAACTAGATATAATACCACAAAAGAAATGTTTAGCTGAGACAGATATAGATATAAGTTTTTCGATTTTTTTTTAGTTCATTTGTAAAGTTCAGTAATTTTTTTAAGTAATGTCATTTTGAGTCAGTGAATTTAAGAGAGACTTTCAACTAAATATAAATGCTAGTCGGTGGTAATTGGTAAAAATATTTCAAAATTTTACTTTTTTTTAAATAATTTAATCTTTCTTAAAAAGATTATTTTTTTTCTGTAAGCATAACTTCTCGAATTCTTGTTTTGGTCAAAACGGTTTGTATAGGGGTCGTAGTTTTAAAGGGTGACCAGACAGGTTGTATTTTTTTTGGGGGACCAAACAGGAATTTCTTGAGTTACAAAAGGTGAACTTTTTTTGTCTTAGTTGATCAGGCAGGAATAAATAAATCTTTTACTTCCAAATCATAATTTTAAATAACAAGATTTATTGGTTAAGTGTTTGGGTCTTATAGTAAAAAAAAAAAACGTTGTTTTTGGAGGGTACTGGTATGATATGAAATTATTTTAATTTCATGCCAAATGTTGTTTGACGGCAGATATGCTAATCTTCAGTTTTTTTGTTAGTTTGCAGTTCAGGACAGTGGCGTGTACTTAAAGGGGCCTTACATCTGCGCCCATTGTAAAGCAACTTCCAACTTACTTGCTTAGCTTTTTACTTAATCTTCGTTTTGTTGCTTCTAAAATTAAAGCGTTATGTTGAATAACGATGGATGGTGTTAGACTGAGAAAGTACCTAGGTATTTAGGGATGAAAACTTGGAAGTTGTGGACAATTGGGAAATAATTTTTTTTATTTCATTTTTTTTTTAATTTTAAAATAATTTCATACTGGTGACCTCAAATAATGAAACAAATTTTTAAATTACAATACACTGTTGTGGAATAAATGGGAAAGTGTTCAGGTTAAACAATAAATTTAAGATGATTAATTTAAAAAAAAAGATTTCAACCTAAGAATAAATTTAAAAACAATAGGTTTTCTTTGATGCGACTAAACAATGAAGAGGACATATATTTTTTTTTGTTATGCATAATATGATAGTAGTACCTTTTGTATTGCAATAATTAGGGGTTTTCCTCCCGCGAGCTGGGTGGAAATGGAAAAAATGTTTGGTTCGGAGTGTAGAAATCGAGGAACGAAGACTTCCTGCTAATCTTTTTAGGATTTCGCAACTTCGGTTTTCGCTAAATTAAAATACATCCAAATTTGGCCTACAGGCTGAATCTCGCATTTTCCAGGACCTTGCAGATTCGCGGAGGAAGACAAATTTTGTGATCTATTTAGTTATGATAGGAATTAAAATAGTAACATGCACATGAGGAAGCTAGATATATTTAGGTTAAATTAGTGAATTAACACTAACCTAAATAATTTTCCATAATAGTGTCCTATTTTAACAGGGTGCTTCAAAATATCTTCACCCTTTCTTTGAAATAAGATATTGTTTCGCCTGTGGGCGTTTAACCGTTGGAAAATATATAGAGTCCAGATGGGATTGGAATGGAAATCACAAGTTTTTGGGGTTATTGACATTATACTTAGGAAATAGGGGAAATGTCTAATAAAAAGTTTTTTGGGTTTAGGCCGAGTTTTGTTGAGATAACAAAAGTTTAATTGGGGCCGGGAGTTTTATTATGATCTTTTAAAATTAATGTAATAGTTTTGGCTTCTTGATTTTTGTTTTCTGGGTTTTACGCAGGATTATTCCCAACTGTTTCATTTCAAAATGTCATTTGTAAGTGATAGGATCTCATTAGCCCTTGTACATTTGGTAATTTTGCTTTGAATAATGGTTGTGGAGGGGGCCCAACTTAATTTTATATCTCGTAAACACCAGAAATAGGGATCTGAGAATGCATTAGGCAGTAAATTTTTTTTTGATTAGATGTTGTGTGTAAAGACACTTGAGTAGGCAGATTTAGTTTTACAACGTTCTTATAGGTGAACCTTGAAATTGTTTCCATATTTGTTTTTTGTGAAAGGGCACACAAGATAATTCTTTACGGGGTTGAGTGCAAAGTTTAAAACTTAGGTTCACATTATTATAGTGGTACAGTAAATGAGTACTCACGTTGTTTGTTTCCTTTAGTAATAATTTTAAACAAATATACTAACATCGTTTGTTTTTTTTTGTAACATAAATATTTTTTTAACTTTTCCTAAACTGATTGTTTTTTTGCAATTACGATTTTTATACCTTATGATTCTTAAGTAAATTTAATTTTCAACATTTTCTTTGTATAGTAAATTAATTTTTCTAGCTCATTTACTTTTCACATTGCCACAGTTTTGGGAGAGGAAAGGGAATTGACAACTGTTTTTTAAAGGAAAAGAACAAAAACTGTTGCATGACAACTCGAATAAGATTTTTCTGGTGTTGGTTTTATTAAAAAAATGTTTAAGGTTCACTAATAGGAGCTGCAACCCCACTTAAACATTTTTAATTTTTTTTGAAAATATTTTTTAAATATTTTTCTTTAAATATTTTTTTTTAAAAGGGAAACTTGATTTTCTTGTTGGACATTTTTTCCCTGGTGCATAGTAGTACCTTCCCCCTACAATGGTTTGACCAGTTTATTTAAATATTTTTTTTTGCTGAATTAAAATATAATTTTATTTCGAACCCTCACGTTTTAACAACCTATCATCATTTGTTTTAAAATTTTTTTTCTTCTCCCTACTCCAAACCACCTATCAGAGTGGAGTAATTTTTGAAAATTTTAGTGAGTCACTAATTAATTTTTTTGACTATTGGACTACTGTGGTCGACACCAAAAAAATTTTTTTTTTAATTTTTTTTGGACACCTTTCGGTACGATCCTAGGGTCTTTTTGACCATGACCATGGTTTGCATCAATTTAGTTTAAGTTTTGGGAATTTCATTTTAATGAAGATTAGAGAGTTGCAGTCCTACCAAGACGTTATTTCTGTAAATTTTTTAATAACATCGGTAATTTTTTTTTTAATTTTTTTTAATTACACACAACATCCTTACTAGTCTAATTCGACGCAATTTCAGCGAGCGGATTTTTTTTTAATTGAGCATATTTTACGATTTCTATAACATGAACATCTGTTCCGACGTTTATTGCGTTCACTTATATATTAAGGGATGATGTGACCTTAAGCAATGCATGTTTCGTGTAAACTCAGAGTAGGTAAGCAGGTTAAAGTGGGTTTTGAACAGTTCACACTTGATAACGGTTAGAGATACTTACTAACCGAAACGTCGTGTTTTAAAATAAATAAAGACAATGGAAGTCCGAAATTTTATTTCTACACAATCATTGTCTACGAGTTTCAAACAAAGAGTTGAAGAACGGTACGGACCCGGAATCAACAATCTATTCAGAGGCTACGAGAAGACCAAACTTAAAGTGATAAAGGAAGAAGAACACATTTCATTCTTGTGCGAGGCGCGCGACAGTGGTGTCATTCCGGTTGGTTTCCGCCTAAAAGCCAACTTTCCGGGAGTGAGAACGAAGAAGATCTTAGAGAGGACAAGCCAAGCACTAATCCGATCCCAAATCAGTTACCATCGATGGAGAAAAGCCAACTTCAACGCCGACATGGAGGAGCGATTTGACGAAATTAGACCAGTTCACACTTGATAACGGTTAGAGATACTTACTAACCGAAACGTCGTGTTTTAAAATAAATAAAGACAATGGAAGTCCGAAATTTTATTTCTACTTTATATCATGTTGCACCTGTACTTCCGCATAAGTGGAACTTAAAGTTTACAGGTGAGAGGGGTACAATCTCCGTCACCGCATTTTTCGAGAGAGTGGACGAGTTGAGTCAAGCTAGAGGAGTCAGCAAAAAGGTTTTACTGAATTCAAGCATTGATCTTTTTGAAAAGTCAGCTTATACTTTTTACAAAGATGTACGTAGAGAAGTCCATACATGGGAACAGCTGGAGCAAAGGTTCATGGCAGAATATCTTCCTTCTTCATATGGCGAGAAGCTATTGAAGGAAATTCAAAAACGTAAACAAGGCCCTGGAGAGTCTATAGGGACCTATATTGCTGTCATGAACACATATTTCCAAAGACTTGGCTGTCCTGTTTCTGAAGAGGCAAAATTAGCTATCGTCTTCAGAAATATCGCGGACATCTATAAAAATGGGTTTATTGCTACTGAGGTCAATAGCCTATCACATTTAAAGGATCTGTGTCGTAGAATAGACCAGAGATATGGTTTAGAAGAGGAGAATTTTACACCTAGAAGAAACCAATCTATTGAACCTGACTTGGCCTACGTTGACGTAGAGAGCGATATTGACGATTTTCCAACAGGGGTTGATGCAATTCAAATATCAGGTGCCGGGACATCAAATCAACAGAATTTGAATATTCCTGATAATAGATTTAACAGAGATAGACAGCAGCCAGCAAACAGTTTCGCTGCTAGAGCTGATAGAGACAGACAGCAACCAGCTAGTGGTCAGTCTAGTGTAAATGACAGAGATGGACAACCACCACAGGGTGTTGGATCTGGTAGGGCGAATAGAGACGTTGTTTGTTATAGATGCAACCAAACAGGGTACATGGCAATCGGGTGCGCATTACCTAGAGGTAAGCAGTGTTATTCGTGTGGTCAAGCAGGGGTAACAGTCAGAGAATGTCGAAATTGTAATCGTCAGGGAAACGGACCTCGTAGGTGGTCGACCTTCGAGTCAGCCGGAACAAGCATCGACCGATAGGCTAACGAACGTTTTAGATTATGTGATAAGTCATGCTCGTAAAGATGAGAGACCTTATTTAGAAGTGGATGTGCTCGGAAATAAGTTATTAGGTTTGTTGGATTCCGGGGCTTCACGTACCCTTTTAGGGAATCATGGTTGGTCAATCATCGAGAGGTTTGGTTTTTCACTTGATACGACAAAGAAGACGAGTTGTATTGTGGCAAATGGTCAAAGCACGAGTAGTATTGGGACAGTGCAGCTTCCTATGCGAGTTCAGGATAAATTTAGGTTAATAGAGGTCGTCGTCGTTCCTGAGTTGCCGCACACTTTGATTTTAGGATTAGATTTTTGGATTTCGATGGGGATAGTATCGAACTTAAGTACTAATGAGTGGCACTTTGCCGATAATAAAGATGTGATTTGTTCTTTAGAAACATCAGACCAACAAACTACTCTTACGCCTTATGAATCAGAACGACTAGAGGAAGTGGTCGATAAATATAAGACTATTATGGGTGACTCACTAGGATGTACAGACAGGGTAGCGCATAAGATTACAACAGATGCAGCACCGATAAGACAACGTTCATATAAGGTCTCACCGGTCATTCAGAAACTTATTGATGACGAAATCGACGAAATGCTGAAAATAGATGTGATAGAACGTAGTAGTAGTTCATGGGCTTCACCAGTGGTAATGGTTCAAAAGAAAAACACAAAGAAATATCGTTTCTGTGTAGACTACCGCAAATTGAACTCAGTGACGGCGCGATAGTTATTCTTTACCACTCGTATCCGAGACTCTTGACAAGTTGAAAGATGCTAAATACTTGTCAACTTTAGATATCAAAAGTGCTTATTGGCAAGTACCAATGGAAGAATCATCGAAGCCACTAACAGCATTCATCTGTCGACGAGGTCTCTTCCAATTTAAGCGGTTACCATTTGGTCTTCATAATGCACCTAAACTTGGCAGAGACTCATAGATAGCATCATAGGAAACGATTTAGACCCCTACGTGTACGTATATCTCGATGACCTCGTAATTGTCACACAGAGCTTTTCTGAACATCTTAGAATTCTTGAGAAAGTCCTACGAAGATTGCAGAATGCAAAGATAACGGTAAGTTGGGAAAAATGCCAACTGTGTAGGCCAGAAATGACTTATTTAGGATTCGTAGTGGACCGTCGAGGCATCCGAGTTGACCCTAATAAAATTAAAGCCATGTTAGAGCTCCAGAGGCCAAGAACTGTCAGAGAAGTTCGTAGAGTTGTAGGTACAATATCCTGGTATAGACGTTTCATAGAGAATTTTTCAGCGATAATAGCTCCAATTACAGCTCTAACTAAGAAAAATCAAAAGTTCGATTGGACTCCAGACTGCGAAAAAGCATTTATTAAGATTAAGGAACTTTTAGTGACTGCACCGATTCTTACATGTCCAAATTATACCAAAGAATTTGTCATTCAAACAGACGCATCAGGATATGGAATAGGAGCATGTTTAATGCAGCCTTATCCTGAAGGAGACAAAGTCATATGCTATTTGAGTCGATCTTTGACTAAGCAAGAACGGGTTTACACGACCACCGAGCGAGAATGTTTGGCATTGGTTTGGGCGATAGAGAAGCTCCGGCCTTATATTGAGGGGATCTCATTTAAGGTCATAACAGATCATTTTAGCTTAAAATGGCTTCATAGCTTAAAAGAGCCCAGTGGAAGACTTGCTCGTTGGTCTGTAAAACTGCAGCAATATGATTTTGAAGTAATCCATCGGAAAGGGAAAAATTTAGTTGTCCCGGACATGTTGTCTCGCGCAGTACCCATGATTGATACAATTTCGCAGCCCAGAGACGTTTCAACAGCAATTAAAGATCGATGGTACCAAAAGATGGTAAAGAGGGTCGCAGAATCACCGTTAAAATTTATGAATTGGAGATACACTGATAATAAGTTGTATAAATATGTCAAACAAGAATACCCTCAACTTTCACCATCTAACGAATATTGGAAAGAGGTAGTCCCCAAAGATCATAGGCGTAGAATTATTGGAGAAGCTCACGATCCTCCTACCGCAGGGCATATGGGTGTGTATAAAACCTTCCACAGACTGGCAGAAAAAATTTATTGGCCAAAAATGCGCCAGGACGTGGCAAATTTGTAAAGAAATGCTTTGTCTGTGCAGCTCATAAAGGTGATACACAAGGTGTATCTGATCAGATGATATCTCACCCAAAACCAACTCGACCTTGGGAAATTATTTCGACTGATTTATGTGGACCTCTACCTCGTTCAACAAAGGGTAATTGCTGGATTCTCGTCGTTACGGACTATTTGAGTAAGTTTTCCTTAGTTTTTCCAATGCGAACAGCCCCTACTCAAGCTGTTGTCAAGCATCTTGAGGAGCAAGTATTTATGGTCTTCGGAGTACCCCGTTTGATACTTTGTGATAATGGCCCTCAGTAAAAAACGTAGTTCAGTATAATTTGCGTACAAGGGTACCCAACTTTGTTGTGGGTCAGCGTGTTTGGAAGAAAAATTATGTGTTGTCAGATGCTGCGAAGTTTTTCTCGAAGAAGTTAGCACCGAAATTCGTTGGTCCTTATGTGATTAGGAATAAAATTTCTCCATGGATATTTGAGCTTCAGGAACCATCGGGTAAAGTACTACCAGGGAGTTGGCATGCCAAAGACCTTAAGTCGGCAGCGAACCTCTCCGATTAACCTTTTTCGGTTAATCGTCTTGAAGTTGGGGGGGGATTATGTAACGTGTCATTTTTACGTTTAAGACAACGTTACATATTTGTTTATTTAGGTAAATAATCAAGGCTCTTTGACTCGTCTTTCTGTACACAAATTAAGGGTATTTTATAGAGCTATGCTTGGAGGTTATATAGTGTGTAGGAAGTTACCTTAAAAGGAGGCATTCCATCGAATTACTGTGGACACTACGCACATCGCATTATCTGGACATCGTAATTGGAATTTAAGATTGTTTTGTTTTTATCTGTGGAATTTTGTGATTGCATCACAAATGGTTTCAGTAACAGGAAGGAAACATTTAGATGAACATTTCATTCCCTTACGTTTATTTACATATCCTTCACGGATTAACTAGTTTTGATAGTACGAAAACATATTTAGGTCGACCAGGAACAACCGAAGCTCCGCCCCTTTGATATCTTTATTAATTTGATGAGGAGAAGATAAAATAA
Organism: Aspidapion aeneum; assembly: GCA_963576565.1. Lineage (NCBI taxonomy): Eukaryota > Metazoa > Arthropoda > Insecta > Coleoptera > Brentidae > Aspidapion > Aspidapion aeneum. The sequence continues at coordinate 55,350,592 of OY755045.1, forward strand.
ATACGAGTTATGTACTTTTGTAAATGGGAGATAAACGAGGGATAAAAACCAAGACTAAAAGAATAAACGAAATCGTGTGAGTTAACATCTGAACACTCTGGTGCCGAGTTTAAGCAGTAGTCCAGTGTGTATTTTTAGGTTCAGGTTCAGAAACAACTTTATTACTGTAGAAATGTTTTACAAAAATGGCGTTAAACCAGATGAATATTAGAGAAAACATTTATAAAGAGCAAAGGAAACTTTTGACTAAGACTGTAAATAAAATACAACTAAATTCTACATTCAGTATAGCTTTACTCATATGGGAATTGGTTGAGTGTTCGAATATTCCTGGGTTTGATACAAGCTCTGATCTCCAGTAATTGATTTTACAGTTGATGATTTCAATGCTGAGCTTCTTATAGTCCGGCTGGTTATTTTCCTTCTACTTGATATGTTGGCGGGGGTCCGGTAGGCAAATGTTCGGCCTATGTATGGAGAGTGTCTCGATGGCCTTGTTATAAAAATTTCAACCGTGGAAATAGATCCGACAACACCTCAATGCGCGTTTTACGTACTTTCTATTCCCTTGGACGGTGCTGGCCCCTATATACCGGTATGGAACTATTGGTGTATTTCCTCATTGGTTAGTTTGAAAACCGCGGGTTTTTCTTCCAGTCTTGCCACCGAAGGTAGAGATTTTTTGGCGAAAAAGTTTTTTTTATAAATAGGTTTGCATCCTTTATTTGAATTTAACCGGGAAGATTAGGTTGGTACTATTGCGTTTTACTGTCCCCACTCCCCACCAAATCTACGAACGGTTTCCGGTGGCTTCATATTTTTGTGCTCTCGACAAAGTGCTTTGTCTCTCTTCCTAAAGAATTTTGGCTGGGCGGGTGGCCGTCTTGTGGTGTCGCCATTATTTTATGGTTATTGGCATTGCAGTAGTTGCAAATTATACCCAAGACGGTATAATAGTGAGTCCGTCGTGTTTTAGGCGTAATCTGAAGTGACGCTCGCACCCTGTTGAAGGGGATTTAAGTCGGCCTACGCCATTTCTACGGAAAGAGCAGCGGTAAGTTCGATTTTATTTTTTTCATTTTTTTTACTATTTGAGGACTCTTCAAGATAATATTTGCCTCCCAAATTGTATTTATTTTTCGGGTAAAATGTACTTTTTTTGACAAAAGACGTGGGGAATTTTTGGCGTTTTTATATTTTTCTTTTAACCACGTGTTGGATAAAAACTATATATTGTTTTTCTCCTTTGTCTACAGCCCTGTCCATTCCATCGATAGCTGTGCTGGACGCTGGTGGGAAGCCGGACGAGCCAGTTGTAACCCTGGGAAAGGTACGTTAGGGTTATTTTAGTTCATCTGTTTGAATCTACTTTGTTTTATTGAGTCGACATGGGGTTCTCGATTTAAGTTGCTCGGTGTAGGGGAACTTCGTGCAAAATTGACGAATTCCAGGAAACTGAAACATTTCATTTTCCACAGGGTTCTACGCTCGGGCAAGGATCCCACAACTTTTGAAACCATGTGCTGCCCTAGTACCATGTGCTAGTTAATCAGCAGGGGAGACGCGGGCAGAACGAGACCCGAAGTAGCAGTGAGGAATGGCTAAGTACACCACTTCCAGGTTTACAAAATAAAATATACACAAAATAATCAAGGACCAAGGTAGGAGCAAGCCTTAACTATAATTTTTTTCTCATCTATAATTTTCACAATATAATTTAGACATAATCTTTCCATATATAATTTTGCACAGCTTAATTTTAACACTCTTGTAAACGCAAGGTAATGGTATGACGTCATAACCACAATTTTGCGGTGTATTTACTAAGTTTTCCTTCATTTCATTTATTTAAGACAATTTCTCTTGTGAAATTTGGAGTGTCTTACTACTTAGGCCCTGACTTGTTCCACTACATTTCATTCATTTTTTTTTATTTCATGTTTTTGGTAATACTCCAGTTTTACCTTTTAAAATAAACAAGATGAACTAAATCTTTGCGTTATTTGTACAACCCAATGACCAACTTTGCGGAGACAAAAGAGAGATGCGATTACATGTTTTAGCGGTTTATTTACACTGTCTTACCTCATGGGGTAGATCTCGGACTGGGTTGCTGTCTGTCTCATTCTACCTAGCGTAGAATGATGACAACAGATATTTGGTCCAGACCTCCCCTATGACGGAATAATTTTGGAAGTATATATGTTTTTTTTATCATTCATATAATTGAATCCTACACTACTGACTCAGATGTAGGTACACTATGACCTGTTAAAGGAGTCCATCTACATGTAAAGTGCTTCTAGTTTTGTCATTTTGATTCATTTGGGAATCTTTTAAATTTTATTTTGTTTACTAGTCAATTTTTTTTGGTTTTTTTATTACACAAATACTCTGGAAGCCTCGGAAGTAAGTAGAATTTCATTGTTTGGCTGCAACGTTTGGGTTGAACTGTATTTTATTTAAGATCTTCTTTGTAAAACATTGGTATTAAATAATGTGGCGCACTTAAAATTTTCTTATTTCTGAACCCCCCCCCTTCTCCACTGTATAAAAGTTACCGGGCATATCGATGTTTTACCTAGCTGGAAAATACAGTTCTGCTTCCAGATTGTTTAATTATTCAATGGTTTTGTTGTGTCACAAGTTGGCAAATTGTCACTATCCTAATTACAGTGTCACAAAATGGCGGCAACGTCTTTAAACTGCCACAAATGTCACACAACGCATTTTAATAGGCCACAATATTTAAAACATAAAAAGACCATGTCTGATGGTCCATCCACCTATAAATCAACACAGAAATTGAAGTGAATTTATGTTACTTTTATTTTTCTTAAAAAAAATCTAAGAACTTAAAACATGTTTTTCCTACAAAAAACTTTAAAGAATTAAGACATGTTGAGTTGGACTCCGTTCAATAAAAACTCCTATGTTTTTTATCCACTTATTCTTCCTTAATAAATAAAAATGAATATTTTATTTTCCAAGAAAAAAATTGTGAAGCTAACAAAAAACTATGAGAATTACTAAAACAACAAAACGAATTTCAAATCAACGCTTAAATATTACCAAAGAAAAATGTTTAAATAATGTTATCAAAACCAATGATGATGAAAAATCTTGTTTTTTATAAAAAAAAGTGATTAGGTGTCAAAAACACCGACAGCCACTGAAAGCCTTTAAACTGGCTTTGGCTGTACCACAAAAAAAAAATTATCTAAAAAATTTAATTTAATTTTTTTTCCAAATTCAAAAAAAAACCAAAAAAAAATTACATCAGATGTTAAAAAACTAGCCAAAACTCACGTAGGGCGCCAATTTGTGGCCTATTAAAATGCGTTGTGTGACATTTGTGGCAGCTTAAAGACGTTGCCGCCATTTTGTGACACTGTAATTAGAATGATAACAATTTGCCAATTTGTGACACAAAAAAACCACTGAATAATTAAACAAATATCTGGAAGCAGAACTGTATTTTCCAGCTAGGTAAAACATAGATATGCCCGGTAACTTTTATACAGTGGAGACGGGGGGGGGGGGGGGTTCAGAAATAAGGAAATTTTAAGTGCGCCACAGTGTTTAATACCAATGTTTTACAAAGAAGATCTTAAATAAAATACAGTTCAACCCAAACGTTGTAGCCAAACAATGAAACTCTACTTAATTCCGAGGCTTCCAGAGTATTTGTGTAATTAAAAAACCAAAAAAATTGACTAATAAACAAAATAGGATTTCAAAAGATTCCTAAATGAATCAAAATGACACAAATAGAAAGTACTTTATAGGTAGATGCATATTCCCATCAGGTCACGGTGTACCTACATTTGAGTCAGTAGTGTGAGACTCAGTTATATAAATGATTGAAAAAAAAATATATACACTTCCAAAATTATTCCGTCATAGGGGAGATCTGGACCAAATATCCGCTGTCATCATTCTACGTTGGGTAGAATGAGACAGACAGCAATCCAGTCCGAGATCTACCCCATGAGGCAAAACAATGTAAGGAAACCGCTAAAAAATATATTCTCATCTCTCTTTTGTCTCTGCAAAGTTAGTTCATATTGGATTGTACAAATAACACAAAGATTTAGTTCATCTTGTTTATTTTAAAGGTAAAGCTAAAAAAAAATACTGGAGACATGAAATATGCAAAAAAAATTAAACAAGTTCGGGCCAAAGTAGCAAGGCACTTTAACTTTGACAGAGAAATTGTCTTAAATAAATGAAATGAAGGAAAACAAGTCAACTTAGTAAATACGCCGCAAAATTGTGGTTATGACGTCATACCGTTACCTTGCGTTTACAAGCAATGTTGAAATTATACTGTGAAAGATTATATATGAAAAGATTACGTCTAAATTATATTAAAAATTTATATGAAAAGATTATGTCTAAATTATATTGAAGATTTATGTGAAAGATTATATCTGAAGCTTGCTCCTACCTTGGTCCTTGATTATTTTATGTCTGTTTTATTTTGTAAACCTGGAAGTGGTGTACTCCGACATTCCTCACTGCTACTCTGGTCCTGGTTTGCCCGCGCCTCCCCTCGTGCTTGCTTAGCACATGGCGCTAGGGCAGCACATGGTGGTCAAAAGGTTGTGGGATCCTTGCCCGAGCGTAAAACCCTGTGGAAAATGAAATGTTTCAGTTTCCTGGAATTCGTCTATTTTGCACGAAGTTCCCCTACACCGAGTAATTTAATCAAGAACCCCATGTCGACTCAATAAAATAAAGTAGATTTAAACAGATGAACTAAACTAATCCTAACGTATTTTTTCCAGGGTTACAAGGCTACACCCGGCTTCACACCAGCGTCCAGCACAACTGTCGATGGAATGGACAGGCTGTAGACAAAGGAGAAAAACAATATATAGTTTTTATCCAAAACGTGGTTAAAAAAAAAAACTCCAAAAATTCCCCATGTCTCTTGTCGAAAAAGTACATTTTACACGAAAAATAATTACAATCTGGGAGGCAAATACCGCCTTAAAAAACTCAAATTTTTTTTTTTAAAAATCGAACTTACCGCTCTTATTTCCCGTACAAATGGCGTAGGCCGACTTAAATCCCCTTCAAAAGGGTGTGAGCGTCACTTTAGATTCGCCTAAAACAACGACGGCTCACAGTAAACCGTCTGTGGTATAATCCGCAACTACTGCAGTGCCAATAACCACCAAGAACAATGGCGGCACCAACAGACGGCCACCAGCCTAGCCAAGATTTGTTAGGAAAGAGACAAGGCACTCCGTCGAGAACACAAAAATAATGAAGCCGCAGGAAACGGTTCGTAGATCTGGTGGGGACAGTCACACAGTACCAACCAAATTTTCCCGGTTAAATTCAAATGCAAAGGATGCAAAACTATTTATAAAAAAACTTCACTAAATCCGGTTGCGACACTGGAGGAAAAAACCCGCGGTTTTCAAACTAACCAATGAGGAAATACACCAATACTTCCATACCGGTATATAGGGGGCAGCATCGACCAAGGGGACATTGAAAATACGTAAAACGCACCTTGAGGTGTTGTCGGATCTATTTCCACGGTTGAAATTTTTATAACAAGGACATCGAGACACCCTCCATACATAGACCGAACATTTGCCTACCGGACCCCTGCCAACATTGCAAGTAGGAGGAAAATAACCAGACGGACTATAAGAAGCTCAGCATTGAAACCATCAACTGTAAAATCAATTACTGGAGATCAGAGCTTGCATCAAACCCAGGAATATTCGAACACTCAACCAATTCACATATGAGTAAAGCTATACTGAGTGTAGAATTTAGTTGTATTTTAGTTACAGTCTTAGTCAAAAGTTTCCTTTGCTCTTTATAAATGTTTTCTCTAAGATTCATATGGTTTAACGCCATTTTTGTAAAACATTTCTACATTAATAAAGTTGTTTCTGAACCTGAACCTAAAAATACACACTACTGCTTAAACTCGGCACAAGAGTGTTCAGATGTTAAGTTTGCTCACCACCAGCTAGCCCTACAAACCCTTCAATCCGACTAACTGAGCTAGTTATTAACTTTTATATAACTATGATTATATATAAATTTATATAATATAAAAATACGATTTTGTTTACTCTTTTAGTCCTGGTTTTTATTCCTCGTTTATCTCCCATTTACAAAAGTGCATAACTCGTATTTATTTTATCATCTCCTTATCAAATTAATAAAGATATCAAAGGGGCGGAGCCTCGGTTGTTACTGGTCGACCCATGGACCCAAATATGTTTTCGTGCTATCAAAACTAGCTAATCCGTGAAGGATATGAGGTTCGGATTGTCCCAATATCCTCGAAAATAAACATAAGCGAATGAAATGTTCATCTAAATGTTTCCCTCGTTGTTACTGAAACCATTTGTGCTGCGGCAACGCCGCCATTCCCCAGCAGAACAGCTGTTTATTTTCGTGAACGTCAAAGAGAATTACGAAACTCTGCAGATAAACAAAACAATCAAAAGTTTTTATGTGATTTTTCCTAAACCTGTGATCCTAAATTCTAATTACGATGTCCAGATAATACGGTGTGCGTAGTGTCCACAGTAATTCGATGGAATGCCTCCTTTTAAGGTAATTTCCTATAATAGCTCTATAAAATACCCTTAATTTGTGTACAGAAAGACGAGTCGAAGAGCCTTGATTATTTACCTAAATAAGCAAATATGTAACGTTGCCTTAAACGCAAAAATGACATGTTACAACAGAAGATGACTAGTCACTTTTCCACATGTATCCACTTGTCTTAAATATACTACACCACCATAACCTGATAATGAGGCATTACAAAAGCCGTGTAGTTCCCTCAAAACTACATTATCTACACTCACACACCTTGGAATGTTTATAGTTGAAAGAATGGGTAACTGAGACAAATATGTAGACCACTGATCCACAATTGCCTGGGATGGGCAATCATCAAAATCTAACCCTTGAAGTCACAACTTCTGGATTAAAGATTTAGCCACAAAAACTACTGGTGAGAGAAAACCCAGAGGATCATATATTCTGGCTATTTGAGACAAAATATTTCTTTTGGTACATGGCTTGTTGTCTGGCATTACTGAATATGAACCCATCATTCACAGGGTTCCACTGCAGACCCAAAATTTTCAACTCCGAATCACCTTCATCAAAGCTGATGGGTTGGAGGTGACTTTCTGGCACATGTTCCAGTAATTCTGAGTAATTACTGGCCCACTTTCTAAGTTCGAACCCCCCAAGTCTCAACAATGTCACTAATTGTCTCTGGACCTCCAAAGCCTCTGAGACAGAGTTTGCTGATCCCACGGACTCGTCGATGCAGGTCGATTGCCTCAATATATCAGCTGCTAAAGGGTACTTCTGACCATGATCCTCTGACAATTGCAATGAAGTACGGATAGTCAGGTACGGACTACAACTTAAGCCATAAGTCACAGTATTTAAAACATACTCACAAATGGGTTGATCAACATCAAATCTTCAAAAAATTGTTTGGTTGGCCACATCTTCAGAATGCACTAAAATGTTACGATACATTTTTTTTATATCTGTAGTGAAAACCACTTTCTTCACACGAAAGTTCAACAAAATAGAAACAATATTTGTTTGTAGTTTACTTCCAACCAACAACACATCATTCAAACTCAGTTTATTACTAGTTTGTGTTGATCCATCAAAGGCAGCTCTAAACTTTTTTTACTCTCCACTATCTTTCCAGATGCCATGATGAGCAATATAATATTTTCCATAAGAATCACTAGGGTCACTACTAGTCACCACCCTTATATGGTTCTGTTCAAGATAATCCGCCATAAACTCACAATAGGCTTCACGAAAAGAAGGATTTTTTAGCAAGCGAGCCTCTAGCAAGTGAAATCTTTTCAAGGCTTGGGACTTTGACTCACCTAAGGTAGCCTGTTCACGAAATGGCAATCTCACAATATATGTACCATTTTTATCACATCTATGAGTAGAACTAAAAATGTCCTCACATCTTTGATCATCTTTAGTCAATGGAATATCCACAGAAAGAGTCTCAAGTTACCAAAATTGTTCTAGTGATTCCTCAAAACCTGTTACGTTTAAAGAGGTACCCAAACTAAGTTGACTTGTCGAAGGTTTGTCACACACACTACCCATGAGCACATACCCAAAGATGCTATTCATAGTACAGGGTCCGCCATTTTGCCCTTGTTTAAGCCCAGGAAGTAAAACTTGGCAGAAGACATCAGCTCCTAATAATAACTCTACATCTCGGGGAGTACCATACTGACGATCAGCTAATGTCACACCCGATAAGTATTTCCATTTATTACTTATATCACTAGAAGGAGTCACACCACAGATGAGGGGGACTACCACCGCTTTCACTTCAATAGACCATGACAAATTACTACTTGGGCTCACACATAGCACAATGTTTCCGAGCGAAACAGAAGATGTCATGTTATTGATACCTACAATGGGCCTTGAACCGCCCACATGTGGCAAACCTAGCGGCTTGGCAAAGGAAGCTGTTGTACATGAAGTTTGGCTTGCTGAATCCAATAATGCTCGACAAGTTACAACACTACGTTGACAATCACGTACACACACTTGCGCAGTGGCAAAAAGAACAGTCTTAAAATAGGGAACTGAATTCCTACACACATCCACTGCAACAGAGTTTTCACATATTTCTAAATTTTCACTGTTTGACGACAAATTGTTACCTGAGACATTCTCTGACCTCTGACGAGACTCACTCCTCACTGTTGAGGCACCTTTCGAATTAGGAAAGTGTAACAATGTGGAATGTCTTCGGAAACAAATTCTACAGTTTGAGCTGATAGGGCAGTCAAGAACCCTATGTTTAGCAAGGCAATTGAAGCAGAGTTGCTCACTTTTGGCAAAGTCAGGTCGCTGAAATGCATCTAGCTCACGAAATTTATCACGTCTAATCAACACATGTTGGCTTTGGTTACCAAGAGATTTACAATATAAACACTCACTATTATGACCTGAGTCCCTAGCTTTAGTTAAAAAATTATGTTTAGGACTAGAGTGACTGACCTTTTTTGACACTTCATATTTTCTCTGACTTGACACACTTGACACATTCACAGGACTTGAAGTAGATTTGGATAAGAGTGCACTATTCTCCAAAGCATGACAATTTGTTTCCAAAAAACTAATAAGATTTTGATATAAAGGGATTTTTTCTTGACTATCTTTCAAATCGCGTTTGTAAAAAAGGATCTATTTTTCGCAAGAGTAAATTTAACTTTGTAAAATCCCACAAATCCAATTCTTGATAATTATCTAAAGCCTCCAAGTTTTGTTTAAAAGTAAAGATCAATTTACGTAGCTTCACTAAACTATTGTTTTTAGCTGGAGAAGCATTCACAATTGACAACCAATAATCTGTCAAAAAGAATCTATCATTTTGGTACCTATCCACTAAAGCCCTATAAGCTGTTTTGTAATTCCTGCCCTGAATAGGGATATTTTTAATCACATACGCTGCTTCACCCTTTAAAACCGAAACTAAAAATTGAAATTTGGCAATATCTGAGTATCGTAAGGTGGTGATACTTTGCAATCCACGGGTGACTTTACACAAGCATGCAACACTGCATTTCGTGAGCTCTAACTTTAAGATTAGGCAACGTGGCAAGCTTCCGACCGCTCAGATTTTTTGCGAACACGCCGGAACGTGTCTTCGCGCTTGATTTATGGGATTAGAATCATATTACCTCACGCATCGGAAGCTTTTAAATAATAGAGAGAAATAGGTGAATTTTAATAGGTCAAATGCTAAAGGCCGCTTGACATGATGCATGACGCGCTGCAAATATTTGCAAGCAAAAAATTTCGGTCAAATTGTTGCCTGCAAAAAATCTTATTATTATGCATGGCCATGCATTGATTCCCCAGAATCTAGGTAAATTCCCCAGTTTGCATGCAAGTACAGTTTGCATGCAAAAAAATGGCACCGGACCGATAAAAATGGATTGCCTGCAACAATCAGCTGGATTTGTACTGCGCATGCACCTGGGCAAAATTTCATGCATTTGCCTCCAAATTTTATTGTCATGCACCATGTCAAGCGGCCTTAAGGTGTCTGAGCTCGTTCTGGTAAGTAATAGGACTTTGCTTACTAATTAGGAGTATAGATTAATGTCTTATGACAAAAGCAAAGAGCTTTTTTTATAAATATATATCAGGGTAAAAAAAATATTAAATTTTTTCTACCCTAGTGATACTTTACACAACTATTTTTTTAATTTTTTTTTATATTTTTTTAATTAGATATAATATAGATAGATCAAGATAATATGGAAGTAGAGGAACGCGATCAGAACATATCCAAACTTATTCCTAAGGAAGGTCAATATGCAATAATAAAGTTTGCCACCAAAAAGACAATAAAACATTATATTGCTAAAATCGAGAAACCTGATGTGACACTTAAGTATTTAAGACAAAAAAAAAGAAAATACTTTCGTTTTTCCCCAAGAAAATGATATCTCTGTTCAAGACAAAGATGATTTAGTTTGTATTTTGCCACCCCACAAGAAAAAAGGGGAATTTATACTTTTAATATTGATTTTAAAAATATTCATTTTAGGTAAGATTAGGATTACTTTGCTTAACTTTATTAATAATTTTGATAAAAAATGTTCTTGCTAAGTAGCTAGTTTATATTTTGAGTTTGACTGGTTTTGTTTTTAATAAGGAAACGAATTTGTTAGCAATAGGCAGATTGATTATTTGAAATAAACGTTTTTTTTCATTAATAATTAGTATTTACTTATTATTTTTTAATGCAGAATTCAAGAATAATATTTTTAAAAGATTATTAAAGTGTAATGACGTCCCAAAGACGTACCTATTTTAAAATATTTTATAATTTTTAACGCCTGTGTAATTTATCACCATCGCAGGGTGAATTTACATAGCTTTTCAGTTTAAAAAAAAGGCTTTTCCTGATCTTTTACAAAAATAAAATTATCGTCTATGTAAAGCTAAGACATGGAAATCATACATATATTGGAGCCGATAATGTAGCTTAATGTTAAATAGGAGTTTTTATCAAAAATATCCAAACATTTTTGCAAAGTATCACCACCTTACGGTACTCGGGATCTTCATCTACCAATGTCCTAAACGTATCATAAAAGGTCGGCCACCACAGTAGGTCGGTATATCTAACGTCGGTTTTGCAAAAGTTTTCATTCTACCAGTCACAGACAAGTTTGAATCATTTTTATTCCTATCACTCACAATAACTTCAACCGGCAACAAGTCCTTACAAATTTGCTTGATTGAAAATTGCATTGAGTCAAACTCATCCATAACTTCCTGCTCCGTGTCACACTCACTATCCTCCACCCTACAATATCCAGATGCAGGTCTTCGAACCGACTTACCCACTCCGCTAAGCTTTCTACACGCGTTTGTAACTGCCCTTTTCTCGTTGAGTAGATAAGAGCATCATTTGCTAAGCTATAGAGCACTCGGGTTCGATTAAAAATGGTTAATCTTTTCTTTTTTAATGATTTTATTTCCGACGTCATTTTTTTAGTTTTCTTGGTTGTCAACGCACGAAATTTATACTAAACCCTGGAAAATAAACAAGTTATGTACCTAGAAGAGATGAGTTGCACCATATCCCACAGCTGTTCTTTTTGCTATCCTGCATTTTTCTATTAGGTTACATATTTCGATTTGTTAATATTAAAATCATTCTTAGGTTAAGCCTTAGCCTGTAAACATTAACTTGTCTAAAATAAAGTTTTTAAAAACGGGATTTCTCGACTTAAAAACATAATTGGCGCAGTCGGTAGGACTGTCAACCAATTCGCGAGCGTGGTACCTGTTCATCGAGAACCAATCCAGATCGTGTGGATTGATCGCCTCCGGTTTGTGGGTTAAACCCTTAAGTGACAATTTCGAACATAGACATAGTTAGTGAAAGTAGTCAGGTGCACAGAGTTTCAGGCCGATTGAATTCGACAGCGACTTCTAGCCATCCTGAGGATCCAACCACAACTCAGCAAGGCAACAAGTTCTGAATCAACCAGATAGGAAGATACTAACCGTAAGTTCCAATTTTCCTATCGATCCTTTTCCTTTCTCCGGTTAAGTGATGGAAAGTGATGGAAAGTAATTTTAAGTAGAATTTTAAGAAAATAAAATTTTGAGAAACGATTTTTAAAAAATAATTACATTTTAATTTTATCGATAAAATCTAATTCGATATTTGATTTAATTTTTAGAAGTTAATTAATTAAGACTTATATTAAAAGATTTTTTTAATTTTGAATGAGCTTATCACGCTCAAGCAGTACTGAATCAATCGATAGTTTAGTCAGTAAATTCTTTTTAGATTTAACTTTAAAAAACAGCAAAAAAAAATCCAAAAATGGCTCCAACGCAAAATCCACAAAATCAAAATCCAATCAATTATACATTGTTAAAGATGTTTGCCGATACAATAGCACCATATAATGGTGATCCAAATATTTTAAATTGCTTCTTATCAGCAGGTGATTTTTTGTTTAATACATAATAATAATGTCGATCGTTTACACCAATATCTTTTACGTACATTAAGAAATAAACTCAGAGATAGGGCACAAATTTTAGTAGGTAGTAGAATGGAATTAACTACATGGGACGTAGTTAAAAACGCGCTTTATAATTGTTTCGGTGACAAAAGAAATCTAGAATGTCTCGAAACAGACCTCATGGTAGCAACCCCTAAAAAAGATGAACATCCCTTGGAATTTGCAAAAAGATTACAAGTTTTAAGAAGTCATTTAGCACAAAAAATTTCATCATTACCAATAACAGAAATGGACGCATTAACAAAAGTTATATATTTGCGACAATACGACCAAATTTGGTTAAGAACTTTCATAAGAGGTTTGCCCTAATCCTTACAAAGTATTATTAGACTTAAAAATCCCGATACTATAGAAACCGCGATGACTCAAGTAAATGAAGAGGAAAATTTCGAATATGCGCTAAATATTTATATGCAACCTAGATATAATAATATCCCACCATTACAAGTAAATAGAAATCCGCAAAATCCCCAAATTCATTGACCTAATCAACAAAATCAATATAACCGAAATTTTTTTCCTCAAAATTGTTATAAAAATCCATATTTTACACCCCCAAATCAAAATTATTATATTAGACCACAAAACCCATTTGCCCAACAAAATTTTAATCAAAATTTCAATCAAAGACCAATTAATATTAATCAACCTCGACAATTTCTTCAACAAAATTATTTTCAAAATCAACAAGCTTTTAGACTACCTAGCAATGTGTTTAAACCCACGGGACAAATGCCAAATAACAAACCCGAACCAATGTCTATTTGCTCTAGTTTACAATCAAGACAAAATCAAAACCAAAATAACCAACAAAATCAATACAAAAATCAAGTTCGATCACAAATGTACCAAATTGATCAAAATGAGCCGTCGACATTAAACGCGTGCTCTAATAATTTACAAAATCCCACTCAAGAAAATTTGACATCTTACGAATCAACAAATTGTACCGATAATTCGATATATCAAAATAACGATTTCCAAAATTTTAATCAATACGAAAATGTTGACAATTTCGAGCAAGATAATACCTATTTACAACTTTATGATCAACAACATCAAATCCCTTCATACGACAAGGAATATGACGCAAAAAATTCTCAAAATCAAAATTTTCAAACACCCAGTATATCAAATTTTGGGAGCATCAGAAATGAACACCGAATTTACTAATAGCTTACCATACATAGAAATGAAAAACCCACCATTAAAATTATTAATCGATACAGGGTGCGGTCATTCAATATTAAAACCATCAATAGCCGAAAAATATTATCCTCAACACATCTATAATTCGCCTACCACTATCACAACAGGTACAGGTGAAAAAGAGGTAATTTTTAAAGCCGATATTCCAGCATTTCCGGAATTTCAATCAGCTAGCAATATTTCCTATATTTTATTTGATTTTCACGAATTTTACGATGGTATTATAGGGTTAAACGAATTAAAAAGATTTAAATTTTTTATAGACTTATCAAATAAATTATTGTTTAACGCCCACACAGGCATTCCCATACACTATCGCCAGGTGCAGAATGAAAGTTACAGCATAACTGTACGTTCACATGAGATCGCAAGTGTTAAAATCCCAGTTTCCGTGAATAATATTGATATCGTCGTACCGGAATGCACTATCAACCAGCTGTATTTCCCAGAAACACTGAAAACAGCAAAACACGGCTATGCAATGACCGAGGTTTTTAATTATTTAGACCAGGACATAACGATAAATTTTAAAGAACCAATCAATGTACAAATATTTCCCGATTCTCATAAAGAAAATTTTGACTTTTTACATATTAAATAGATTTTCAATGATAATTTACAAAAGATATCAGATGTCTCAAAATTAATTCGTTGTGATCATTTGAACACCGAAGAAAGGTCCGAACTTAGAGAGCTTTGTAAAAATTTTTCTGACGTTTTTCATAAAGAAAACGAAAAATTGACTTTCACCGATAAAATCAAACACGAAATCAAAACTACCGATGAAATCCCTGTTCATTCAAAGACATATAGATACCCATTTATACATAAAGAAGAAGTACAACGGCAAATAAATAAAATGTTAGACGAAGGTATAATAAGACCAAGCCAAAGTCCTTGGAGCAGCCCAATATGGATAGTTTCAAAAAAAATTGGACGCAAGCGGTAAACAAAAATGGAGGCATGTGACCGACTACAGGTCATTGAACTCAAAAACAATTGATGATCGATATCCGATTCCTAATATCAACGATTTGCTCGATAAATTAGGTCGTTGCACATATTTCTCTACTATCGATCTATCTGCCGGATTCCATCAGATCGAAATGGATTCAAAATCAATAGAAAAGACAGCATTCAACGTAGATAACGGGAACTATGAATATGTTCGTATGCCCTTTGGCCTTAAGAACGCCCCCGCAACTTTCCAAAGAGTAATGGACAACGTTCTAAGAGATCTGATAGGAAAAACATGCCTAGTCTACATGGACGATATAATTGTATTTTCAGCCCGCTTAGAAGAACACATAAAACACCTTAGACAAGTATTCATAAAATTAAAAGAAGCAAGACTTAAAATACAGATCGATAAATCAGAATTTCTCAGAAAACAAGTTGAATTTTTAGGACACGTTATAACCAAAGAAGGCGTAAAACCAAATCCAAAAAAAATAGCAGCATTCCAAAATCTAAAAACCCCAACCAATCAAAAAGAAATTAAATCTTTTCTTGGACTTATCGGTTATTACCGAAGGTTTATTAAAGGATTTGCTCATTTGACTAAACCATTCACCGAATGTTTAAAGAAAGGAGCCACAGTAAAACACACACCAGCTTTCATCGAGATGTTTGAAACATGTAAAAACATATTGACAAATGATCCAATACTCCAATACCCAGATTTTGATAAACCCTTTCTCCTGACTACAGACGCATCAAATGTACCAATCGGTGCAGTATTGAGTCAAGGAAAAATAGGAAGCGATTTACCAATAGCATATGCATCTAGAACGTTGAGCCCAGCAGAACAAAACTATTCGACCATAGAGAAAGAACTCTTGGCATGAATATGGGCTACGCAATATTTTAGACCATATTTATTTGGACGCAAATTTACCATAGTCACAGATCATAAGCCATTAGAATATTTTAAAAACTTGAAAGAACCTATAGAAGAAGATATACCAGCTGACGTGACCGTGCATACATCTGCAGAAAACCCAATTTTAAATATACCAATAACTGAAAATTGCCTTAATACTTATACCAATCAAATAATATTCGATCAAAAAGAAAAAAGGATCATACAACGTGATCAATAGCAAACCTTTCCAAACTAAACAAAGATTTATAGTACACCTAACTTTAAACTATGAAGAAGAAATAATAAAATTCTTTAAATAATATGTCAGCCCAAAGAAATATTATTGCTTTTACAATAAAAATTCAATAGTAAATTTAAATGAAAGAATAAGTGTTATTTTGCAAAAAACATTTAGAAACCACGCCTACAAGCTAGTATTGACAAACACATTTTTAACGGACGTCTATAAAGAACAAAAACAAAAGAGTTAATAAAATATCACCATAATAAAAATCATAGAGGTATCAATGAAAACTTTTTAACACTCAGAAAGCTATATTATTGGCCTTTAATGAAAACTGACCTAATACAATACATAAACAACTGCGATAATTGTCAAAGAGCAAAATACAATAGACATCCACCGCAGATAAAATTTTCACTGGCGCCCACGCCCACACAACCATTTGAATGCATTCACCTAGACACGTTCCAGATATCAAATTCAATTTTTATAACAATAATAGATCTCTTTTCACGATATGGTCAAGCGTACCCTATAGAAGCCTGTAGTAGTGTACATATTTTTGATAGTCTAATAAACTTTATTAATCACCATGGCCTACCACAATATATTACAGCCGATTCAGGAATCGAGTTCAAAAATAAATTGATTATTGATTTTTGCCAATTACATAAGATAGGCATTCATTTTACAACACCTGGGAACTCAAATAGTAACAGTCCTGTAGAACGTTTGCATTCAACTTTAATCGAACATTTTAGAACTCTTAAATTAAAAGAACCCAATAATTCCAATAAGCAATTAATGCAATATGCAATATTAGCCTATATTTCAGCAGTACATAGCGTAACTAAGCAAAGACCTTATGACGTCATCAATGCACGACTTGACTCTCTAGACCCCTTCGATGTCACAGACCAGGTCAATATAAGTAAATATGTCAATGACAGACGTGACATTAAAAATTATTTACCAAAAATTATTCGAAACATCCCATAACATTAAAATCAAACAAAACCAAAAGCAAAATCAAAAACGAGAAGACCCAATTCCCATGCCACCTGATACAACCATTTATATTAAAGACAAGCAAGCGAAACCACAAAAAGACAAACCGCGTAAAATAAAAGATAAGGTTTCACAAGACCTAGGAAACAAAGTTTATACCAAACAAAAGAAAATCATACACAAATCACAAATTCAAAAACCAAAAAAGTTTTCTTGTTCGCAGGAAAATGCGGAACCTACCCCTTCAACTAGCTACCCTATTCATCGTGACGACACTAGTGAAGACTCAGAATGAGGCAATCAAAATAACCCCCATTCATACCCCTTTACTCCCTTTTAAATTAGGTAACACTAGAATAATCGAGGGTAAACATACATTTTTACATTACGTAGAGCTTAATCCGCTTTTTAATCAATTGGAAACAATTGATAGCTTTTATCGTATTATAGAAAAATCGCTTAATATTACGCCTAAATATGGATCGCAAAACTTTGCTTATTTCTATAGTTCTAAGAATTTACTCATTCACGCTAGGTATCTTATCGCACAAACAAAAGTGAAATTAAATAACTTTATACCGCAACGACATACAAGGTCGAAACGTGGCTTAATTATTGTTATTGGAAAAGCATCAAAATGGTTCTTCGGTACTTTAGACTCAGATGATGGTCAAAAATACGATCAGGCAATCAATACATTATTGAATAGTCAAAATTCGGTAAATACAGAAGTTAAACTTCAAATATCTTTAACAAAACAATTGAATGATAATTATAATAACACCGTAACGCTTTTAGTAAGAAATCAAGAGCTTCTTAAAAAACATATTGAGATTTTAGGATTTAATATCACCCGATCAATAAACGATATTACCAATTATCTAAAATCACAAAATGCCATTTTTCAAATAATTCTAAATTGTCAAAGTTTGATATCATTTTTGGATACTTTGGAGAGCGCTGTTATGTTTGCTGGTCTAAATACACTGCATAACTCAATAATTTCTAACTTAACCACCTTATATGGTGAAAATAAAATTCTACTGTTCAAAGATTTAATTTATTATTATCAAACAGCGAGCTTACAAGTTCAATTTTTAAATGATGATAATTTTTGCTGTTCATTTTCCTATTTTTCTGAAAGAAAATTTTGAATTATTTTAATTATTCCCAATACCTATAAATCAATCAATATTTATCCCAAATTCTTCCTACCTTATTATTGGAACAGAAGAAAACCAATATCAAGAAGAGGCCTGCCCAAAACTAGAGAAGACGTACATCTGCCAAAATCGCCTTACACCTCAGATCAAAGATTGTGCACTGGACCTTATAAAACGAGCCGATATTAGAACTTGTCAATCCAAACATATTGAACTATCTAAATCAATTGTTCAATCAATCACTAATCAATACGTATTAATGGTACCGATTAAGAAAAAAATCAAAGTACAGAAAGTATGCAGCAATAGAGAATTCATATTCATCGAGAGCCCAAGTTTAGTTGAGCTACTGCAAAATTGTAGCATTCAATGGGAAAATCAATTGATTTCCAATAAAGAGGACATTATTAATGGTAGTCCGTTCTTTCTACCACCAATGAAAATCTTTCATCAAGAGAATCAATTAAAATCAAATCCAATACAGATAAATAGTATTGATTTGAAAGAAATCAAGAATTTGAAAAATCAAGCCACCCAATTGAGAATGCCAAACATAAGGGAAGTTCACCCTGCAACATGGAGTGCCCTTACGACCATTAATATGTTCTGTCTGGCAGCAGCCTTTGCATATGGTTTATGGTATTATTACAGAAGAAAAGCCAGCAGCAGAAAAGAAAAAGAAGTTTCAACCCTAGAAAACAACCCCGCCACTTCAGCGTTGTTTTCCGTCTAATGGGGGAGGAGTTATGTACCTAGAAGAGATGAGTTGCACCATATCCCACAGGTGTTCTTTTTGCTATCCTGCATTTTTCTAGTAGGTTATATATTTCGATTTGTTAATATTAAAATCATTCTTAGCTTAAGCCTTAGCCTGTAAACATTAACTTGTCTAAAATAAAGTTTTTAAAAACGGGATTTCTCGACTTAAAAACATAATTAACACAAAACACGTTGTTTTCGAAATAAAAACAAAGAAAATTTTTCAAAATTGAACAGAGGTTAGAACAGCTAAAATCAGCTGCGCTTGACAGCCACACTGTATGTCTTTACCGAAAGCCACACACACTTTTGTTTACTATGTCTACACGGAAAGCCCAACCACACAAGAACCGGAACTCGCTTTCACTTTAGTCGGTCACTGGTGTCGTTCACCAGTTGCCAACTTCTCTTTGTTTTGATTTTAATTTTTGAAGGCCAATCTTTGGTCACGTGACCCACAAAAAAACGGTCGCGACCATCGCGAAAAATGGCACATTCAAAAATGAAAACCACGAGGCTCAAAGGGAAAAGGATTAGAGAAATTGCTACAGAAATCGTATATCCACACTGCCAAATCAGGATTTGGCTCGATGGACCATTTAATGAACGCAACTGTTCACTAAACACATTTATTTATTGCTAGAAATTCACTAAAAATCCCGAACCCTTATAATCCCATTTTCCCTATTCTATGCCCTACAAAAAGTGCTCAACTCACTCATTATCCAAGAAATCTCGGCACAGGAGACAAGTTCGAGGGCGTCGGAGCTCCGGGACGCGTGTGGTCTCAATGATGGTCAAAGATGGAAAAAGTTATGTCACGTCAACACATGACACTGGGCATAGAATCAAAAATAGGTAAAGTTTTTGACAAAAATTTCAATTTGGACCCCTATTCCTGAGAAATATATGACCCACATTTTGTTTGAACACATATTCTTAACATAAAGATCCAACACCCTGAATATCCTGAATATATTTTTTAAAAGCTGTTAAAATTTCTGTTAAAATAATGTATTACAGTATGACAAATTTTTTTTAAATTGAGGAAAGATATGAGCAAAGATTTAGTTTTTCTAAAAAATTTGCGATTTTATTAAAAAAATCTTTTTTGTTTTTTAATTCTCAAAAGCAGAAAACAAAAATCAAATAATACGGTTTACCAGAAAAAGTTTTTGAGATCTATCTACTACTAAAAAATCATAAAAAAAAACTAAATACTACAGGGGAAATACGATAAGTTTTTATGGTGACAAAAACAGAGCAAATTCGCGTTTTCTTGAAGATATTGTATTGACTCGGATTAATCAAATTTTGTTAAAAACCGTTTTAATTATTTAAATGAGTTAAGCAAAAATTTATAGCAGGTTTACGGCGATTTCACAATTTTTTTTTAAGTTCTAGATACAAGAATAAGCCACACAAATAATCAGAAATATTAAAAATGCCTATTTGGTGTCTTTTGATTTTATTTAAATTTTGTCAGTTTTTACCTCATAACATTGCCATTTCTACTGGAGATTTTATCTGGTAATATTTTTATTGTTTATTATAAATTTCTAAATAAAAATTTTTTAGATTTGTCTATCTACGCGATGGCGCTCTATATGCAATTGTTTATTTTAGCAGACCATGTTTTTTAAAAGAGATTACTTTTTACCGTTTTCAACGTTTCAAAAATAACAATCAAGTTCCCGATCGGGTTACATTTATAAAATTTGGTACAATCAACAAAATAGGTATTATGGTTGACAAGCAAACTTATATAATAGGGTATTTGACAAATTTTAGAAAAGTTTTTAGAATGATACATAGGTCCCTAATTTGCTACGCAAAATTATTAAAATAGTATATTTTATCATGACTACATTTAAAATCAAGTTCTCTAATTTCCGATTTGAATTTGCCGCTAAAACGCTCATTTCTAGCAAGGTATTGCAATGACGTCACAGCGCAGTAAACTCGCGGACAGACACACGGCATTCAAGCGTTTATTTGTTTTGGTCTGTGTTTTGACTGTTTTTTATGTAAAAAATGTCCTATAAGTGGCGTGTAGTGCCTCAGTGTTCGAATACTAGCATAACAACACCTGAAAAACTATTGATTCATGTGCCTACAGCAGTAAAAGAACGGAGAAAGTGGCTAGAACTTGCTCAAAGAGACCCAAGGGCCTTATCTAATACATCTTCACTTTACATTTGTGAAGATCACTTTGATGTGAGTATAACTAAATTGTTTCTATTAATTTTTATCACGTTGTCTATAATATATATATAACTTTCGTTTGGTTCGGTTCGGTTCGGTTCGGTTCAGTTCGGTTAGGTTCGGTTCGGTTCGGTTCGGTTCGGTTCGGTTCGGTTCGGTTCGGTTCGGTTCGGTTCGGTTCGGTTCGGTTCGGTTCTAGACTAGGCAGGACTAGGCAGTACCTACGCAGGACTATGCAGTGTAACCTATGCAGTACTTCAAGTATTGCTGGTCGTTGTATACTTTTTGCCTCCCTGTCCTGCAATTTTTGATTGTTTCTTAATGCTTAAAATAATAATGATTGGGTATTTAATTGAATCTATTGTAAGTGGCATATTAAACAAAAAAGCAAAACATATAACCTAACCTCAAAATCTAAATGAGTAAAAGTAGGCGAAGAATATCATAAAATAACTTTCAGTTATACACACAACAACTCATTGAATACTTACATCAACATTTTAACGTTTCTAAATTCCGCAAAACAAAAATCACTGTGGTTGGCAAAAAAGCCACCATAAAGGAATGCAGCATTGGCAAGTTGGAGCTATCGGCTTTGGAGAATCCGTTTTTTATTGACAATATTTTTTATAAGCAAAACACAAAATAAAATCTAATTTAGGACGATAATTCGCACTTTAAACCAAAGCAGAAAATAGGTTCGTTCGAGGCGTTTACTGTTTTGTGACGTCACTCGCAGCTGATTGGTAGACCGCCTGTTTTGAATCACGTGGCTAATTGTTTTAATTCAATGAATTTATCTAATTAAAAGAACTATGAATTTGAGAAAAAATTAAACAACAAAGTTTATTTTTAGCATTACCAAGATCTAAAGAGATATCTAAAAATAAGTATATATTTATTTTTTACTACTGTCAAACACCCTATTACCTGAAATTTTGCATATATTTCAAAATATCGCCATTTTTTCTTGTAAAGGTGCCAAAATCGACTTTTTTTAAATACTTAATGCAATATGGCCAAACGCTCGCTGAACTTAACGAAATAAGAACAAAGTTCATCTTCTTCCATTTTTTTGGTTATGCTCGGGCTGAATCAAGCTTTAAAAAGCAGAAACGCTGAGTCTTCCAATTACCTTTATTTTTGAGGATTTGCACATCTATAAAAATATTTTTTAGAAAAAAAAGTCTTTTTTACCCAAATTTAGATTTATTATTCAAAAAACAACTATTTAAAAATTTATTTGAATTATTGGCAGAAAACTCTTATAAACATAATTAATTACATAAATACATTAGCTGGCGCGCTGCGGAACGAAGTACCGCAAAATGATACGTTTTGGAATAATGTCAGTTTTAATACGTATTGAAGGCTCTATTGACCGTTTCGGAGAGCTTCAAACATATTGGCAGCATATTGAAGCCTATTGATAGAAATGTATATTGAAGTGTATTGACAGAAACACTATTGATGCTCATATCGACGTTTATGAGGTATATTGATGAACATTGATCAATATTTGCATCAGTTTTGCTCCAGATTCCGAGCACAACTATCAGTCAAAATTACTTATCTTATTGATAGAGTTAGGTATATTGAATCTACATTGAAGCGGATTGATGAGACTTCAATACGTATTGAATCTCATCAACGTATCATTTTGCGGTATTTCGTTCCGCAGCGCCCGCAATGTATTTATGTAATTAATCATGTTTTTAAGAGTTTTATGCCAATAATGCAAATAAATTCTTAAATAGTTGTTTTTTTGAATAATAAATCTAAATTTGGGTAAAAAAGACTTTTTTCTCTAAAAAATATTTTTATAGAAGTGCAAATCCTCAAAGATAAAGATAATTGGACGACTCAGCGTTTCTGCTTTTTAAAGCTTGATTCAGCCCGAGCATAACCAAAAAATGGAAGAAGCTGAACTTTGTTCTTATTTCGTTATGTTCAGCGAGCGTTTGGCCATATTGCATTAAGTATTTAAAAAAAAGTCGATTTTGGCACCTTTACAAGAAAAAATGGCGATATTTTGACATATGTGCAAAATTTCAGGTAACTATATAAGTTTGCTTGTCAACCATAATACCTCTTTTGTTAATTGTACCAAATTTTATAAATGTAACCCGATCGGAAACTTGAATGTGATTTTTGAAACGTTGAAAATAGTAAAAAGTACTCTTTTTTAAAAAACATGGCCTGCAAAAATAAATATTTGCATATAGAGCGCCATCGCGCAGATAGACAAATCTAACATTTTTTATTTAGAAATTTATAAGAAACAATAAAAATATTACCAGATAAAATCCCCAGTAGTAACTACGTTTTTCTCTCCCGCCACATCTAACCTTCTCTTAACATCCGCATAGAGCTTCCGGAAACCTTCGTTCTTACTTTCAGTTGCAGTTTGTACACCATTCTCTTCAGATAACAAAACTGGGCTGGAGCAATCTTTTCCTGACAGACACATATTCCTACCAAAATTAACAAAGAAAGGAGACATCCTGGTTGTCTCATGGGTTGCAGTACGAATCGCGCAGGCAAGTTTATGTATTTGTTCGTCCCACTTCCTGTGGTTGTCTTTCACATAACAACATAACATGGTTTTTAACGTGCGATTCGTCCTTTCTGTTGGATTCGCTCTGGGGTGATAATACGGATTATACTGAATTTTAACCTGATAACTCTCAGCAAAACGCTTAAACTAGTTACTTTTGTACTGAGGGCCATTATCACAAAGTATCAAACGGGGTACTCCGAAGACCATAAATACTTGCTCCTCAAGATGCTTGACAACTGCCTGAGTATGAGCTGTTCGCATTGGAAAACTAAGGAAAACTTACTCAAATAGTCCGTAACGACGAGAATCCAGCAATTACCCTTTGTCGAACGAGGTAGAGGTCCACATAAATCCGTCGAAATAATTTCCCAAGGACGAGTTGGTTTTGGGTGAGATATCATCTGATCAGATACACCTTGTGTATCACCTTTATGAGCTGCACAGACAAAGCATTTCTTTACAAAAGTTGCCACGTCCTGGCGCATTTTAGGCCAATAATATTTTTCTGCCAGTCTGTGGAAGGTTTTATACACACCCATATGTCCTGCGGTAGGAGGATTTTGAGCTTCTCCAATAATTCTACGCCTATGATCTTTGGGGACTACCTCTTTCCAATATTCGTTAGATGGTGAAAGTTGAGGGTATTCTTGTTTGACAAATTTATACAACTTATTATCAGTGTATCTCCAATTCATGAATTTTAGTGGTGATTCTACGACCCTCTTTACCATCTTTTAATACCATCGATCTTTTATTGCTGTTGAAACGTCTGTGGGCTGCGAAATTGTATCAATCATAGGTACTGCGCGAGACAACATGTCCGGGACAACTAAATCTTTCCCTTTCCGATGGATTACTTCAAAATCATATTGCTGCAGTTTTACAGACCAACGAGCAAGTCTTCCACTGGGCTCTTTCAAGCTATGAAGCCATTTTAAGCTAAAATGATCTGTTATGACCTTAAATAAGATCCCCTCAATATAAGGCCGGAGCTTCTCTATCGCCCAAACCAATGCCAAACATTCTCGCTCGGTGGTCGTGTAAACACGTTCTTGCTTAGTCAAAGATCGACTCAAATAGCATATGACTTTGTCTCCTTCAGGATAAGGTTGCGTTAAACATGCTCCTATTCCATATCTTGATGCGTCTGTTTGAATGACAAATTCTTTGGTATAATCTGGACATGTAAGAATCGGTGCAGTCACTAAAAGTTCCTTAATCTTAATAAATGCTTTTTCACAGTCTGGAACCGAACCGAACCAATCAAACTTTTGATTCTTCTTAGTTAGAGCTGTAATTGGAGCTATTATCGCTGAAAAATTCTCTATGAAACGTCTATACCAGGAAATTGTACCTACAACTCTACGGACTTCTCTGACAGTTCTTGGCCTCTGGAGCTCTAACATGGCTCTAATTTTATTAGGGTCAACTCGGATGCCTCGACGGTCCACTACGAATCCTAAATAAGTCATTTCTGGCCTACACAGTTGGCATTTCTCCCAACTTACCGTTATCTTTGCATTCTGCAATCTTCGTAGGACTTCCTCAAGAATTCTAAGATGTTCAGAAAAGCTCTGCGTGACAATTACGAGGTCATTGAGATATACGTACACGAAGGGGTCTAAATCGTTTCCTATGATGCTATCTATGAGTCTCTGCCAAGTTGCAGGTACATTATGAAGACCAAAAGGTAAACGCTTAAATTGGAAGAGACCTCGTCGACAGATGAATGCTGTTAGTGGCTTCGATGATTCTTCCATTGGTATCTAAAGTTGGCAAGTATTTAGCATCTTTCAACTTGTCAAGAGTCTCGGATACGAGTGGTAAAGGATAACTATCACGCGCCGTCACTGAGTTCAATTTGCGGTAGTCTACGCAGAACCGATATTTCTTTGTGTTTTTCTTTTGTACCATTACCACTGGTGAAGCCCATGAACTACTACTACGTTCTATTACATCCATTTTCAGCATTTCGTCGATCTCGTCATCAATAAGTTTTTGAATGACCGGTGAGACCTTATATGAACGTTGTCTTATCGGTGCTGCATCTGTTGTAATCTTATGCTCTACCCTGTCTGTACATCCTACTGAGTCACCGATAATAGTCTTATATTTAACGACCAATTCCTCTAGTCGTTCTGATTCATAAGGTGTAAGAGTTGTTTGTTGGTCTGATGTTTCTAAAGAAGAAATCACATCTTTATTATCGGCAAAGTGCCACTCATTAGTACTTAAGTTCGGTACTATACCCATCGAAATCCAAAAATCTAATCCCAAAATCAAAGTGTGCGGCAACTCAGGAACGACGACGACCTCTATTAACCTAAATTTATCCTGAACTCGCATAGGAAGCTGCACTGTCCCAATACTACTCGTGCTTTGACCATTTGCCACAATACAACTCGTCTTCTTCGTCGTATCAAGTGAAAAACCAAACCTCTCGATGATTGACCAATCATGATTCCCTAAAAAGGTACGTGAAGCCCCGGAATCCAACAAACCTAATAACTTATTTCCGAGCACATCCACTTCTAAATAAGGCCTTTCATCTTTACGAGCATGACTTACCACATAATCTAAAACGTACGTTAGTATCGGTCGATGCTTGTTCAGGCTGAATCGAAGGTCGACCGCCTACGAGCGCCTGGGTCCGTTTCCCTGAAGATTACAATTACGACATTCTCTGACTGTTACCCCTGCCTGACCACACGAATAACACTGCTTAACTCTAGGTAATGCGCACCCGATTGCCATGTGCCCTATTTGGTTGCATCTATAACAAACAACGTCCCTATTCACCATACCAGACCTAGCACCTTGTGGTGGTTGTACATCCCTGTCACTTACGCTAGACTGACCACTAGATGGTTGTTGTCTCTCTCTATCAGCTCTAGCAGCGAAATTGCTTGCTGGCTGTTGCCTATCTCCGTCAAGCATGATGATTTGAATTCCGTTGGTTAGATGTCGCGGTACTTGATATTTGAATTGCAGTGACTTCTGTTGGAAAATCGTCACTGTCGCTCTCTACGTCAACGTAGGCCAAGTCAGGTTCGATTGATTGGTTTTTCCTAGGAGTAAAATTCTCATCCTCTAACCCATATCTCTGGTCTATTCTACGACGCAAATCTTTTAGATGTGATAGGCTATTGACCTCAGTAGCAATCAACCCATTCTTATAGACGTCTGCTATATTTCTGAAGACGATAGCTAATTTTGCCTCTTCAGAAACAGGACAGCCAAGTCTTTGGAAGTATGTGTTCATGACAGCAATATAGGTCCCTATAGACTCTCCAGGGCCTTGTTTACGTTTTTGCATTTCCTTCAACAGCTTCTCGCCATATGAAAAAGGAAGATATTCTGCCATGAACCTCTGTTCCAGCTGTTCCCATGTATGGACTTCTCTTCGAACATCTTTATAAAAAGTATGAGACTGGTTTGGTGTATTGCCAGCATTTGTTGAGTGGTCTGAGCCTCGACTCGTTGATTGGGTTTCAGATGCTTCGTCATCATCTGAGGTAACGCCAACTTTTAGTAAATCTGTTGCTTGGCTCTGCAACCTCCCAATCAAACTCAAGGTTTCCGCAACCAGTATGCCTTTTGTTTTACTTTCTTCAAAGTTGGACGGATTCATGTTGTTAATCCTGGCTAGCACGTGTTCAAACCTTACAGCGATTTTCCTAAACTCTCCCCCTTTGCTCGTACCAGAGAACTTCTCTACCAGCGGTACTAGACTATCTAGCTTCTTCATGCAGCTAAAAGCATCCTGGCCAAATTTAAAGGGATACGGAGGGTATCTCATACTTGCATCAGTCTTTTCTCTTTGTTTGATCAGTATAAGCTGTTGTTTCATCTCTTCCACCGATCCAATAGCTATGCCTCTCCATGTTAACTCATAGATTAATTCGTCCTTGACTAAGTACCTTATGTCAGACAACCGACTTACAGAAACAGCCATGGTACCTTTTATATATATTAAAACTTTAAACTTTAAAACTCTTAATTATACCTCCCAATTAAAAAACTAAACCACTTAATAACAAACACAAAGTTCACTTTAAATTCACTAGTGAGAATCACTATAAATTTTCTCACAAATGTAGAAAATATAAAACTTAAATACGGGCAGACGCGAACAAAATCGAAGAACACCGGAGCAGTAAGAAAATAAAATTTATTTGCATTTAAAAATGTATTCATAGTTTATATTAATTATTTGCACAACCAACTATGACGTCCAACCTTGCAGAGAGAAATAACTACTTAAATCCTAAATTAGAATTAACAAGTAGCCATAACCAAAGTTTAAAAAAAATAAAAGAGAGACAAGAGTTTTGGCAGTGTTCAGGTCTTATGTTCCACTCCTGCGTGAGTAAAACCAAAAAAAAAAAAATTGCGCTTATCCTAGCTGAACTGGATTAAAATTAAAGGTAAGTGATGTTTGTTGACCTCAGCAACCGAATAGGTAAATTTATCCCTAAACGGAACGTACAACAGACTACCTATAACAAAAATCCCAAAGCTGTTGTACACAGTTAACGCTAGGGTATACTCCTGCTATTGCAGAACGGCTCCACTGATAAACTCCTCAAAAAAAACGCAAATCGCCGTATACAATGATTTTTCTCGAAAGAATAAATCAAAACCCACTTTAACCTGCTTACCTATCCTGAGGTTACACGAACCATGCATTACTTAAGGCAACATCATCCCTTAATATATAAGTGAACGCAATAAACATCAACAGATGTTCATGTTATAGAAATCGTAAAATATGCTCAATTAAAAAAAAATCCGCTCGCTGAAATTGCGTTGAATTAGACTAGTAAGGATGTTATGTGTAATAAAGAAATTAAAAGAAAATTTTAAAAAAATTACCGATGGTAATAAAAAATTTACACAAATAACGTCTTGGTAGGACTGCAACTCTCTAATAATCGTTAAAATGAAATTCCCAAAATTTTAACTAAATTGATGCAAACCATGGTCAAGAAGACCCTAGGATCGTACCGGAAGGTGTCCAAAAAAAATTTTTTTTTAATTTTTGGTGTCGACCACCGTAGCCCAATAATCAAAAAAAATTAAATAGTGAGTCACTAAAATTTTCAAAATATTACTCTACCCTGGTTTGGAGTAAGGAGAAAAAAATTAAAACAAATGATGATAGGTTGTTAAAACGCGAGGGTTCGAAATAAAATCATATTTTAATTCAGAGAAGAAAAAAAATATATTTAAATAAACTGGTAAAACCATTGTAGGCAAGGTACTACTATGCAACAAAAAGAAAATTTTCCAACAAGAAAGTCAAGTTTCCTTCCTTAAAAAAAATATTAAAAAAAAATATTTAAAAAATATTTTCAAAAAAAAATTTTTTAATGTTTAAGTGGGGTTGAAGCTCCTATTAACGATTTTAAAAGAATTAAAATAAAATTAGCACTAGAAAAATCTTAATAGAGTTATGTCATGCAACAGTTTTTGTTATTTTCCTTTAAAAACAGTTGTAGATTTCCTTTCCTCTCCCAAAACTGTGTGAATGTGAAAAGTGAATGAGCTAGAAAAATTAATTTACTATACGAAAAAAAAAGTATTGAAAATAAAATTTACTTAAGGTATAAAAAATCGTAATTGCAAAAAAACCAATCAGTTTAGGAAAAGAAAAAAAATATTTATGTTCGAAAAAAACCAAACGATGTTAATATATTTGTTTAAAATTATTACTTAAGGAAATAAGCAACGTTAATACTTATTTACTGTACCACTATAATGTGAAGAACCTAAGTTTTAAACTTTGCACTCAACCCCGTAAAAAATTATCTTGTGTGCACTTTCAGAAAAACAACTATGAAAACAATTCCAAGGTTCACCTATAAGAACGTTGTAAAACTAAACAACACATAATCAAAAAAAAAAATTTTTTACTGCTTAATGCATTCTCAGATCCTTATTCCTGGTGTTCACGAGATATAAAATTAAGTTGGGCCCTTCCCACAACTATTATTCAAAGCAAAAATTAACAAATGTCCAAGGGCTAATGAGACCCTATCCCCACAAATGATCTTTTGAAATGAAACAGTTGGGAATAATCCTGCGTAAAAACCAGACAACAAAAATCAAGAAGCCAAAACTATTACATTAATTTTAAAAAAGCATAATAACCTCCCGGCCCCAAATAAACTTTTGTTATATCAACAAAACTCGGCCTAAAACCAAAAAACTTTTTATTAGACATTTCCCCTATTCCCTAAGTATAATGTCAATAAAACCCAAAAACTTGTGATTTCCATTCCAATCCCATCTAGACCCTATATATTTTTCAAACGGTTAAACGCCCACAGGCGAAACAATATCTTATTTCAAAGAAAGGTGAAGATATTTTGAAGCACCCTGTGAAAATAGGACACTATTATGGAAAATTGTTCAGATCAGTGTTCTTACTAATTTTTAACCTAAATATATCTAGTTCCCTCATGTGCATGTTACTATTTTAATTCCTCTCATAACTAAACAGATCACAAAATTTGTCTTTCTCCGCAAATCTGTAAGGTCCTGGAAGATGTGAGATTCAGCCTGTAGGCCAAATTTGGATGTATTGTAATTTAGCGAAAACCGAAGTTGCGAAATCCTAAAAAGATTAGCAGGAAGTCCTCGTTCCTCGATTTCTACACTCCGAACCAAACATTTCTTCCATTTCCACCCAGCTCGCGGGAGGAAAACCCCTAATTATTGCAATACAAAAGGTACTACTATATTATGCATAACAAAAAAAATATATGCCCTCATCATTGTTTAGTCGCATCAAAGAAAACCTATTGTTTTTAAATTTATTGTTAGGTTGAAATCTTTTTTTTTTTTTAATCAATGATCTTAAATTTATTGTTTAGCCTAAACACTTTCCCATTTATTCCACAACAGTCTATTGTAATTTAAAAATTTGCTTCATTATTTGAGGTCATCAGTATGAAATTATTTTAAAATTAAAAAAAAAAATGAAATGAAAAAAAAAACTATTTCCCAATTGTCCACAACTTCCAAGTCTTTATCCCTAAATAGGTACTTTCTTAGTCTAACACCATCCATCGTTATCCAACATAACGCTTTAATTTCAGAAGCAACAAAACGAAGATGAAGTGAAAAAGCTAAGCAAGTAAGTTGGAAGTTGCTTTACAATGGGCGCAGATGGCAGGCCCCTTTAAGTACACGCCACTGTCCTGAAATGCAAACTAACTAAAAAACTGAAGACTAGCATATCTGCCGTCAAACAACATTTGACATGAAATTAAAATAATTCCATATCATACCAGTATCCTCAAAAACAAAATGTTTTTTTTTTATAAGACCCAGACACCTAACCAATAAATCTTGTTATTTAAAACTATGATTTGGAAGTAAAAGATTTATTTATTCCTGCCTGATCAACTAACACAAAAAAAAGTTCACCTTTTGTTGTGACTCAAGAGATTCCTGTTTGGTCCCCCAAAAAAAATATATAACCTATCTGGTCACCCTTTAAAACTACGACCACTATACCAACCGTTTTGACCAAAACAAGAATTCGAGAAGTTATTTTTACGGAAAAAAATAATATTTTCAAAAAAATTAAATCATTTAAGAAAAATAAAATTTTGAACTATTTTTACCAATTATCGCCGCATAGCATTTATATTTAGTTCAAAGTCTCTCTTAAATTCACTGACCAATTTCACGGCCTCACAATGACATTACTTATAAAAAATTACTGAACTTTACAAATGAACTAAAAAAAAAACAAAAAAAACTTATATCTATATCTGTCTCAGTTAAACATTGCTTTTGTGGTATTATATCTTTGTTTGTTTGTTTGTTTGTTTAATCTTTATTGCCATCAAATCATTTTTACAAATGCAAGAGCAACGTCAAAAATTGTTAGATCTAAGATCCTTAAAATACATTTTCATAATGAGTTAAAGCTATATAAAACTTACAATACCTATTTACATACACACCCATCTATTTTTGTTTTAAAAAAGAAAATCAAAAGAGTAATATTGTTTTTCTAATAAATAGTTATTTAACCAATAAAACCAAGTTGAAACAAACTCTTTCAAAGGTACAGTACAATTTAAATGGAAGTTATGCCGCAAAATTTTGGTCATGACGTCATACCTTATCTTGCGTTTACAAGAATGCAAAAGTTGTACTTAATGAAAAATTATATGGAAAGTTATGTGTAAAAAAAATTATATCTAAAGCTTGCTCCTACCTTGGTCCTGGATTATTGTATGTTAAATAAGAGGGTGTTTTGTTTTGTGAACCTGGAGTTGTTTCCAGACATTCCCCTACTACTGCTGCTCTGGTTTGTTCGCGCCTCCCCTCGTGCTTGCTTAACACATGGTGCTAGGGCAGCACATGGTGGTCAAAAGGTTGTAGGATCCTTGCCCGAGCGTAAAACCCTGTGGAAAATGAAATGTTTCAGTTTCCTGGAATTCGTCTATTTTGCACGAAGTTCCCCTACACCGAGTAACTCAAATCGAGAACCCCATGTCGACTCAATAAAATAAAGTAGATTTAAACAGATGAACTAAAATAATCTTAACGTACCTTTCCCAGGGTTACAGTGCTACACCCGGCTTCACACCAGCGTCCAGCACAACTGTCCCGTCGATGGAATGGACAGGGCTGTAGACAAAGGAGAAAAACAATATATCGTTTTTATCCAAAACGTGGTTTTTTTAGAAAAAATAAAAAAAACTCCAAAAATTCCCCACGTCTCTTGTCGAAAAAGTACATTTCACACGAAAAACAATTACAATTTGGGAGGCAAATATTGTCTTAAAGAATTCAAAAAAAAATATTTAAAAAAAAATCGAACTTACCGCTCTTATTTCCCGTAGAAATGGCGTAGGCCGCCTTAAATCCCTCTCAAAGGGTGTGAGCGTCACTTTAAGATTCGCCTAAACACGACGGCTCACTCTTCACAGTCTCTGGGACAGAACCTGCAGCCACTGCAGTGCCACTAACCAAAAAAAAAACAATGGCGATCCCAGAGACTTGTTGCCGACCCAGCCAGTTCTTTTGAAAAGAGACAAGGCACTTTGTCGAGAACACAAAAACTGAAGTTGCCGGAAACCGTTAGTAGATCTGCTGGGGACAGTACAGACAGTACCAACCAAATTTTCCCGGTTAAATTCAAATAAGGATGCAAACCTATTTATAAAAAAAAACGCTCTCACCGAAAAATCACTAACTCCGGTTTGCGAAACTGGAGGAAAAAACCCGCGGTTTTCAAACTAACCAATGAGGAAATACATTAATACTTTCGTACCGGTATATAGGGGGCAGCATCGACCAAGGGGATATTGAAAATACGTAAAACGCGCATTGAGGTGTTGTCGGATCTATTTCCACGGTTGAAATTTTTATAACAAGGACGTCGAGACACCCTCCATACATAGACCGAACATTTGCCTACCGGACCCCCGCCGACATAGCAAGTAGGAGGAAAATAACCAGCAGGACTATAAGAAGCTCAACATTGAAACCATCAACTGTAAAATCAATTACAGAGCATGCAGCAAACCCAGGAATATTCGAACATTCAACCAATTCCCATATGGGTAAAGCTATACTAAGTGTAGAATTTAGTTGTATTTTAGTTACAGTTTTAGTCAAAAGTTTCCTTTGCTTTTTATTTATGTTTCCTCTAAGATTCATATGGTTTGACGCCATTCTTGTAAAATATTTCTACATTAATAAAGTTGTTTCTGAACTTGAACCTAAAAATACACATTGAACTACTGCTTAAACTCGGCACAAGAGTGTTCAGATGTTAAGTTTGCTCACCACTAGCTAGCCCTACAAAGCCCTTCAATCCGACTAACTGAGCTAGTTATTAACTTTATATAACTATGATTATATATAAATGTATATAATATAAAAATACGATTTTGTTTATTCTTTTAGTCCTGGTTTTTATTCCTCGTTTATCTCCCATTTACAAAAGTGCATAACTCGTATTTATTTTATCCTTTCCCTATCAAATTAATAAAGATATCAAAGTGGGCGGAGCCTCGGTTGTTCCTGGTCGACCCGTGGACCCAAATATGTTTTCGTGCTATCAAAACTAGCTAATCCGTGAAGGATATGAGGTTCGGATTGTCCCAATATCCTCGAAAATAAACATAAGCGAATGAAATGTTCATCTAAATGTTTCCTTCCTGTTACTGAAACCATTTGTGATGCGGCAACGCCGCCATTCCCCAGCAGAACAGCTGTTTATTTTCATGAACGTCAAAGAAACCCACGAAATTCCACAGATAAACAAAACAATCAAAAGTTTTAATGTGATTTTTCCGAAACCTGTGATCCTAAATTCCAATTACGATGTCCAGATAATACGGTGTGCGCAATGTCCACAGTAATTCGATGGAATGGCTCCTTTATAAGGTAACTTTTTGGACACTATATAACCTCCAAACCTAGCTCTATAAAATACCCTTAATTTGTGTACAGAAAGACGAGTCGAAGAGCCTTGATTATTTACCTAAATAAACAAATATGTAACGTTGCCTTAAACGTAAAAACGACACGTTACAGTGGAACGTGGAAAATGGCAAATGGCAAATGACAAATGACAAAAAGCAAATGGCCAATGGCCAATAGCAAATGACAAATATCCAATGGCAATTGGCAAATGACAAATATCCAATGGCAATTGGCAAATGGGAAATGGCAAATGACAAATAACAAATGGTCTATGGCCAATGGCCAATGACCACTGACCAATGGCAAATGGCCAATGACCAATGGCAAATGGCAAATGGCAAATGGCAAATGGCAAATGGCAAATGGCAAATGTCAAATGTCAAATGGCAAATGGCAAATGCCCAATGACCATTGGCCAATGGCCAATCGCAAATGGCAAATGGCAAATGGCAAATGGCAAATTACAAATGGCTAAATAAACATTTCCAAATCAGTGAGAACCTTTCATTTCGGAATATAGTAGACCACATTTTGCTTAATAATTTGTGTTATAACCAAAAACTTCGTGGGAGCTTTAGTTTACGAAATATTCACAAAAAACTGTTTTTAAGGCTGATTTTATCATAGCGTCACTTGAAGTGGGCTAATCAGCTAGCTAGGAAGGTATCAGATCCATCATGGATCCATTTATTCAAGTTCAAGTTAAAAATCATAATCAGCGATCTGAAACATCCCAGGGGAAAATCCATTATTTTGGATCCGTCATTTTGATTTTTTTTAGTTTAAGATAAAAATAATAATCAGCAACCTGAAAGATCTCAAAGTTGCAAGTTTGATGCATATCAGTTGATAAATGGGAAAATCCGCCATTTTGAATATGCCATTTTCATTTTTTAAATTTTAGTTAAAAATTGGATTGAGTTACCTTAAGCGCCGCGATGTTTCAAGTTTGAGGCAAATCGGTTTATAAATAAAAAGGTACGCCATTGTGGATCCGCCATTTTGTCTTTTTTTTAGGTTAAAGTTACAAATCATATTCAGCGACCTGAAACACCCCAAAGTTTCGATTTTGATGCATATCGGTTCATAAATGGGAAAATTTGCCATTTTCGATCCGCCATTTTTTTTCCGCCATTTAAAATTTTTGATCTTAAGTTCAAAATAATAATCAGCGACCTAAAAGGTCCCAAAGTTCCGAGTTTGTTGCATATCGCTTCATTAATAAATACCTATTTGAAAAAGTTTGAAAAACGTACTTGCCCCCGACAAACAAACTTTTGTTTTTGGATTTTTTCGAAAAGTAATACCTTACGTTTCCGGTGGGCCATCCTTTATGTTAAACAATTAAAAAAGCAGGTATTAAATAAAAATATCTCTGTCTAAGTCTGTATTAATCCCGCCAAAATACACACATCCTATGCTAATAAACAAGAAATCAGCTAAAAAAAGAAATGTATGTATCCAAAAAACGTGTATGGCTTCGCCCGTTTATCGGCCAATATTCCAAATAGTTATTTTCAGTTAATTTCAATAGCAAAAATTGCATTGCACAAAAGTGCACAGCGACAGCCGATCGACGTGGAGTCGAGGGAATGAAAGCGCGCGATACGATGTTCAATAATTCATTCATTCATAAACCTCGCCAGGTATTGGAATTCTAATCCAAGCTCTTCTGAAAACGGCAGCGGCCATTTATTAAGTCCCCGACTGTACAAAAACACGCACTTAAACTTACTAATAACTTGCTAATAATTCACTACTTTAATCCGCCTATTAACTTCGCGTTAACATCTAGCGATTGGTTATCTTTGACTGCCCGATGCGCGACGTCCGGCCCTATATATAGGGTCTGCCTACTATTCGAGAATTTTCCACCCTCTTTCGATTCTCGCTTATTGTAGCCTTTTCTAGACCGCGGACCGTTCGAGCAGGAGCATGTCATAGATAACACAACTAAAACATAGACTAAGAATACAACCATAAGGTAAATCAACCTAATACTACACTAAACCTAAATAAATTCTAACTATAAAATCTAAATAACTTAAATTTGTAACACTATCCTCCTCCTCAGGTTTGATCGTCCCGATCAACATTTGCCAGATAAGGTTTTAGTCTGTCCAGATGAACTATTTTCATCTTGGATTTCGGGCTCCTCTGGATTCAGTAGACTACATCATTAATTCTCTTAACAAGTTTATAAGGTCCTTCCCATGTTGGTGTCAACTTAGGTGATCTTCCTTTCTTGCGTTGAGGATTGTATAGCCAGACTTGATCATTCTCTTTGAACCCTGAAGAGTTTGCTTTCAGGTCATATCTTGCTTTCATGCGGTCACTGGCTATTTCTATTCGCTCTCTAACCACCTTATGGATATCGTGCAACTTTTGTCTTAAACGTTCTACATAGTCATTAACTTCTAAGTGTTCTTCTTCAGTAGAACTAAACATGATATCACATGGTAAACGCAGTTCTTTACCAAACAGGATACTAGATAAAGTAGCTCCTGTCGTATTATGAATGGCGGCTCTGTAGGACATCAAAAATAATGGAATTTATTGGTCCCAATCTGTTTGGTGCTCATCAACAACTTTGCAAAGATGTTCTTCTATTGTTTTATTAAATCTTTCAACCATTCTATCTGACTGCGGATGTAAAGCAGTAGTTCGTGTTTTATGTATTCCTAAAAGGTCACAGAGATTATGGAAGAGCTTGGATTCAAAGTTTCTCCCTTGATCTGAATGCAGTTCCAAAGGAATGCCAAATCTGCTGAAAACATCATTTACCAGAACTTCAGCAACTGTAGTGGCCTCTTGGTTAGGCAAAGCAAAAACTACTGGCCATTTGCTAAAGTAATCCATGCCAACAAGGATGTATTTGTTGCCCTTTTTAATTTCTGGAAATGGTCCGGCCACATCAATAGCAATGCGTTCAAATGGCAGACCTACATTATATTGTTTCATTTGACCTCTGGACCTTGTTTTGGGACCTTGGCTGGCTTCACAAGTCGAACATCGGCGGCACCAGTTTTTCACATCTTGAAAGTAATTGACCCAATAAAATCGGTTTTGAATTTTGTCCATGGTTTTATTTATGCCTAGGTGCGCGCTTGATTTTTCACCATGGCATTCGGCCATTATATTGTCTACCATGCTCCTAGGAACTACTACTTGATTAATCACAGTAAGGCCATCGGCACTTTCCCAGACACGTTTAAGAATGTTTTCTTCTACTATCAGTGAATCCCATTGTGCCCACAGTGATTTGAATATCATCCCTTGATTTGCGATATCTTGCCATGATGGTCGTGGCTTGTTCTCTTCTTTTAATCGCAAAATAGGTCCTACATCTTTGTCATCAAGTTGTGTGGTTCTAATTGAAGCCGACATCCATTCTTCATCTGGTTCTAATTTTATCTGACGCACGTAGGTAATTCCTTCTTTCTGGTCAATTCTCCTGCATTGTTTATCTTCAGGGCAAGGTCTTCTGGATAATGCATCTGCATTATTATGCACCCTTCCCGCTCGGTGCTTAATTTGATAATGGTATTGTTGTAGCTCTTCTATCCATCTCGCGAATTGCCCCTCAGGTTGTTTCATTTTCATGAGCCATTGTAACGCAGCATGATCCGTTCTAATCAGAAACTCTTGTCCGTAGAGATATTTGTGAAAGTGATCTACGGATTTAATGATGGCTAGGAGCTCCTTTCTGGTAACACAATAATTTCTCTCTGGTTTGGATAGCTTCTTGCTGAAAAATTCAATGACCCGTTCTTTTCCATCTTGTACTTGGGAGAGTACTGCTCCTATGCCATCGGTGCTTGCATCAGTATCTAATATGAATTTTCCTTTTGGAATGGGATATGCAAGAATCGGACTAGAACATAATGCTACTTTTAGTCTTCTAAATGCTTGGTCACATTCGATATTCCAGTTGTAAGAAACTTTATCTTCTGTAAGTCTATGTAATGGAGACGCTATTTTGGCGAATCCTTCTAAAAATCGTCTGTAGTATGTACACAGGCCTAAAAAGCTTCTCAATTCATATTTGCCACGAGGTTGAGGCCATTCTTTTATTGCTTGTAACTTCTTTTCGTCGGTATGGATGCCTTCTCGGGAAACGACGTGACCCAGGAACTTTTTCTTGAAATAGAAAACATTTCTTTGAGTTTAATTTAAGATTTGCGTTCCTGATTCTTGAAAATACTTCTCGTAAATTGTCTAGATGATCTTGGAATGATTTTCCCATTACTATAACATCATCCAAATAGACTAGGCAGGTTTTCCAAGTAAGGCCGTACAACGACTTCCATTAGTCTTTCAAATGTAGCTGGGGCATTGCATAGGCCAAACGGCATCACATTAAACTGATAAAGTCCACTTTCAGCAGAGAATGCTGTCTTCTCTTTATCTCTCTCAAAGATTCCTACTTGCCAATATCCACTTTTCAGGTCAAGAGTAGAAAACCAATACGATCTTGCCAACGTTGTTAATGTGTCGTCTATTCTAGGCAGTGGGTAAATATCTTTCTTGGTCAGATCGTTAAGTTTCCTGTAGTCGACAAAATCTAGTACTTCCATCCTTTTTAGTGACCAACACCACAGGAGATGACCAAGGACTTGATGACTCTTCAATAACCCCGTCACTGAGCATTTTATTAATGAGATTGTGAACTTCTTCTTGTTTGGCAATTGGTAGTCTTCTTGGGGTCTGTCTTATCGGTTGGGCATCGCCAGTGTTGATAGCATGTTGAATAAGGTTTGTGCGTCCCGAACTACTCTTAGTTTCAAAGATATTACTTTGTTCTTCTATAAACTCTCTCGCTTTACGAAATTCTTCTTGATTGAGATGTTGCCAAGTTGACTGAAATTGCTGAAGTGCCCCCATTGGTAACGTGCTTTTATCCTCGGAAGTTGGCTCTTCACATCTTGTTACTTTCTCTACTGGTTCAAATAATGCTACCGCCTCCCCCTTATTAATTTGGGAAAATATTGGCGACTCTAATCGGGATGTCTTTATCGGTTTTAACTAGTAACTTTGCAACAGGTGTTGGGTGTATTCTGTTGGCTTATGAGTCCGATGAAGCTTGATGTTTTACTTTCTAGCCTCCCAAAAATTATGGTCTCACTGTTACCCACCAGTCTTGTTGTGCATACTGCCACCACCTTTATTGGTTCTTTATTTAAGTGACTATTTGACAAAATGAACTCTTCATTCCCAAATCTTAGGGTATTAAGGTTATTATCAAACGCAAATCCATGTTTACTTGTCAAGTCCATTCTCAAAATAAATTCGTCTTCTATTTCGGCAACCAATACAGTGTGGCGAATCTTCAATCTTCCCAGCTGTAGGTCTATGTCTGTCTGCCCCAACACGTCGGCGGATTCTCCAGTCACAATCTTAAGTGTTATTTTCTTTTCTGTTGGTCGAATTTTATATATCGTTGCAATTTTGAGCTTAAGCAATGATATGACAGCACCAGTGTCTACTGTTATATTAACTTTTCTTCCATTAATAAGTCCGTCGATGTTAAGACTGTCAGCAGTATGTTTTAAGCTCTTATTAGAGTAAATTTTGGGGGCTAAATTTCCATTAGCCAACACCCGCCCCTCTGCGTTGACTAGTTTTAGTTTTCCTGATCTCTTCTTCGGTACTCTGTCCCACTAGATTGTGAGCGAGACCTCATTTGGACACGACAATCGCGTTGAATATGCCCTGTACGTCCGCATCTGAAACACTTTACATTTGGAGGGGATCGTCTGTTTTCTTTCAAAGAATCTATCTTCTCTATCAGTGATTGAAACAGTTGGTTTAGCGTTTTTAAGTTGACCTTATCTCCAGTGCTTATTTCTTATCCCTCCTGAATTGACACAGCTCTTACTTTTGGCCTGGACATATTATTTGATGATTCAATTTCAAGGGCTCGAATGAACACTTCTCTGCTGTTATGGAAGCGTTCCCGACGAAGTAACTTTGCTAAGTCCAAGTCTCGCAAGTCGTTAATAAATCGGTCTACCGTAAAGGGATCTCTGTAATTTTCTGGCATGTCTGGTGTGACAACACATAAAAGGGTTGCTCGGCTAGCTCAGTTTTATATTGCTCTAAGGTAAATCAAGAAACAAAAAAAATTTAAATCAATCTTTGTATTTATTTAAATTCAAAAAAATACAATAAGCATTCACGTAAGATTCCAGCTTACTGAAAGAAAAATACAAAATAAATTACTATTCCAAAGAATTTAAAAAATCATCTTAATGTTTTAAAATGAACTAAGTCATTGGGTTGGTCACACTCCGTTAAGTTTGGGTTGGTCACCTTAATTTACAAAGACTTGCTGGTCGCCGCCATCTAATTAGCAATAGGCGAAATTTGGTCACCTTACTTAGACCTTAAATCTTAGACCCGAGTGGTCACCTCTTAACTTAATATGTTAAATTTTACTTAAGCAAAATTAAACTTAATATTTTCATTGGCCATTGAAAATTTACATACCTAGTTGTATTGCTATTTATTTAATTTTATGCGTGGGAGTTTTATTATTATTTATACTAGAATGTAATTTAATTTCTTTATATAAGAACGTCTTTTCATTTTAGTTTTCTAAAAGAAAATATCTTCGCACTAACATTTCTATTTGGAAAGATCTAACCTGCATGTTCCTAGTCAATCTTCCAAAGTTGACATGTCTCACCAACTATTTATAGTCAAAGGTAAAGCTCTAGTATGCTGTAACCAGTGTAAGTTTCTAGAAGTACATTCATAAGAACAGCAGACGAAGAACATCAAACGGATTGTGCCAAAACATATTTCCCAATTCTTTCAGTACATGAAGTTTCCAAAACCAGGATCCAAATCCCAGAATTCTTACTCCAACTCGAAGAACTTGAACTCCAAAACTCCAAATCCAAGAACTCCAAGAAATCCAAGAACTCCAAGAACCCTAGTATAAGAAAATAATGTTGTAATTCTCCGACATACAAACTACAGAATTTTGACATGTTTCTGTTGTTTCATCTTTTATTTATTTACCATAATTGTATTGTATTCTCCCTTAAGAATTTATTTTTATTTCCTTTAAGAATTTATTTTATTTTCCCTTAAGAATTTATTTATTTTCCCTTAAGAATTAATTTTATTTTGCTTTAAGAATTTATTTTAATTTCCCTTAAGAATTTATTTATTTTCCTTTAGGAATTTATTTTATTTTCCCTTACGAATTCCTTTTGTTAACTGCAAGGTCATTAATAAATAAAGGAACATAAAAATCAATAACTTTTATCTACTACACCTCAAAATTCTGGTTGTAAAATGTTAAGACTCAACTGTCTCATACTTTAGTTAAAAATAGATATATAATACCCAATTAAAATAAAATAATAACTAAATTTAAAACTTCAAATAAGTTTTTCACTAATATACCCTATTTTACATCTGTAAATTAATCTACTAAAATCAACTTTTTACCTTCTATTACGCAGCAAGTATTTTACAAATCATAGTAGCCATTTTCAATCGACCCGACTTTACTTTATTACACCACTAGAAGGGTTCTTCTTATTTCCCAATTATATAAGGCTTTTGTTGTTTTTGGCTTTGTTGAATTGCCGTCTAGGCTAAAAACAAAGAATAAATTCATTTTAATAACATATTTCTCAACAAGGAATAATGATAACTTTATAAAAGAGTTCAAAAGAATTGCTAAGAAGTTCAACACGTGGTGCTAACAACAGAACTTACCATGGAGAGGTTTTATCCCACTAGGAACTAGAAATAACCACTTTCAATTATACCATGCCAAATACCGCACAAATAGGTTTAGTTTCTAATATCTTGCAAATTTTTACTAAATCCCAAAACGGAAATTTTGAATTTCAAAATTTTTATTAGCAAAAATTTCACCTCTTCTTATGGAAATTTTGACCGAAGTGTCGTCACAGCGCAGAAATCATCGTCATCCCCGAAATTTCAGATGCGCAATACAACAGGG
Organism: Aspidapion aeneum; assembly: GCA_963576565.1. Classification (NCBI taxonomy): domain Eukaryota; kingdom Metazoa; phylum Arthropoda; class Insecta; order Coleoptera; family Brentidae; genus Aspidapion; species Aspidapion aeneum. The sequence continues at coordinate 55,392,663 of OY755045.1, forward strand.
ACGGCTTATGTGCTGTTTTGATTTTCTTATTAGTTATAAACACGCATTGAATAAAATAGACAATACTCTTAATAGAATTATTTCCATACTCAATTAACATCAACTAGGTATCCCAAATCTCAATCACAATTGAAAATACCCCAAAATTACTTATTAATCAACAATTTTACAAGAAATAGGTAGTTCAAATATTCAGCTTATTTTCGTATTCTTAACATTTTCCTTCACGCTTACCTGAGCAGGTTCAGTCATTTACTCTATTGCATCTCGCTCGAAAGTCACCCGATAGGTAAAATTTGCATGGATGCATTCACATATCAGGTGAATTTACATGCACGTGATGAACCACATCGAATAGCCGATCTCGCATCCTTCTTTCCCGCAACGCGATACAAGAGAGCTCCCAACTACATGCGTTGTGCTATTTTCAGTACACTTGACCTACTTTCATACATGGCCGCTAATATTTCGCCTGCTAAAGTATTTCCGGATATTTTAAGTGTTTAAAATTCAATCATAAACGGAAAATTAATAACATAACATGAAATATAAACTAGAATATTAGTGCCGTAATGTGAGAGTAACATATCTCTAGAAAATCATATGTGAAGTGATAAAATCACGGTCTTAAGACAGATAACCTAGTGACAAAATGTTAACATTGCACTTTAGACACAAATTGTCTAAAAAATACAGAATTTTGTTATTACTTTTGACTGATTCTATATTCCTTGATAGATCTTTTATCATCTATCAAAATATAGACTTGCTGGAAAATCATTTAATGTGGAAAATAAGTTGAAATGTGACTGTATGCATAACCAACATTTAAAGGTAAGTTTATATGCAAATTCTATATGAAATACCAGCAATACAAGTGTGAAACTTTAACTAATTAGGGCTAGCATTTATTTTAATCATAACAAGTACCAAAAATAACTTTCGGGGCTCTAAAACTTCCCTAATTTATAATATTTACATCTTAAAAATAAAAATGAGTAAAGGTCAATTTTTGTAACGTAACAAACTCTACCTTTTCTCCCCCCAAAAGAAATGGAATGAAATGACATTTCTTTTGCCACTTCACTATCTAAAACTAAACTTAACTAAGTAATAGATTCATCATCTATTTCATCAGTATCTTGACTCGTATCGGGTTTTAAATCTTTGACGTGCCAATTTCCTATTGACACACCCTTATCATTTTCTAATTCATATTGTAAATATCCTAGCTTCTTTCTTATTTTAAAAGGACCTATATATCGATTAGCTAACTTAGAAGAAAAATGTTTCGCTTTATCCGATAAGACATAATTTTTCTTATAGACAAAATCTCCAACTTTATACTCGACATGTCGACGTCTTAAATCGTATTGCTTTTTAGAAATCTCATAACCTCGTTTTAAACGTTTCTTTACAAATTCTCTAAGCGTAATTAAACCTTTCTCTCTGTTTGAAATTCTTTCTTCACCAGCATCGTCTTTATTTATCTTTATTGCGTATTCTCTACCATGAGTAACCATTTCTTGACCGAAATTAACAAAATATGGAGTTGCACTTAAAACTTCATGAACAGAACTACGATATGCACACCCCAATTCAGGTAAAAATTTACACCATTTACGTTGGTTCTGACTTACATAAGCGATCAACATCGATTTTAAAGAACGATTACTTCTCTCTGTTGGATTACATTGTGGTGAATAATTTGGAGTAAAAAGCGTGGAAACTCCAAATGAATTTAGAAAAGCTTTAAACTCGTTACTTTTAAATTGAACTCCGTTATCCATCCGGATAAAACGGGGAATACCAAATACCATAAATATATTGTCCTTTAACAGCTTGATTACAGAACTAGATGTTGCTTTTCTAAGAGGAAAGAACTTAGCAAAGCGACTAAACGAATCTCTTACTAGCAATATGAACTGATTCTCATGAACTGTTCTCGGATATGGCCACAAAGATCAGTTGTTATAATTTGCCAAGGTTTTGTAGCCTCCAACTGCTTTCCCATAAGTCCTGCAGGTTTCTTTTGTTCAGGTTTTGTGAGACAAACTTGACATTTGCGAATATATTTGGTTATATCAGCTTTCATAGCTGGCCAATAAAATAGTCGAGCAATTCTATGGAAAGTTTTAAATACACTGAGATGTCCACTAGTTACACTATCGTGATATTTTTGTAAAATTTCAATACGATTTTCTTTTGGAATTACTAATTTCCAATAATCAGTATTATCTCTTAAATCAGGAAATTTACAGTCCAGATACTTATAAATCTTATTATTTTCAACACGCCAACGTGGAAATTTTAAAGGATTTCTTAAAATAGCATCTCGCATTTTTAAGTACCATTTATCTTTTACATCTTGCACTTCAATACATGATATCTCAGGTGAATCACTATCGGGTATTGCCCTAGACAAAGCGTCTGGAACAACATGATCTTTACCACGTCGCTGCATAACTTCATAATCAAACACTTGCAATCGTAGAGCCCACTGTCCAAGCCAACCTTGTGGATCTTTAAGATTTTCCAACCACAATAAAGAATGACAATCAGTTATTATATAAAATTTTGACATTTCAAGATAACAACGTAGTTTCTCACATGCCCATAATACAGCTAAGCATTCACGCTCACAACTCGAATAATTCATCTCAGCTTTGTTGAGTTTACGTGACAAATAACAAATTACATACTCTCTTCCATTATATTTTTGAGAAAGAACACATCCTAAGCCATAAAGACTAGCATCAGTTTGTACATAGAAAGGATACTCAAAATTTGGACTGACTAATATTGGTGCACTAACTAACGCATCTTTTATTCTAGTAAAAGCAGTCTCACATGCGTCGTCCCATTCAAAACGTTTATTCTTTTTCAACAAATTAGTGAGTGGAGCTACTATATCGGAATATGAATCTACGAACCTTCTTTACCAAGCTATCATTCCTAACACTCTCCTAACGTCAGAAACTGTCTTTGGTCTGGGTAACTTAGTTATGGCTTCCACTTTTGCAGGGTCACAAGCTATACCTGACCTTGAATTTAGCTGATAACCAAGAAATTTGAGTTATTTTCTACAAAAGTAACATTTCTCACGGTTTAAAGTTAAGTTTGCTGACACTAAACGATCAAGTACAGTCGATAGGACCTCTAAATGCTTTTCAAACGTGGGTGTGACAATTAATAAATCATCTAAATATTTTTGCAGATACGGTTCTAATTCTGGACCAAACAAAGTATCAACTAATCTCTGAAATGTTGTCGGAGCATTTGACAAACCGAATGGCATCTTTTTAAATTGGTAGAGACCTCTGGAAGGCACCGTAAAAGCAGTGTATGGTCGTGAAGAAGGTTCCACTTCAACTTGCCAATAAGCTGACATAATGTCCAATGAAGACAAATATCGAGCATTTCCTAACTTTCTCAATATGTCAGAAATATAAGGTAATGGCCATGCGTCTTTACGTGTCTGAGCATTTAACTTTCTGTAGTCTACACAGAAACGCCAAGTTAATACTCAGGTTTTGGAACAAGTAATACAGGAGAAGACCAACCACTAGTAGATTTTTCCACTACTTTCTTTATCTTTCTCTATCATCTTATCCAACTCAGCATTAATTACCGCTTGCTTGTGATGAGAAACAGGGTAATACCTTTGCTTAATTGGAGTATCCTTAATTAATTCAATCTTGTGTTGAACTACAGAAGTACAACAAAGTTTATCAGGATCTATCTTCGAAAAGTAACTATCAATAATATCAGATAATTGTTGCTGTTGGTCAGGTGACAAATCAGTTTCCGCTTGGATGGAATTTACTGCTACGTTGTCATTAAGATCTTGATCGAGAAATACCATTCGCCTTTACGAACATCGGGAACTATTCCCATTCTTTTCCAGAAATTTATACCAAGAACTAATTTATGTCTCAAACCTGGAAAAATATAAACACCAAAAACCTTAACAACATCTTTTAATTTTATGGGTACCGATGCAACACCAATACATTGACATTCAGTCCCATCTGCAGCTGTACAAGTCGTAACTCTATTCTCATCCAAGAAAACTCCATGTTCTTTTAACTCCTGCCATCCTACTTCATTCATAAAAGCTTTATTTGCACCGCTATCTAATAACGCATATACCTCTAAACCTAAAATATCTACCTTTACATATGCACATTCATCTACACCTACTTGAGATAAAATATAATCTAATACTACCTTATTTTCAAAATTGTTATTCTCAACCGAGTTAACTTTACTGGAGGAAACACCTCGGTTATTTATTGCCTCCTGCTGTTGTTTCCCTGGGAATCACTAGTGTTCCGACGTAAATGTCCACCATTAAATCTGTCTCTATTCGCATTAATGCCCCTTCTTTGACCTTCATCACTTGGTCTATTAGCATCTCGCGTGTGATTCTCGCTGGATTGGTTTCCACGATTATGGCTTGAAGAATATCTTGTGTTGTTCGATGATCATTTCGAGTTTGGAAATCTTGACGATCATGTCGATTTCGATCTGGGCTACAGTTTGGACAATTTCCCTGCACATAACCCTCTAAACCACATGAATAGCATCGATACTGCCTTTTAGTAGGACAATCCTTAACCACGTGACCTTTTAATTTACAGCGATAACATGTGACGTCATTACCTCTTAGTTCCATTAATCTTGGTTTTAAAGATCTCGAAGAAGAAGGACCCACATAAGCCAAATCACTTTCTAACGACAACGAAGAAACATCGGGTGGTCTAAACGCTTTAATACATTCACGAGATTCTTCAATCTGTCTTACTTTTTCGATTAACTCAAAAGGTGTATTCATCTTTTCCAAAGTCAATTTTTCTTGGTAATACGGAAGAATATTTTCTCTTAAAATCTGCATTCGTAACTCATCAGGTACTGGAGTAGGCATTCTTTCAAACAAACTAGTCATAATTGCAACATATAATCCAATCGACTCACTTTGACCTTGAGTTCTAGCTTCAATTTGTTTCCAAAGAGCTCTTGCTGATTAACAATATTCCTGCTTCAATAAAGCAACCAATTCATTCCAATTTCTACTATGCTTTCGTACCATTCCAAAAACTCTTAAAGCATCACCATCAAATAAATCTCGAGCAGAATCAAACAACTCTAATTTAGTAACATTCCTGCTAATATTCATCAACTGTCTCTAAGAAAGCATTAAAACTTTCATTTTCTAAACCGCGAAACTTTACATTCCACTTATGCACAGGAACACTTTCTCTACTTCTGTTGAACCTTGAGAAACTCATACTTGGATTTTGCATATTAATGGGATCAGGTATTTGCGAAAAAGATGGAATACTTGATTGTGAAACTCCAGAAGAAAATATAGGATTAGACAACAATGATTGCTGTATTGCTAAATTAGTTGAACCCGCAGTAGGAATTCTCGCAAAATTAGTATTAACACCAGAGTTAGGTTGCATCGCATAAGGATATGTAAAACAAGAATTTGACTGTGTCATAGCATTTGGATTCCTAGCACTCGAAGCAAAATTTTCTAAAGCATTTATACTATTTAAAACTGTGGCATTTTCTACTACTGAGTTTGAAGCAGCATTAGTTTCAGAAACACTATGAATACTGTTGACAGTAGAATCTATCACGCGACTTATGACATGAGGAGATACAGAAATGCTAGTACCTATAGAAGTAACATGTGTACTATTCATTACACTATTAATGTGAAAATCTGAATTATCATCATCACTTTTATCTTCTTGGTCCTCAAAAGTAACTGCATTTGTGTGTTTCACTATGTTGTAACGCATGTAGTCTAGTTTTATACTTTGAAATCAATTCAGTTATTTGCCTCAAAAGTGTACCTCTGCTTTCCATTATACCTACATCATCAGACTTAATATACTCTATACGCGTATATGTGTGCAAAAGTTTTGTTTCTAACTTCTACTTTGTTTCTTTAAACCAGTAAAAGAATCAATTAATTTCGTAATCTCTGCTATCTTATTTGAACAACAAGCCAACTCTTCTTTCAAGTCAAACGCAACACTCAAAATAAGGGAAGATTCTCTGTCCATTGCTAGAGCACCTCGTAAACTACACCTTAAGGCATCAGCATTATCACTCTCATTTACAGTAATCCCTCTTATTTTTAATTCAAAAATCAACTCATCTTTGTTAAGATAGTTCACAGTTATTTTGAAACTCATCTTGATATCAAACAGTCAATGTCAGAAAATAACAAATCAATTAAATTAATTAACTATCTGCAGCAACAAAATTTCCACTTTTGCCTCTGCTGTTCAGCTGTTCCAAGTCCTGTCCAAGTTTACCTGTAAATTACTTACGTACCTGTGTGTAGTGTAACATCACCTAGAAAACTTCTCAAATCGGTTTTGTTTTGCTTTACCTTAGAGCTTATTTTTAAAAAATGTTAAAATCCGTTAAACAAATTCAAGTGCTAAAATTTATATAAATCAAAATTTTGAAATTGAAAGCACCCAAACTTTATGTAAAACAATCATCTGTCCCCAAATTTTTCATTTATTATTATTACTTCTTTTTGACAAAATAAAATTCAAAAAATTTTTTTATTCTAGAGGTTTAAAATTTTTAAAACCTTTAAAACTCTTAAATCTCAATCGAGCCACACGTTGGGTACGCCAAAATTTATGTGACAACACATAAAAGGGTTGCTCGGCTAGCTCAGTTTTATATTGCTCTAAGGTAAATCAAGAAACAAAAAAAATTTAAATCAATCTTTGTATTTATTTAAATTCAAAAAAATACAATAAACATTCACGTAAGATTCCAGCTTACTGAAAGAAAAATACAAAATAAATTACTATTCCAAAGAATAAAAAAAAACATCTTAATGTTTTAAAATTAACTAAGTCAATGGGTTGGTCACCCTCCGTTAAGTTTGGGTTGGTCACCTTAATTTACAAACACTTGTTAATCGCCGCAATCTAATCAGCAATAGGCGAAATTTGGTCAGCTTATTTAGACCTTAAATCTTAGACCCGAGTGGTCACCTTAACTTAATATGTTAAATTTTACTTAAGCAAAATTAAACTTAATATTTTCATTGGCCATTGAAAATTTACCTAGCTGTATTGCTATTTATTTAATTTTATGCGTGGGAGTTTTATTATTATTTATACTAGAATGTAATTTAATTACTTTATATAAAAACGTCTTTTCATTTTAGTTTTCTAAAAGAAAATATCTTTAACTTTTTCGCACTAACATTTCTATTTGGAAAGATCTAACCTGCATGTTCCTAGTCAATCTTCCAAAGTTGACATCTCACCAACTATTTATAGTTAGATGTAAAGCTCTAGTATGCTGTGACCAGTGTAAGTTTCTAGAAGTACATTCATAAGAACAGCTCACCAACTATTTATAGTAAGATGTAAAACTCTAGTATGCTGTAACCAGTGTAAGTTTCTAGAAGTACATTCATAAGAACAGCAGACGTAGAACATCAAACGGATTGTGCCAAAACATATTTCCCAATTCTTAAAACTTTCAGTACATGAAGTTTTCAAAACCAGGATCCAAATCCCAGAATTCTTACTCCAACTCGAAGAACTCGAACTCCAAAACTCCAAATCCAAGAACTCCAAGAACTCCAAGAAATCCAAGAACTCCAAGAACCCTAGTATAAGAAAATAATGTTGAAATTCTCCGACATACAAACTACAGAATTTTGACATGTTTCTGTTGTTTTATCTTTTATTTATTTACCATAATTGTATTGTATTCTCCCTTAAAAATTTATTTTTATTTTCTTTAAGAATTTATTTTATTTTCCCTTAAGAATTTATTTATTTTCCCTTAAGAATTAATTTTATTTTGCTTTAAGAATTTATTTTAATTTCCCTTAAGAATTTGTTTATTTTCCTTTGTGGCCAATTAAAATGCGTTGGATGACATTTGTGGCAACTAAAAGACGTTGCCGCCATTTTGTGACACTATAAATAGAGCAATAACGCTGTGCCAATTTTTGACACTAAAAAACTACTGAATAATTAAACAAATATCTGGAAGCAGAACTGTATTTTCCAGCTAGGTAAAACATTGATATGCCCGGTAACTTTTATACAGTGGAGTTCAGAAATAAGAAAATTTTAAGCGCCACAGTGTTTTAATATTAATGTTTTACAAAGAAGATCTTAATTAAAATACAGTTCAACCCAAACGTTGTAGCCAAACAATGAAACTCTACTTACTTCCGAGGCTTCCAGAGTATTTGTGTAATTAAGAATAACCAAAAAAATTGACTAATAAACAAAACAAAATTCTGAAAGAAACAAGTTCGGGCCAAAATAGCAAGGCACTCCAAATTTCACAAGAGAAATTGTCTTAAATAAATGAAATGAAGGAAAACAAGTCAACTTAGTAAATATGCCGTAAAATCTTGGGTTATGACGTCATACCTTTACCTTGCGTTTACACGAAATGTTAAATTATACTATAAAATTTATGGAGAAAACTTATATCAAAAAAATGGTTGCTTGCGTGAAATTGAAGAAAACTCCTACCTTGGTCCTTGATTATTTTATGGTTAAAGAAGAGGGTGTTTTAATTTGTAAACCTGGAAGCTTTCAAACATCCTCCCTGCAACTGCTGCTCTGGTTTGTTCGCGCCTCCCCTGAAGATCCCTTAGCACATGGTACTAGGGCAGCACATGGTTGTGAAAAGGTTGTGGAATCCTTGCCCGAGCATAAAACCCTGTGGAAAATGAAATGTTTCAGTTTCCTGGAATTCGTCTATTTTGCACAAAGTTCCCCTACACCGAGTAATTTATATCAAGAACCCCATGTCGACTCAATAAAATAGTAGATTTAAACAGATGAATTAAAATAATCCTAACGTACCTTTCCCAGGTTTACAGTGCTACACCCGGCTTCACACCAGCGTCCAGCACAACTGTCCCGTCGATGGAATGGACAGCGCTGTAGACAAAGGAGAAAAACAATATATAGTTTCTATCCAAAACGTGGTTTAAAAAAAAAATAAAAAAAACTCCAAAAACTCCCCACGTCTTTTGTCGAAAAAGCACATCTCACACGAAAAACAATTACAATTTAGGAGGCAAATATTGTCTTGAAGAATTCAAAAAGAAATAATAAAAAAAATAGAACTTACCGCTCTTATTTCCCGTAGAAATGGCGTAGGCCGCCTTTTAATCCCTCTCAAAGCGTGTGAGCGTCACTTTAGGATTCGCCTAAACACGACGGCTCACACTTCACAGTCTCTGGGACAGAACCTGCAGCCACTGCAGTACCACTAACAAAAAAAAAACAATGGCGATCCCAGAGACTTGTTGCCGACCCAGCCAGTTCTTTTGAAAAGAGACAAGGCACTTTGTCGAGAACACAAAAAAAATGAAGTTGCCGGAACTGCCATTCCTAAATTTGGTGGGGACAGTAAAACGCAGTACCAACCAAATTTTCCCGGTTAAATTCAAATAAGAATGCAAACCTATTTATAAAAAAACGCTCTCACCAAAAAATCACTAAGTCCGGTTTGCAAGACTGGAGGAAAAAAACCCGCGGTATTCAAACTAACTAATGAGGAAATACATCAATACTTTCGTACCGGTATATAGGGGGCAGCATCGACCAAGGGGATATTGAAAATACGTAAAACGCACCTTGAGGTGTTGTCGGATCTATTTCCACGGTTGAAATTTTTATAACAAGGACATCGAGACACCCTCCATACATAGACCGAACATTTGCCTACCGGACCCCTGCCGACATAGCAAGTAGGAGGAAAATAACCAGCAGGACTGTAAGAAGCTCAGCATTGAAACCATCAATTGTAAAATCAATTACTGGAGATCAGAGCATGCATCAAACCCAGGAATATTCGAACACTCAACCAATTCCCATATGAGTAAAGCTATACTAAGTGTAGAATTTAGTTGTATTTTAGTTACAGTTTTAGTCAAAAGTTTCCTTTGCTCTTTATATATGTTTTCTCTAAGATTCATATGGTTTGACGCCATTTTTGTAAAATATTTCTACATTAATAAAGTTGTTTCTGGACTTGAACCTAAAAATACACATTGAACTATTGCTTAAACCCGGCCTAAGAATGTTCAGATGTTAAGTTTGCTCACCACTAGCTAGCCCGACACAACCTTCCAATCCGACTGAGTTAGCTATTAACTTTATTTAACTATAATTACATATAAATTTATATAATATAAAAATATGATTTTGTTTATTCTTTTAGTCCTGGTTTTTATTCGTCGTTTATCTCCCATTTACAAATTTATTTTATCTTCTCCTTATCAAATTAATAAAGATATCAAAGTGGCCAATATCCTCCAAAATAAACATAAGCGAATGGAATGTTCATCTAAATGTTTTCTTCCTGTTACTGAAATCATTTGTGATGCGGCAACGCCGCCATGCCCCAGCAGAACAGCTGTTTATATTCGTAAACGTCAAAGAAAATTACAAAATTTTACAGATAAACAAAAAATCGAAAGTTTTTATGTGATTTTTCCCGAAACCTGTGATCTTAAATTCCAATTACGATGTCCAGATAATGCGTTGTGCATAGTGTCCACAGTAATTCGATGGAATGTCTCCTTTATAAGGTAACTTTTTGGACACTATATAACCTCCAAACCTAGCTCTATAAAATACCCTTAATTTGTGTACAGAAAGACGAGTCGAAGAGTCTTGATTATTTACCTAAATAAACAAATATGTAACGTTGCCTTAAACGTAAAAATGACACGTTACATAATCCCCCCCCAACTTCAAGACGATTAACCTAAAAAGGTTAACCGGAGAGGTCCGCTGCCGACTTAAGGTCTTTGGCATGCCAGCTCCCTGGTAGTACTTTACCCGATGGTTCCTGAAGCTCAAATATCCATGGAGAAATTTTATTCCTAATCACATAAGGACCAACGAATTTCGGTGCTAACTTCTTCGAGAAAAACTTCGCAGCATCTGACAACACATAATTCTTCTTCCAAACACGCTGACCCACAACAAAGTTAGGTACCCTTGTACGCAAATTCTACTGAACTACGTTTTTCTCTCCCGCCACCTCTAACTTTCTCTTAACATCCGCATAGAGCTTCCGGAAACCTTCGTTCTTACTTTCAGCTGCAGTTTGTACACCATTCTCTTCAGATAACAAAACTGGGCTGAAGCAATCTTTTCCTGACAGACACATATTCCTACCAAAATTAACAAAGAAAGGAGACATCCTGGTTGTCTCATGGGTTGCAGTACGAATCGCGCAGGCAAGTTTATGTATTTGTTCGTCCCACTTCCTGTGGTTGTCTTTCACATAAAAAATAACATGGTTTTTATCGTACGATTCGTCCTTTCTGTTGGATTCGCTCTGGGGTGATAATACGGATTATACTGAATTTTAACCTGATAACTCTCAGCGAAACGTTTAAACTCATTACTTTTGTACTGAGGTCCATTATCACAAAGTATCAAACGGGGTACTCCGAAGACCATAAATACTTGCTCCTCAAGATGCTTGACCACTGCTTGAGTAGGAGCTGTTCGCATTGGAAAAACTAAGGAAAACTTACTCAAATAGTCCGTAACGACGAGAATCCAGCAATTACCCTTTGTCGAACGAGGTAAAGGTCCACACAAATCTGTTGAGATAATTTCCCAAGGACGAGTTGGTTTGGGTGAGATATCGTCTGATCAGATACACCTTGTGTCTCACCTTTATGAGCTGCACAGACAAAGCATTTCTTTACAAAAGTTGCCACGTCCTGGCGCATTTTTGGCCAATAATATTTTTCTGCCAGTCTGTGGAAAGTTTTATACACACCCATATGTCCTGCGGTAGGAGGATCGTGAGCTTCTCCAATAATTCTACGCCTATGATCTTTGGGGACTACCTCCTTCCAATATTCATTAGATGGTGAAAGTTGAGGGTATTCTTGTTTGACATATTTATACAACTTATTATCAGTGTATCTCCAATTCATAAATTTTAATGGTGATTCTACGACCCTCTTTACCATCTTTTGGTACCATCGATCTTTAATTGCTGTTGAAACGTCTCTGGGCTGCGAAATTGTATCAATCATGGGTACTGCGCGAGACAACATGTCCGGTACAACTAAATCTTTCCCTTTCCGATGGATTACTTCAAAGTCATATTGCTGCAGTTTTACAGACCAACGAGCAAGTCTTCCACTGGGCTCTTTCAAGCTATGAAGCCATTTTAAACTAAAATGATCTGTTATGACCTTAAATGAGATCCCCTCAATATATGGCCGGAGCTTCTCTATCGCCCAAACCAATGCCAAACATTCTCGCTCGGTGGTCGTGTAAACACGTTCTTGCTTAGTCAAAGATCGACTCAAATAGCATATGACTTTGTCTCCTTCAGGATAAGGCGGCGTTAAACAAGCTAATATTCCATATCCTGATGCGTCTGTTTGAATGACAAATTCTTTGATATAATCTGGACATGTAAGAATCGGTGCAGTCACTAAAAGTTCCTTAATCTTAATAAATGCTTTTTCGCAGTCTGGAGTCCAATCGTACTTTTGGTTTTTCTTAGTTAGGGCTGTAATTGGAGCTATTATCGCTGAAAAATTCTCTATGAAACGTCTATACCAGGAAATTGTACCTACAACTCTACGAACTTCTCTGACAGTTCTTGGCCTCTGGAGCTCTAACATGGCTCTAATTTTATTAGGGTCAACTCGGATGCCTCGACGGTTCACTACGAAATCTAAATAAGTCATTTCTGGTCTACACAGTTGGCATTTTTCCCAACTTACCGTTATCTTTGCATTCTGCAATCTTCGTAGGACTTCCTCAAGAATTCTAAGATGTTCAGAAAAGCTCTGTGTGACAATTACGAGGTCATCGAGATATACGTACACGTATGGGTCTAAATCGTTCCCTATGATGCTATATATGAGTCTCTGCCAAGTTGCAGGTGCATTATGAAGACCAAATGGTAAACGCTTAAATTGGAAGAGACCTCGTCGACAGATGAATGCTGTTAATGGCTTTGATGATTCTTCCATTGGTACTAGCCAGTAAGCACTCTTAATATCTAAAGTTGACAAGTACTTAGCATCTTTCAATTTGTCAAGAGTCTCGGATACGAGTGGTAAAGGATAACTATCACGCGCCGTCACTGAGTTCAATTTGCGGTAGTCTACGCAGAACCGATATTTCTTTGTGTTTTTCTTTTGTACCATTACCACTGGTGAAGCCCATGAACTACTACTACGTTCTATTACATCCATTTTCAGCATTTCGTCGATCTCGTCATCAATAAGTTTTTGAATGATCGGTGAGACCTTATAAGAACGTTGTCTTTTCGGTGCTGCATCTGTTGTAATCTTATGTCCTACTCTGTCTGTACATCCCAGTGAGTCACCCATAATAGTCTTATATTTAACGACCAATTCCTCTAGTCGTTCTGATTCATAAGGTGTAAGAGTTGTTTGTTGGTCTGATGTTTCTAAAGAACAAATTACATCTTTATTATCGGCAAAGTGCCACTCATTAGTACTTAAGTTCGGTACTATACCCATCGAAATCCAAAAATCTAATCCTAAAATCAAAGTGTGCGGCAACTCAGGAAAGACGACGACCTCTATTAACCTAAATTTATCTTGAACTCGCATGGGAAGCTGCACTGTCCCAATACTACTTGTGCTTTGACCATTTGCCACAATACCTCTCGATGATTGACCAACCATGATTCCCTAAAAAGGTACGTGAAGCCCCGGTATCCAACAAACCTAATTTATTTCCGAGCACATCCACTTCTAAATAAGGCCTCTCATCTTTACGAGCATGACTTATCACATAAACTAAGACGTACGTTAGCCTATCGGTCGATGCTTGTTCAGGCTGACTCGAAGGTCGACCACCTACGAGAGCCTGGGTCCGTTTCCCTGACGCTTACAATTTCGACATTCTCTGACTGTTACCCCCGCCTGACCACACGAATAACACTGTCTGCCCCTAGGTAATGCGCACCCGATCGCCATGTGCCCTGTTTGGTTGCATCTATAACATACCATTTCCCTATTCGCCCTAACAGGTCTAGCACCTTGTGGTGGTTGTCCATCTCTGTCATTTACACTAGACTGACCACTAGCTGGTTGTTGTCTCTCTCTATCAGCTCTAGCAGAGAAACTGCCTGCTGGCTGCTGCCTATTTCTGTCGAATCTATTAGCAGGATGATTTAAATTCTGTTGGTTCGATGTCCCGGCACCTGATATTTGAATTGCATCTACCCCTGTTGGGAAATCGTCAATATCGCTCTCTACGTCAACGTATGCCAAGTCAGGTTCAATAGATTGGTTTCTTCTAGGAGTAAAATTCTCCTCCTCTAACCCATATCTCTGGTCTATTCTACGACACAAATCTTTTAAATGTGATAGGCCATTGACCTCAGTAGCAATCAACCCTTTCTTATAGATGTCCGCTATATTTCTGAAGACGATAGCTAATTTTGCCTCTTCGGACACAGGACAGCCAAGTCTTTGGAAGTATGTGTTCATGACAGCAGCCCTGGAGAGTCTATAGGTCCCTATAGACTCCCCAGGGCCTTGTTTACGTTTTTGAATCTCCTTCAATAGCTTCTCGCCATAGGAAGAAGGAAGATATCCTGCCATGAACCTCTGTTCCAGCTGTTCCCATGTATGGACTTCTCTTCGAACATCTTTATAAAAAGTATAGACTGGCTTTTCAAAAAGATCAATGCCTGCTAACTCCTCTAGCCTGACTTAACTCGTCCACTCTCTCGAAAAATGCGGTGACGGAGATTGTACCCCTCTCGCCTGTAAACTTTAAGTTCCACTTATGCGGAGGTACAGGTGCAACGTGATATGAGGTACCAGGATCACTTGACATTGGTACTGGTGACGAACATGAAAATGGTCGTGACTGAGCAATCGGTGCTATGCTACTTTGGAGGGCAGCTAAACTCAAAGGAACGGTGGACGGTTGTTGATAATGAAAAGCTGATGTACCGTCATTCTGAATTTGCATTGGGGGTGGTGCCTGTATTGGTGCTTGAGTTGGGTTCGTTAGCACTTGCATTTGCACTGGAGCAATGACCGACGGTTGGATTGTGGGCTGTTGAGCTGTTCTCTGTGTGCTCGAGTGCTGTGGTTGCGGAAAATGAGACTGGTTTGGTGTGTTGCCAGCATTTGTTGAGTGGTCTGAGCTTCGACTCGTTGATTGGATTTTAGATGCTTCGTCATCATCTGAGGTAACGCCAACTCTTAGTAAATCTGTTGCTTGGCTCTGCAATCTCCCAATCAAACTCAAGGTTTCCGCAACCAGTATGCCTTTTGTTTGACTTTCTTCGAAGTTGGACGGATTCATGTTGTTAATCCTGGCTAACACGCGATTTTCCTAAACTCTCCCCCTTTACTCGTACCAGAGAACTTCTCTACCAGCGGACCAGACTATCAAGCTTCTTCATGCAGCTAAAAGCATCTTGGCCAAATTTAAAGGGATACGGAGGGTATCTCATACTTGCATCAGTCTTTTCTCTTTGTTTGATGAGTATAAGCTGTTGTTTCATCTCTTCCACCGATCCAATAGCTATGCCTCTTCATGTTAACTCATAGATTAATTCGTCCTTGACTAAGTACCTTATGTCAGACAACCGACTCACAGAAACAGCCATGTGCCTTTTATATATATTAAAACTTTAACCTTTAAAACTCTTAATTATACCTCCCAATTATAAAAACTAAACCACGCAATAACAAACACAAAGTTCACTTTAAATTCACTAGTGAAAATCACTATAAACTTTCCCACAAATGTAGAAAATATAAAACTTAAATACGGGCAGACGCGAACAAAATCGAAGAACACCGGAGCAGTAAGAAAATAAAATTTATTTGCATTTAAAAATGTAATCATAGTTTATATTAATTATTTGTACAACCAACTATGACGTCCAACCTTGCAGAGGGAAATAACTACTTAAATCCTAAATTAGAATTACCAAGTAGCCATAAAAAATTTTAAAAAAATAAAAGAGAGATAAGAGTTTTGGCAGTGTTCTGGTCTTATGTTCCACTCCTGCGTGAGTAAAACCAAAAAAAAATAATTGCGCTTATCCTAGCTGAACTGGATTAAAATTAAAGTTAAGTGATGTTTGTTGACCTCAGCAACCGAATGGGTAAATTTATCCCTAAACGGAACGTACAACAGACTACCTATAACAAAAATCGCAAAGCTGTTGTACACACTTAAAGCTAGGGTATACTCCTGCTATTGCAGAACGGCTCCACTGATAAACTCCTCAAAAAAAAACCCAAATGGCCGTATACAATGATTTTTCTCGAAAGAATAAATCAAAACCCACTTTAACCTGCTTACCTATCGTGAGGTTACACGAACCATGCATTGCTTAAGGCAACATCATCCCTTAATATATAAGTGAACGCAATAACATCGGAACAGATGTTCATGTTATAAAAATCGTAAAATATGCTAAATTAAAAAAAAAATCCGCTCGCTAAAATTGCGTCGAATTAGACTAGTAAAAATGTTGTGTGTAATTTAAAAAAATTTACCGATGGTATTAAAAAAAATTTATACAAATAACGTCTTGGTAGGACTGCAACTCTCTAATAATCGTTAAATGAAATTCCCAAAATTTTAACTAAGTTGATGCAAACCATGGTCAAAAAGACCCTAGGATCGTACCGAAAGGTGTCCAAAAAAAATAAAAAAAATTTTTTTCTTTTTGGTGTCGACCACAGTAGCCCAATAATAAAAAAAATTAAATAGTGGCTCACTACAATTTTCAAAATATTACTCTACCCTAATAGGTGGTTGGAGTGGGGAGAAAAAAAAATTAAAACAGTTGATAAAAGGTTGTTAAAACGCGAGGGTTCGAAATGAAATTATATTTTAATTCAGAAAAAAAAAATTAAATAAACTGGTAAAACCATTGTAGGGCAAGGTACTACTATGCGCCAAAAAGAAAATTTTCCAACAAGAAAATCAAGTTTCCTTCCTTAAAAAAAATATTAAAAAAAAATATTTAAAAATATTTTCAAATTTTTGCATCTCCTATTAACGATTTTAAAAGAATTAAAATAAAATTAGCACTAGAAAAATCTTAATAGAGTTATGTCATGCAACAGTTTTTGTTATTTTCCTTTAAAAACAGTTGTAGATTTCCCTTCCTCTCCCAAAACTGTGTGAATGTGAAAAGTGAATGAGCTAGAAAAATTAATTTATTATCCGGAAGAAAAAATTGTTGGAAATTAAATTTACTTAAAAATCATAAGGTATAAAAAATCGTAATTGCAAAAAAACCAATCAGATTAAAAAAAGAAAAAAAATATTTATGTTCGAAAAAAACAAACGATGTTAGTATATTTGTTTAAAATTACTTCGTAAGGAAATAGCAACGTTAGTACTTATTTACTGTACCACTATAATGTGACGTATCTGGGTTTTAAATTTTCCACTCAACTCAGTAAAGAATTATCTTATGCATTTTCAGAAATAAAAATGTGAAAACAATTCCAAGGTCCAACTATAAGACCGTCGTAAACCGAACTCTGTTTACTCAAGTTTATTTACACACAACATCTAATCAAAAAAAAATTTACTGCTTAATGCATTCTCAGATCCTTATTCCTGGTGTTCACGAGATATAAAATTAAGTTGGGCCCTTCCCACAACTATTAGTCAATGCAAAAATTACCAAATGTCTAAGGGCTAATGAGACACTATCACCTACAAATGATATTTTGAAATGAAACAGTTGGGAATAATCCTGCGTAAAAACCAGACAACAAAAATCAAGAAGCCAAAACTATTACATTAATTTTAAAAAAGCATAATAAAACTCCCGGCCCCAATTGAACTTTTGTTATCTCAACAAAACTCGGCCTAAACCCAAAAAACCTTTTATTAGACATTTCCCCTATTTCCTAAGTATAATGTCAATAAACCCAAAAACTTGTGATTTCCATTCCAATCCCATCTGTACCCTATATATTTTTTAAACGGTTATACGCCCACAGGCGAAACAATATCTTATTTCAAAGAAAGGTGAAGATATTTTGAAGCACCCTGTGAAAATAGGACACTATTATGGAAAATTGTTCAGATCAGTGTTCTTACTAATTTTTAACCTAAATATATCTAGTTCCCTCATGTGCATGTTACTATTTTAATTCCTATCATAATTAAATAGATCACAAAATTTGTCTTTCTCCGCGAATCTGCAAGGTCCTGGAAGATGTGAGATTCAGCCTGTAGGCCAAATTCGGATGTATTTTAATTTAGCGAAAACCGAACTTGCGAAATCCTAAAAAGATTAGCAGGAAGTCCTCGTTCCTCGATTTCTACACTCCGAACCAAATATTCCTTCCATTTCCACCCAGCTCGCGGGAGGAAAAACCCTAATTATTGCAATATAAAAGATAGGTAGTTCTTTTATACCGTCTACAACTATCAGATTAAAAAAAATAGATGCCCTCATCAATGTTTAGTCGCATCAAGGAAAACCTATTGGTTTAAAATTGTTTCTTAGATTGAAATCTTTTTTTAAAAATCAATGATCTTAAATTTAATGTTTAACCTGAACACTTTCCCATTTATTCCACAACAGTGTATTGTAATTTAAAAATGTGCTTCATTATTTGAGGTCATCAGTATGAAATTATTTTAAAATTAAAAAAAATATAAAAAAACTATTTCCCAATTGTTCACAACTTTCAAGTTTTTATCCCTTAATAGGTACTTTCTTATTCTAACACCATCCATCGTTATCCAACATGACGCTCTATTTCAGAAGCAACAAAACGAAGATGAAGTGAAAAAGCTAAGCAAGTAAGTTGTAAGTTGAGTTACAATGGGCGCAGATGTAAGGCCCCTTTAAGTACACGCCACTGTCCTGAAAACTGAAGACTAGCATATCTGCCGTCAAACAACATTTGGCATAAAATTAAAATAATTCCATATCATACCAGTATCCTCAAAAACAAAACGTTTTTATTATAAGACCCAAACACCTAACCAATGAATCTTGTTATTTAAAATTATGATTTGGATGTAAAAGATTTATTTATTCCTGCCTGATCAACTAAGACAAAAAAAAGTTCCCCTTTTGTAACTCAAGAAGTTCCCGTTTGGTCCCCTAAAAAAATATTACCTGTCTGGTCACCCTTTAAAACTACGACCACTATACAAACCGTTATGACCAAAACAAGAATTCGAGAATTTATGTTTACAGAAAAAAATAATCCTTCTAAAAAAAATTAAATTATTTGAAAAAAAGTAACATTTTGAAATATTTTTACCAATTACCACCGCCTAGCATTTATATTTAGTTGAAAGTCTCTCTTAAATTCACTGACCAATTTCACGGCCTCACAATGACATTACTTAAAAAATTACTGAACTTTACAAATTAACTAAAAAAAATCAAAAAACTTATATCTATATCTGTCTCAGTTAAACATTTCCTTTGTGGTATTATATCTAGTTGGGCTTCAAATTTATTTTCCATTGGCCATGACCAAGCTATGACCTGAACGCAGGAAAAAAAATACAGAAAAAAATAATTGTGAACCAGAAAAACTTTAATTGATAGAAATACCCGTAGGTCATTTAAAAAAAAATGCACTCCAAAGCCCGACGCTGTATTTTCTACCAAAAAAAATTTGACCAGTCACGAAAACACGACTAGACAACTAAACTGGTAACCAAAGACCAAAAAAAAAAAACTGCCCCAACAAAAATACCCAAAAAAATGTTAACTGGGCTTTTGGCATTGATGTTCAGCCTTTAACCTGGCTTTGGATATACTACAAAAAAATTTTCTCTAAAAAAAATTTTTTTTAAAAATTAAAAAATTATTTTTTCTTTTTTTTTCAAATCTAAAAAAACCCAAAAAAAATTACATCAGATGTTAAAAAAACTAGCCAAAAACTCACGTTGGGCGCCATTTGTGGCCAATTAAAATGCGTTGGGTGACACTATAAATAGAGCAATAACGCTGTGCCAATTTTTGACACTAAAAAAACTACTGAATAATTAAACAAATATCTGGAAGCAGAACTGTATTTTCCAGCTAGGTAAAACATAAATATGCCCGGTAACTTTTATACAGTGGAGAAGGGGGGGGTTCAGAAATAAGAAAATTTTAAGCGCCACAGTGTTTTAATATCAATGTTTTACAAAGAAGATCTTAATTAAAATACAGTTCAACCCAAACGTTGTAGCCAAACAATGAAACTCTACTTACTTCCGAGGCTTCCAGAGTATTTGTGTAATTAAGAATAACCAAAAAAATTGACTAATAAACAAAATAGAATTCTGAAAGATTCCTAAATGAATCAAAATGACACAAATAGAAAGTTCCTTATAGGTAGATGCACATTTCCAACAGGTCACAGTGTACCTACATTTCAGTCAGTAGTGTAAGACTCACTTATCTAAATGATTGTTAAAAAAAACATACTTCCAAAATTATTCCGTCATAGGGGAGATCTGGACCAAATATCCGCTGTCATCATTCTACGTTGGGTAGAATGAGACAGACAGCAACCCAGTCCGAGATCTACCCTATGAGGTAAAGTGATGTAAGGAAACCGCTAAAGAAATATAACCTCATCTCTCTTTTGTCTCTGCAAAGTTGGTTCATTGGATTGTACAAATAACACAAAGATTTAGTTCATCTTGTATATTTCAAATGTGGTTAAAAAAAAAGGAAACATTAAGAATGGAAACATGAAATATGCTAAATAAAAAAAATTAAACAAGTTCGGGCCAAAATAGCAAGGCACTCCAAATTTCACAAGAGAAATTGTTTTAAATGAATGAAATGAAGGAAAACAAGTCAACTTAGTAAATATGCCGCAAAATCTTGGGTTATGACGTCATACCTTTACCTTGCGTTTACACGAAATGTTAAATTATACTATAAAATTTATGGAGAAAAATTATATCAAAAAAATGGTTGCTTGCGTGAATTTGAAGAAAACTCCTACCTTGGTCCTTGATTATTTTATGGTTAAAGAAGAGGCTGTTTTAATTTGTAAACCTAGAAGCTTTCAAACATCCTCCCTGCAACTGCTGCTCTGGTTTGTTCGCGCCTCCCCTGAAGATCCCTTAGCACATGGTACTAGGGCAGCACATGGTTGTGAAAAGGTTGTGGGATCCTTGCCCGAGCGTAAAACCCTGTGGAAAATGAAATGTTTCAGTTTCCTGGAATTCGTCTATTTTGCACGAAGTTCCCCTACACCGAGTAATTTAAATCAAGAACCCCATGTCGACTCAATAAAATAAAGTAGATTTAAACAGATGAACTAAAATAATCCTAACGTACCTTTCCCAGGGTTACAGTGGTACACCCGGCTTCACACCAGCGTCCGGCACAACTGTCCCGTCCATGGAATGGACAGGGCTGTAGACAAAGGAGAAAAACAATATATAGTTTCTATCCAAAACGTGGTTTAAAAAAAAAAATAAAAAAAAACTCCAAAAACTCCGCACGTCTTTTGTCGAAAAAGCACATCTCACACGAAAAACAATTACAATTTGGGAGGCAAATATTGTCTTGAAGAATTCAAAAAAAAAAAATAAAAAAAATCGAACTTACCGCTCTAATTTCCCGTAGAAATGGCGTAGGCCGCCTTTTAATCCCTCTCAAAGGGTGTGAGCGTCACTTTAGGATTCGCCTAAACACGACGGCTCACACTTCACAGTCTAAGGGACAGAACCTGCAGCCACTGCAGTGCCACTAACCAAAAAAAACAATGGCGATCCCAGAGACTTGTTGCCGACCCAGCCAGTTCTTTTGAAAAGAGACAAGGCACTTTGTCGAGAACACAAAAAAAATGAAGTTGCCGGAAATGCCATTCCTAAATTTGGTGGGGACAGTAAAACGCAGTACCAACCAAATTTTCCCGGTTAAATTCAAATAAGAATGCAAACCTATTTATAAAAAAACGCTCTCACCAAAAAATCACTAAGTCCGGTTTGCAAGACTGGAGGAAAAAAACCCGCGGTTTTCAAACTAACCAATGAGGAAATACATCAATACTTTCCTACCGGTATATAGGGGGCAGCATCGACCAAGGGGATATTGAAAATACGTAAAACGCACCTTGAGGTGTTGTCGGATCTATTTCCACGATTGAAATTTTTATAACAAGGACATCGAGACACCCTCCATACATAGACCAAACATTTGCCTACCGGACCCCTGCCGACATAGCAAGTAGGAGGAAAATAACCATCAGGACTGTAAGAAGCTCAGCATTGAAACCATCAACTGTAAAATCAATTACTGGAGATCAGAGCATGCATCAAACACAGGAATATTCGAACACTCAACCAATTCCCATATGAGTAAAGCTATACTAAGTGTAGAATTTAGTTGTATTTTAGTTACAGTTTTAGTCAAAAGTTTCCTTTGCTCTTTATATATGTTTTCTCTAAGATTCATATGGTTTGACGCCATTTTTGTAAAACATTTCTACATTAATAAAGTTGTTTCTGGACTTGAACCTAAAAATACACATTGAACTATTGCTTAAACCCGGCCTAAGAATGTTCAGATGTTAAGTTTGCTCACCACTAGCTAGCCCGACACAACCTTCCAATCCGACTGAGTTAGCTATTAAATTTATTTAACTATAATTACATATAAATTTATATAATATAAAAATATGATTTTGTTTATTCTTTTAGTCCTGGTTTTTATTCCTCGTTTATCTCCCATTTACAAAAGTGCATAACTCGTATTTATTTTATCTTTTCCTTATCAAATTAATAAAGATATCAAAGTGGGCCAATATCCTCCAAAATAAACATAAGCGAATGGAATGTTCATCTAAATGTTTTCTTCCTGTTACTGAAATCATTTGTGATGCGGCAACGCCGCCATGCCCCAGCAGAACAGCTGTTTATATTCGTGAACGTCAAAGAAAATTTCAAAATTTTATAGATAAACAAAAAATCGAAAGTTTTTATGTGATTTTTCCCGAAACCTGTGATCTTAAATTCCAATTACGATGTCCAGATAATGCGTTGTGCATAGTGTCCACAGTAATTCGATGGAATGTCTCCTTTATAAGGTAACTTTTTGGACACTATATAACCTCCAAACCTAGCTCTATAAAATACCCCTAATTTGTGTACAGAAAGACGAGTCGAAGAGCCTTGATTATTTACCTAAATAAACAAATATGTAACGTTGCCTTAAACGTAAAAATGACACGTTACACCTTTAGGAATTTATTTTATTTTCCCTTAAGAATTCCTTTTGTTAACTGTAAGGTCATTTATAAATAAAGGAACATAAAAATCAATAACTTTTATCTACTACACCTCAAAATTCTGGTTGTAAAATGTTAGGACTCAATTAAAATAAAATAATAACTAAATTTAAAACTTCAAATAAGTTTTTCACTAATATACCCTATATTACATCTGTAAATTAATCTACTAAAATCAAATTTTTACCTTCTATTACGCAGCAAGTATTTTACAAATCATAGTATTCATTTTCGATCGACCCGACTTTACTTTATTACACCACTAGAAGGGTTCTTCTTATTTTCCAATTATATAAGGCTTTTGTTGTTTTTGCCTTTGTTCAATTGCCGTCTAGGCTAAAAACAAAGAATAAATTCATTTTAATAACATATTTCTCAACAAGGAATAATGATAACTTTATAAAAGAGTTCAAAAGAATTGCTAAGAAGTTCAACACGTGGTGCTAACAATAGAACTTACCATGGAGAGGTTTTATCCCACTAGGAACTAGAAATAACCACTTTCAATTATACCATGCCAAATACCGCACAAATAGGTTTAGTTTCTAATATCTTGGAAATTTTTACTTAATCCCAAAACGGAAATTTTGAATTTCAAAATTTTTATTAGCAAAAATTTCACCTCTTCTTATGGAAATTTTGACCGAAGTGTCGTCACAGCGCAGAAATCATCGTCATCCCCGAAATTTCAGATGCCCAGTACAACAGGGACGGCTTATGTGCTGTTTTGATTTTCTTATTAGTTATAAACACGCATTGAATAAAATAGACAATACTCTTAATAGAATTATTTCCATACGCAATTAACATCAACTAGGTATCCCAAATCTCAACCACAATTAAAAATACCCCAAAATTACTTATTAATCAACAATTTTACAAGAAATAGGTAATTCAAATATTCAGCTTATTTTCGTATTCTTAACATTTTCCTTCACGCTTACATGAGCAGGTTCAGTCATTTACTCTATTGCATCTCGCTCGAAAGTCACCCGATAGGTAAAATTTGCATGGATGCATTCACATATCAGGTGAATTTACATGCACGTGATGAACCACATCGAATAGCCGATCTCGCATCCTTGTTTCCCGCAACGCGATACAAGAGAGCTCCCAACTACATGCGATGTCCTATTTTCAGTACACTTGACCTACTTTCATACATGGCCGCTAATATTTTGCCTGCTAAAGTATTTTCGGATATTTTAAGTGTTTAAAATTCAATCATAAACGGAAAATTAATAACATAACATGAAATATAAACTAGAATATTAGTGCCGTAATGTGAGAGTAACAAATCTCTAGAAAATCATATGTGAAGTGATAAAATCACGGTCTTAAGACAGATAACCTAGTGACAAAATGTAAACATTGCACTTTAGACACAAATTGTCTAAACAATACAGTATTTTGTTATTACTTTTGACTGATTCTATATTCCTTGATAGATCTTTTATCATCTATCAAAATATAGACTTGCTGGAAAATCATTTAATGTGAAAAATAAGTTGAAATGTGACTGTATGCATAACCAACTTTTAAAGGTAAGTTTATATGCAAATTCTATATAAAATACCACCAATACAAGTGTGAAACTTTAACTAGATAGGGCTAGCATTTATTTTAACCATAACAAGTACCAAAAATAACTTTCGGGGCTCTAAAACTTCCCTAATTTAGAATATTTACATCTTAAAAATAAAAATGAGTAAAGGTCAACTTTTGTAACGTAACACTAAGTAAGCCAAATACATCAGTCTTCTGATATCTGCTTCATACTCTTGTAATGATTCTCCTGCTCTTTGCTGACGAATATTTAATTCTGACCAATGTAAATTTCGCAAGTGTTCATCTCCATACCTTCTTTCTAACGCTGCCACTAAAGCATTGTAACTCTGTTTTTGTTCGGCTGGAATGGACCGCATGAGTCCCAGAGCAGGTTCTCGTAGAGCTACTAACAAAGCTCTAGCTTTTTCGTCATTGTCCCAGCCATTTGCAGCAGCGGCTGCTTCAAACTGTTGTTTGTAGGTGGACCAGGAAGACGTACCATCAAAATTTGGAGGCCTAATATGTTGGTTAGAATTCACAACATATCTCTGAGCTTTTTTTTTGTTGTGTTCTTTCTGAAGCTGTATAAGCTGTTTGGACATGTCCTGGGATTTTTCTTCCATTTCTTCCTTCACATTCTGTAGTTTGGTCTCCACTTTTTCTTCTACATTCTGCATTCTTTGACTTATGTCTTCCTTAAGGTCTTGGGTTGCGGTCTTGAACTCTTCTCTCAGCTGTTCAGAATTGCTCTTTATTTGATCGAAGTTTTCTTGACTGCCATCTAATCTTTGCTGAAATGTCTGTTTCATGTTGTTCTGATTTTGTTCCATGGTCTGTCTCATGTCGTTCTGGTTTTGTTCCATGGTCTGCTTCATGTCGTCCATGGTCCGTTTCATATCGCCCTGGTTTTGAGCCATTTGAGCTGCTAGAGCCTGCATCATTTTAGTTAGATCTTCCATCTTTGCCGATCCTTGTCTAGTAAGCATCAACTTCCTGATAAATCACTTAAAACGTTTATTTTAGGGCTATAAAGCGAATGTCGAAGTCGGTATATCTCTTCGGATTTTTAAATAGAACCTAATGGAATGTTCTGGAATTTTCTAGTAAATGCAGTAATTTCTCTCTATTGATTACTAGGTAAATGTAGAAGTCGCTTTTTTTTTCTTTTATCTCTTTTAGTTTTCGAATAGAACGTCGTAGAATGTTATGGAATATCCTAGAAAATATTTCTAATTCTTGCCTTTTAAATAACTAAGCTAATGTCGAAGTCGGTTTTTGTATATCTCTTCTGGTTCTCGAATAGAACGTCGTAGAATGGTATAGGATCTTCTAGAAATTCTTTTTAGTTCTTACTTTTGAAATTACTAAGCTAATGTCGAAGTCGCTTTTTGGATATTTCTTCTGGTTTTCGAATAGAGCGTCATAGAAAGTGATAGAATATTCTAGAAAATCTCTCTAATTATCAATTTTTGGACTGTAAAGTTAATGTCGAAGTCGGTTCTTAAATATCTCTTTTGGTTTTTGAATAAAACCATATCGAACTTCTTCGAATATTCTGGAAAAATCACTCTTTTTCTGTCCAATTGTCCTATCCGGTGGTACTATGTAAGGGTAGTCTTTGCACTATTCAGTTCCGAATATTCTGGCAAAATCACTTACTGTTCGTCTTTTTAATTGTCCTAGCCGGTGGTACTGTGCAAGGATAGTATTTGCACTATTTATTTCTTTTAATATCACTTCTGACACCAATTGTTACGGGTTCTCCACAACAATTAAAACTCGCAAATGTCAAAAACAATACGTCAATTTATTTCGACACGCACTTAAACTTATTAATAACTTGCTAATAAATCACTACTTTAATCCGCCTATTAACTTCGCGTTAACATCTAGCGATCACTACCATTGGTTATCTTTGACTGCCCGATGCGCCACGTCCGGCCCTATATATAGGGGCTGCCTACTATTCGAGAATATTCCATCCTCTTTCGATTCTCGCTTATTGTAGCCTTTTCTTGACCGCGGACCGTTCGAGCAGGAGCATATCATAGATAACGCAACTAAAACCTAGACTAAGAATACAACCATAAGGTAAATCAACCTAATACTAAACTAAACCTAAATAAATTCTAACTATAAAATCTAAATAACTTAAATTTGTAACAATACTTAGCTTTATACGGGTTAATTAACCTTTGGTTTTTTAACAGTTAACATTTAGTTATATACGAGTAATTATTAAAATTCAGTTGAATAACAAATATAATCCAGATTTATAACTGTTAAATTCCAGTTGTATTTCTAGAAATTTCGCCTTACTATATTAATATTGTATAGGTGTGTACGTATTATACAACAAGCTATATACTCAATATACAGCAGCTGTATAAAGGCCAAAATATGCAAAATTAGTTTTTACACAACCAGTTTATACAGTTTAAAGTCTGGTTACATACGGAGAATTCAAAAAAAGCCGGATTTTTTGTTTTTATAGGGATTTCACTGAGATAAATGGAATAAGCCTTTATACAACAGTTGTATACTATTCGTAGCAATGGTACAGCTGATTGTATAATGGGTATAAGATTTTCTTATAAATGGCATAAAAATTATTATATTTGTTATACAATCAGTTGTATTGGCACAAAGTATACAACTGTTGTCAATGCTCAGCTCTCTAGCGTTTCTGGAAGTGGGTACTGTTACTTTTACATAACATTACATTTATAGGGGAGGAGAGTAAATGAAAATTTTGGGGTTTTTAAATTTTTTCTCATGGTTTTATCATAGTTACTATCAGCCTTCCAAAGCTCAGCTCTCTAGCGTTCCTGGAAGTGGGCAATGTTATTTTTATATAAATTTACATATATAGGATAGGGAAGTAACTTAAAATGTTGTTGCTTTTGAATTTTTTCCTATAGTTTTATCACAGTATTTTTCAGTCTTAAAAAGCTCGGCTCTCTAGGGTTTCTGGAAGTATGCAGTGTTACTTTTACATAACTTTACATTTATAGGGAAGGGAAGTAAATGAGAACTTTGGGATGTTTTTTTTCTATATCTTCATCATTGTTACTATCGGCCTTCCAAAGCTCAGCCCTCTAGCGTGTCTGAAAGTGGGCAATGATACTTTTACATAACTTTACATTTATAGGGAAGGGAAGTAAATTAGAATTTTGGGGTTTTTTATTTTTTCCAGGGGTTTGGTCATCATTTCTATCAGTCTGCCAAATTTCAGCTTTGTAGCGTGTCTGGTAGTACAGTAGAATTTTGATGATCTATACATGAGTGAGTGAATCAGTGAGTGGCAATTTCGACGTTTTTTGAAATTTCGTAACTACTTTACTACTTTATGGAAATCCATGAAACTTGGAGGGGTTGTTAACTCTATGAAGTTCTACGATTGTGCAAAGTTTGAGATTCGTAGCTCATTCCGAAGTAGAGTTTTAGATAGGTCAAATATGGGCTGAAATGTTTCAAGAAAAGATGGTACGGCAGCGCGAACTTGGCGAGGCACTGCCGTGCCCTCAGATTTACACTGTGTTTCTAAAAAGTTTTCTTAGTAGTCCTTTTCAAATATAGTTTATTTCAGATCCTATTTTTGATGAACTGAAAGCTTCCTATGGTACTTCCTACCTCTATTTAGTGCACTGGTTGGCAGACGTGGACAACCGATATGGTTTTGGAAATATCAATGGTCAATGCGAACTAGGACCTACAGCCAGTGGGCCATCGTTAGTTAATAATGGTCCAGGAACGTTGTGGTCAGGTTAGTTTAGGATAATGTTCGTAAACTTCTGAACATCCCCCGTATTATTCGGAAATTTGTTCTATTTGTTGTTGTTTCTTAATTACTAGCTATACAGTAGAGTAAAAATAGGGTACATGCGCAATGCACGACTTTTTAGTTTAAATCCCTGTAATAATAAATTTTCTTTAAAACATTTGGCAGATAATCAATATAAAATAATTCAAATACAGGTTCTTTTATGTCGGATAGCTCTATTTAATTTTGGAAAAGTGCCTAAGAAATTACAAACAAGGGCTTTAACAACTCGTTTACAGCAAAAAGTCCTTTAAGTTTAATACCTGTTACATCTATCTATCTATCTATTTAGCCTTCTTCAGTCCCTCTTCGGACATAGGCCTCCCCCAATATCTTCCACTCTTTTCTGTCTGTCGCCGTGTTCATCAATCTAGTTCCCGCGTGTTTCTTCAAATCGTCCGAGCATCTCATTTGAGGTCTTCCCGTACTTCTTTTATTTTCCCAAGGTCTCAAGTGTACAATAAATTTGTTCCATCGATCGTCTCTGTCTGATATTATGACCGGCAAATTTTCATTTAAATTTTGCTACTTCTCCTCTGACATCCCTTACTTTTGTTTTATTTCTTATCCATTTATTTCTTTTTCTAGCTGTTAGCTTTACATGTAACATATGTCTTTCGATTGATCTTTGTCCTGGTCTGGGATCCATAGGTAAGTAATGGAAGGATACATTGGTTATACATTTTCGTTTTGAAGTACTAAGGATATTTTTTAGTTTTTAATATGTAGCTGAATTTACCAAATGCTGCTCAGGCCTATCTTACTTGTCTTTTGATTTTAACTGTTTGGTTTTCTTTTTTTGGTTTAATAATTTGTCCCATATATTCCTCTATTTGTTCTATTTTCTTTTGGGTTATTCTGATGGTAGGTAGTTATCATCAGTGTTTTTTATGAATTTAGTTTTAGTGTAGTTCATACTTAAGCCTATATTTTTGGCTGCTGTATCGACTTCTTCCAGCATTTTTGTCGGTTCTTCTTTCTTGTCTGTGATTAAAGCGATATAATCAGCAAATGTTAGGTGGTTCAAGTATTGTCCGTTTACTTTGATGCCTATTTTATCCCAATCTAAGCTGTTAAAAACATCTTCTAGGGCCTGGTTAAATAGTTTAGGGGATATTGTGTCACCCTGGCTGACACTTCTTCTTGCGGATTGGATATTTTGATTGATGTTGTTGCTTCGATATATATACTGGCTATTAAGTCTATATATCTGTGATAAGTAAAAACGAAACGAAATGTGTCAAAGTTTTTTTGTTAAAAATGCTCAGTGTTTTTGTGACACACTACAGAGACGGTACTAATTTATATTATTTGAAATTAACCTAGGTATTACCTTTCCCACGTGTGACAGCTTCAAATACGGCTCTTCGGTTAACGGCTTTGACTGGTTCAGCAACTATCCATTACCAGCGTGGCAATACAGTACCGCACCAGATTCCGACGCCAGAGCTGTTCAGGCTGCTTACTGGGCGAGTCAGTGGGCTAAAGAGCAGGGCAAAATAGGCAGCATTAATGGGACCTTAGGTAAACAAAATGAAATTGTTTTTGTTTTTATAGGATCAAATTTAACAATAAAAACATTTTTAAATAAAAAAACACCCAACTGCTAAATTTACTTGTAAGTACTAGTCGCACTTGAGTACAAAATTGATAGGTATACCTATAATGTACGACATGCTTCAACTTTTAGTTTTGATGCCCAAAGCGCACTTACGAAATTATACAGTTATGTATTTTCATGAATCAGGTTATTGGGTAATTTTGTACCCAACTGCGACTAGTAGTTATAAGTAAATTTAGCAGTTGGGTCTTTTTTTATTTATTTTTTTTATATCCAACTATTAGGTTTAATTTATATTCAGCCTTATAAAAAGGACTATGCATTTACAATTCATTTACGAGGATGGGATGAACAGTTTTCAGCCTAACCTAGAACGCAACACCATAGTGACTAAATAATAATTTATTTTTCTACATAATCCCCTTGTAAGGTAATACATTTGACCCAACGATGTTCAACTGATTTGATACCATCACTGAAGTCTGATTTATCCAACTCGTCAAAATAGGCGTTTGTAGCTGCAATGACTTCTAAATCTGAGGAAAAAAATTTTCCAGCAAGAATTTTTTTTAGGTTTGGAAGCATATAAAAGTCTGATGGGGCTAGGTCTGCCGAATAAGGTGGATGGTTTAACAGTTCAAAGCCTAACTAATGGATTTTAGCCATTACGAGAGCGGACTTGTGGCAAGGTGCATTTTCTTTTTTGTCAAACCAGGGCGTTTTTCGCTTATATTCTGCTTAAGCTGGTCCAGTAAGTCGCTTTAGTACTCTGAATTTATTGTTCTTCCTTTTTCGAGATAATCTATGAGGAGTATCCCTGTAGCGTCCCAAAAGGTCGTTGCCATGACCTTTCCAACAGATGGTACTGCCTCTGCCTTCTTTGGAACTGGTTCGTCCTTTGCCGTCCTTTGTTTGGACTGTTGCTTAGTTTCACGGGTATAATAATGAACCCATGTTTTATCACCCGTAATAAATCTATGCAAAAAGTCCCCTGAATCACGTCTAAACAGTGCCAAATTCTCCCCTGAAATGGTTAGACGAACGAGCTTTTGATCTGGCATGAGCAAACACAGCACCTATCGGGCGGATAGCTGTCTCATACCTAAAACTTCACATAAAATATGGTGAACTCGCTCTTTTGATATGCCCACAGCCTCAGCTACCTCTTCCAGTCTTAATTTGCGATCTTTTAGAATTAGTTTGTGAATGGTTTGCACCATTTCTTCAGAAGTTTTCGTTTTTGGCCTGCCAGACCGCGGAGCATCATCAGTGCTAGTACGACCACAGTTCTGACGCACTTTTCCAATGTAAATCCCCATAAGACGAAAACGTGATCTTTTTCTGAGCATCGCCCCCTACCATTTACTACCTGACTTATAAATAACATAGTGAATTTTTTTATTTGGTTTATTTTATAGATTCTCAAATAAATCTGGAATATTTATTTTAGGATGGGCCTTCTGTCCAATTTTCCAGGGTGACATAGATGTGCTATTCGTATGTTTATGTATGTTAAACCAAGACCCACAAAAAAATACCGATTTGATAGCCTGCACATGTTTAGTGCAAGATCGTTCGGATTAATGATAGTTGATCTGACCTCACCTGTCACCTTAATTGACTCGCTAAAATTTAAAATGACCACATTTAATTTTAAAGTATGTCTATCAATAACCCAGCTTATGCTCTATATGCGTAAATCAATGTTTTTATTTTTATCTTATCAGGTTTTATATTTGTTAACATTAATTTTTTATCTTTGTTATACTTAATACTTTTTTAATATGTTTAAAAGATTTTAACCGATCATATAAGGAGTTGCACTCCTTAACCTAGCTACTTTTATAATAGCGCTTAGCCTGATTAAAATCAACTGTATGGTCTCATTAGTTTTTTTTTCTATTTTGTATTTAAGTATTGCTTATTTTTGTTATGGATAATATTTAAAACTAAGGATACATAATAACTTGTTTAACATTTTATTATAAATATTCATTTACAGAGTTTTTTACAAAATTAAATTATAAATGATGACATTACAAACTTGTATAATACTAGTCTTATATCTATCTTACAAAATATATTTTTACTCTTATTGTTTTAATGCTGTTATCACAAAGCAAAGTCTAGCTGCAGAAAGTATTAGATATTAATTATATTGACTCATATCAACATCATAATTGCTATTACCAGAAACGAGTAATGCTATTACTAGCAAGTATAAAAATGTTTTATTTTTACAATTCCCATCAATCACCACTTTTGCCTATACTATTAAATTACAAAAAACCTAGTCCTACAAATTCATATTTTATACAATATACTATTAATCAACACTATTCCTACTGTCTTAATTATTATTATTATATTTCTCATGGTATAAAAAGAGTTTTTAACAAAGTCCTATTATAACTAAAATACAAAAGCCAAACTATATTTTAACCTATTTTCTTACAGCTATTGATATCAAAACGCTATTTAATACTATTAGAAAGCTGAATGTACATAGGTAGCACTTAATACTAATAATTTATTAATTGTGTTTAATGCAGTAGTGTCCCCAAGGAAGAGTTTCATATGAATCTTTCGATATGGATCTCTTATTATCAAAAGGACTTAGTTCAATTTTATTTTGTTTTATCGAGTATAGCTTATGTTTTTCTGATCTGATTAGATTTTGTGACACCATTTTCTCTTTAAAATTGTTTAGGCAGTCAACATAATCATCAAATAATATTTTTGATTCGACGATACCTTTCTTAACACCCTTTGCCTTTTTAGTAACTTTTTCGACTGACATATCTTTCAATTCTACAATGTTTTTATTCGATTCACAATCAAGAACTTTAAAAGCATACACCTTTGCTCTCAACCCAACAAAGTGTATCATGATTTTACCGTTGTTCTCATCTTTCATCATACCTAAAACTTTTTTATTAACCCTTGGTATATCATCTATATTCTCTTTAGGGTAATCTGAGGTATCAAAAAATTTGTAACAGTCACGGCGTATAGCTTCATATATATCAGAATTTCTTATTTCATATACTAAACTATCAGTATCTGTGTATGTTATAATAATGAAATTCATATATGGTTATTTTGCTCTGTAATGTCTAAAATACACATACCCAGGTATATAATAATAATAATAAATTGCTTTATTGCCAACAAAATCTTTACAGTCAAAGCAACGTCAAAAAAAGATTTTGAAAAAAAAACTAGTGATTTAACATAACTTAGCTAAAAAGATCGCTATAGTAGCGTTACTTTTATAATAAATTAAAATTAAATTAGCGTGATATTATAGTTTAAAAAGACATTCAATGGACATTTTAAAAACACACACAATAATTGTAGTACAATACGAACACTTTAAAATTTTAAAAAAATTAAAAATCAAATTTGAAAGGATAAAATCTTTTTTCGAGAAGGAATTTCTTAACACCGTTCTTAAATAATTTTGGGTTCTGAATCTGCTGCAGACATACCGGTAGCATATGAAATGCTTTAATAGGGCGGTAGACTGGACCCCGTTCATAGAAGGCACAAAAGTGACAAGAGATAAAAAATACAGCGACGGAACTGAGAGCCCAGACAGTCAAAATAAGGCCTACATGATCCTCTAGGGTGAAGTCTATAAATGCCCCTTATGATTATTTTTTGGGCCTTAAAAACGTTTTCTGCCTCTCTGCCAGCACCCCAGAATAAGATGCCATAGGTTTTTATTGTCTCCATTGAGAGCTGATCTCAAGTCCACAGAGACTGCTCAGTTTAGATGTTACATAACTAGTATGTTTGATAAAGTTTAGACATTCATCCAAATGAACGCCCAGAAATTTTACGTGAGTTAAGCATTTTATTGATTTTCCATTTAGTTTAACATATAGAGAGCTATCCTTTTTGTTTTTTGAAAATGAAACTAATCCAGTTTTTTCTGTGTTTAATTTTAGTTTTTTTCTTCGACACCATGTTTTCATCTGTTCCGCAGCCTCGGTACACTTCACTGAGACTACTCCCATCGATGGACCATGCTGCACAACAGATGAATCATCCGCGAATTGGTTTATCAAGTCACCGATCAGTTGCTTATTCAGATCATTCACGTAGAGGAGAAAGAAGACTGGGCCCAATATGGACCCCTGCGGTACCCCTTGTATTATTTTTTCAGATTGAGAGAATACCTTTTTCCCCCCTCTGATATGCAAACAGTTTGATGTCTACCAGTAAGATAGGATTTTATGAGGTCCCCACAAATGCCTCTAATCCCATACTGCTCCAGCTGATCCATTAGAATTTTGTGATCGATCATATCGAAAGCCCTCGAGAGAT
Source organism: Aspidapion aeneum (assembly GCA_963576565.1). Taxonomy (NCBI): domain Eukaryota; kingdom Metazoa; phylum Arthropoda; class Insecta; order Coleoptera; family Brentidae; genus Aspidapion; species Aspidapion aeneum. Next base: position 55,427,238 of record OY755045.1, read on the forward strand.
GGAAATACAGTCCAGCTATGTGTTCACTTGTGTCAATTTTATTTGTTTTAAATTCTATTGTTTTGAAGATTGCTAATTCAGTCGATTTAGATTTTCTAAAGCCGTACTGAGAGTCTGAGAAGATCTATTGTTGTTGGCGTATAGTTTTTTATATATTGTGGACTACCCTTTTTAAAAACAGGTACGACTTTGGCGTTTTTCAACTGATCAGGGAAGATGCCTGTTTCGAATGTTATAAAGTTTGCTATTTCTTTCAGTATGAAAATAGGTATCTCATCAAGTCCAGATGAAAACTTATTGGGTAAGTTCCTAATTATGCTAACAATCTCCTGTTCAGTAAAGGGAAATAAATAAATACTGTTTGCCCAACTGTGGGCCCATCAGAGGGGGTGGTTGGGGTTGAATCCAACTTGAATTGCCGACAAAAAGCACTGGCGACTCTCTCAAGATCGTTTATTATTTCTCCAGAATCTGAGGTCCTTGTAACTTTCTATTTTTATTTGATTGACTGTTTATATAGGTTTGCTAAAGTAAATTTCAGTTTTTTCAAGTTCTACGGCAGTCAAGTTTTCACTTAATATTGTAATGCTTTTGAATTCAGGCCGAGAAATCAACGCTTCAGCCTCATAGCGCCCATCCCAGTTTCGGACCAATTTGATATTACTATGATTTCGAATATTTTCCATGGTTTTGTCGAAAACGGCGTTGTTCATTAATTTGAAAAGATTTTTTTAAAATTCGTTTTTAGCATTCTGTCTTAATTGAGTATTTAAATCAATACAAGGCTTTAGCCATGCCGATTTTTTAAAGCTTGTGGATATGCTTTAGTTTAACATCAAGTTTTAATGCCTGTTTCAAATATATATAGTGAATTACATACTCTTTTTTGTCAAACAATGTGGCCATAAGTTTTTTGTTTTAATTGTTTTTTTTCTTGAGGTGGACACATATGTTCGGGGGATAGTGGCAGGTCAGAGAAATAGTCATGCAGTGATGCGGGGATCTCCAAGTCATCTTGTAATATGTAACCTCTCTGAGAATCATCTGGAACTTCATATATATTAAACATTTTTTGTTCATTATCAGGTAACCATTGAAAATCACCGTATGGTAGGTACTGACTCATGCTATATCCATATTGATTGTTGATATCAAAATAGATTAAAAATGAACTTGGCTGGTTGACATCATAATTTGGCATTTATTTGTTATTGACCTCCACATATCTTTCTGAGCATTGACTCAAGCCGCCTCTTATACCACGTTCTATAAATGTAACCATATTGTAATCTGTTAATAGTTCTAAAGTTTGGTTTGTCTTGTAGAGCATACAGTCCCATGTGTAACCAGGAAGGGTATAATAGTTATCAGGATCTAAACCATATGTTTTATGGCAACTTTTTCTAAATTGCTAGGATTGAAGGACTATGTCAGATCGTAAATAAAGTTCTATATATTCATTTACACCAGTATTTACTAAAGGGTCTACAGTGCTAAGTGCTACAATCCTATGTCTGAAAGTCTACATTTTGGTTAAAGGTTTAACTAATTTTTCCCGTGAATGAAATAGTTTTTAATATTTATATAAATTGTTCATAAATACTCTGCTATATGGGTAATCTTTTTTCGTTGTAACAAAGACAGTATTTCCACACAAAGGTTAGAAATAAGTAAAAATAATAAAATATTTTGGTTTAAAACTGGTAGCCATATTTAAACCTGCAAACGTCACTAGGAAATGTCGAATAAAATCGGTGTTAATCAGTGTCAGCTGTCCGCTATATTTTTTTAGTTAATTTTTTAGACAAGTTAGCGACGATTAAACCGATGGTCGATTGTTTTCGTTAATGTGTAATTGAAAAGGGATTCTAATATATCTTGTGCTTTTTACAGTAATTAAATAGTGATACGTATTTAATACAGTAATGCATCTACAGATCTAGTTTTAAGTTATTTATATATTATTTAGATTTGAATATTTTTGTATATGTTTTTTTGTCAATCATGGATTATTTCTATTGTTTTTCGAATTTTAAACCACCCCTCAGAGGTGGTACTACAATTTGAGACTATTTTTAACGGGAATACTACGACTGCACGGACTAACTTTCCAAAAAATGACATTTCGTTACAAAATTTTGATGTGGTTTTTCTTTATTTCTAAAGTTAATTTGAATTAATATGAGATGAAACTCACTGAGAAATGCTTACTATCATATTGCACATTCGGGTGAACCAAATCTTTGCAGTTATTTGACCTGTGAGTATTAAAAAAAATCCACTTAAACCGGTCGGTATCAAGTCTATAGACTTGATACTTAAACCCGATCTACAATGCTTAGTCTTAAGGTCTTAGAAAATACTGGTGTTAGGGTTTTGCAATCAAAGCTATTCCATACATTCTGTACATGCTCATAATCACTCTGTAAAATTTCTTTACCTTCTAAGGTGTTAAAAAAATTATGTTTTTCGGGTACCTTTGTTTCTTTGAATTTTTCCCATCCATCCATATAATTATAACAAAACACTCCCTTTCGTGTTAGTAGTTTAATCTTATCTTCCTCAAAACTATGGAATTCTTTTTTTAAACGAGGATATCCTATTAAATATGAAACAAGGTTAGATAACCTGGCGGTAGCCATGAATCGAAAAGAATCAATAAATCTAATTTCTAAAAAATTATTAACCAGCTTCTTTGTTAAAGATATATACTTTTCTTTGTTTACTAGTAGCAAATTGATTGCGCCATCTTTGCTATACTCTCGATAATTAAACTGGCATCATATGAACTCAAATTAAGGAAAATAACAGAAACGGTATGAATATCTTTGAAATTCAGGTTACATTTATTATGTGTAGGACCTCGGTATTTCGAAGTAAAGTGGTCATGATCTCTAATCTTTTGAAAAGGTTTTTCGCAAACATGACAACTTTTAGATTGAGAAAAATCAGTCTTCTATTTTTTAGTTAAAGGTTCCATTGGCAAATCACACAAGAATACAGTTTCCAAATCCTCTGCAAAATCCTCCAACTTCTTAGCAAACCATTCCATGAAATCGGGACCAGTATAATGCCGATAGAAAGATAGAGTATCATCATATTCACATTTCATGTAATATCCAACAGAGCCAGGGACATGTTCTTGAGTTTCCTTTTTTATAGGAACCAGCAAACATTTAGTATCTGCATAAACTATAAATGGGGTCATTTGTTTATTCTTAAAGTTTTTAAATTTTAATAATTTTTTATCTTCACTTAGTAATTTGGGTACGACAATACTTCCAATTTCTCGACAATCTTTAGAATGCTGATTCAATTTATCTTGAGAGGAAGAATAGTGTAAACATCTTTCACATATCCATTTCAAGGCTTTATTTTTACAAAATGGTAAGTTGCACCAGAGAGATATGAAATATCTTAATTTTCTGCATAGTATGTGTTTTGAATCATAAGAATATTGACATGTCTTTCTTGTTTTTCTTTAGTAATGTATGCAGGTATTACTTAGTAGCTTTTATCTACAGGTTTGTGAAGTCTATATACGTTTATAGATACATTATTTTGCTTTTCAAAATAAGCAACTGGGGTTAAAGTCATAGGGAATTTAATTCCACTTAGGTTTAGGACTTTGCGGGGATGCGGATAAGATGTTGTTCTATCGGAACTTTTTTCAACGGGATATAATGCCGACACCATAGCCCAGCCAAAGCATAAATTGTCATTGTTCTTGACATTTACACAAGCATTACGATTAAGAATTTCTTTGGGTAGCTCTAAACAACACCCAGCTCTCATTGGATTGTACTTATTAATTCCTATAAGAAGATTGTTTATTTTAATAAGAGACCACCCAGATTAATTTTCCGCAAATTCTTCAAGATCAACCAATAACTGATTTTTTACATGCTTCTCAAACCATTTAACTAGATTAGTATTACGGTCAATTGCAGCATTCGAAGTATTAAAATGTTTTTTTTCAGTAATCATTTCTTGTTGTTTGAGAATTTGAAAATCCCCACTTAAAACTGTGTTTACTTTTACCATTTCCTCTTTTTTCAAAATATCTTGAATTCTTCTTTTAAATAGGCTACAACTGTCATCTAAAAATTGCTTCGCATCGTTGTTTTTTAAGTTTGTAATCACACCACTTCTTAGCCGGTTATCCAAGGCTGAATTTACATCTTCCCACTGTACACGATGTTTTGCTGTTTTATTACTGTTGATGACTTTTCCACCTCCTAACTTTAAAATACTTTTTAAATTGTGTTTAGACTCTTTAACTTGTACAAGGCAAGCTGTTAAGTGGGCTTTTTCAGCTACGGACTTAGAATTCTTCAGCGCACCACTTATTCTTCTGCTAGCCAAAACACAGTCCTTTAAAATTTGTAAAATCTTTGCCGTATTTTTAACATCGTCAGTGATCTTCAGCTGATCTTTAATTTTTAGAACTAACAGTTGCAAAACTCATGTTTTCGGTTATTTAATTGTGTGCCGATAGCTAATAATTACTTAAATGGTTTTTGAGCACAAGCGGCAGGGTTAAGACACAAGAAAATCGTCAGATATCCACGCATGAGCATATGTCTTTTGTTCTAAATTGCACGCATGCGCATATGTCTTTTGTTCTCAATTGCGTTGCACACCAAACAAGTTCCTTCTTTGTATTATGTACTTTTTGGACCAGTTTACTTCAAGTAGCATATATTTTGCACAAAATTAAAATTATTTTAGTAATATTAGCAATGAGCTTTTGAATATACTACATTGGCTTTTTTTTATAACCGAAAGATGTCAAAGACAGGTGTTCTTTAAGCTTTAGAGTAGTAAAGAAGTGCTACAGGTTTAATTTTCCACTTTTTTTCGTTAAGTGCTGTGTTTCTTGAGAAGGTAGATGAGCCTCCACATAAAAAAGATAAAGTACAGTACATTATCATATTAAGGTAAAAAAAGCACGCACACTATTGGCCTATGCTGAAAAAGACCCGCTCACACTCCTCCTCCTACAAAATTACCTTTACACTATTGGCCTATGCTCTAAAACACCCGTCCACACTCGTCCTCATACAAAACTACCTTCATACTATTGGCCTATGCTTAAAAAACTACTCTCACTATTCGGCTATGGGTAAAAAGACCACCCAGACTGTTCGTCTATTATGATGACGTCATTACCACCACATTTTGCTCTGAACGTATATATATCTACTACTATTGATGTGCGTAAAATTTTCTGGAAGGTTAAATAGTGTTTCTTACTTCCTATATGTATCAGGAGAGAATGCTAGAAATTTTATTTTAAACAGTGCCTTAACATAAACAAATGTATTCATTATTTAATGCGTTTGCCCAGAATAATAGCAAAATGAGCGAACGAATTGCTATTTAGTGATAATATTATATTAATGGCATATGTGTTGGAAAGTTGTATATCATGTTTATGTCTAAACGTTCCTGCTATGGTAGAATAAATTTGCATAATTATATATATAGCTCTTCGTCTTTAGCTCTCCGTCTCTATTTTAGCCTTTAAAGCTGTAAAAGCCACTTATGATCATCGAATTTTTGTAATCTGAAAGATACTGGTAATTGTATTCAGGATAATGAACCACTACTATCAACGTGATACTCACACAGATGCGGAAGGATAAAAAAAATTGGGTATTAACATCTTTCCATGTATCATCATGGCTATTTGCCGTCAAATTAGTTTGCTCTATTTGCTATTCTAAAACAAAGAAAGCAGCCTGGACACTTTTTTTTGTTATGAATTTAAATCCTTGTGTTCAATTAATAATCTTAATAGATATAATATGGAAAAAGAAGGGAAAGTATTTATCTTAAACATATATGTAAAACTAAGAAGATAATTTCTAATAATTTTAAATCATCTAATTATAAGAACAACATATGAACATTTTATGATAAAAACTATGCTTTTTGTTAGTTAAAGTGTGGTCTTGCCTTCTGACTATCTGGCATTCAAATTATAAGGAAGTAAGAAAAATAGCGGACAGAACTTAAAAAGCGATAGTTTAAATGAGTACATAGGGACGATATTAATAATTGCTCGATTGCTGTATAAGAAGACGAAATGTTATTTATATAAACATTAGCAAGGAAAATAGTTATAATCAATAGTGTACCAATATAAAATCCTGCGTTTAAGCTAGAAAGTTTGGTTTATCCAAGTAAATCCACAAAAACAAAAAAAACTTACGGAGGATTAATAGATTAAATTAAGGTCTGGCGGAAGATGAATATATAAACGTTCACCTAACAATAACATAAAACACGCAGTTATTATGGAATTATGCGCTGCGGGTACAGACATTGTTCAAAAATATGAAAATACCCTAGAAGATGATACCCATCAAGCTTTGTCTTTGTCCCTTCCATACAATAATAGCTTTACTTTCTGGTGGCTATGTGTATATGTATATATTGCAACTTAATAAGTATACAAAAAGAACCAACAATGCTAAACATTTCATTGACTTCTTCTTGTTGTAAAACTAGTAATTATAAAAGTTTTCACTAAAACTAACATAAATTTTATGTATACCAATTTATTTTTAACCAATTTTTATATATTTTTAGAGGCTCAAGAAACACAGCACTTAACGAAAAAAAGTGGAAAATTGAACCTGTAGCTCTCCTTTACTACTCTAAAGCTTAAAGAACACCTGTCTTTGACATCTTTCGGTTATAAAAAAAGCCAATGTATTATATTCAACAGCTCATTTCTAATATTACTAAAATAATTTTAATTTTGTGCAAGATATATGCTACTTGAAGTAAACTGGTCCAAAAAGTACATAATTTAAAGAAGGAACTTGTATGGTGTGCAACAAAATTGCGCATGCGTGCAATTGAGAACAAAAGACATATGCGCATGCGTGGATACCTGACGATTTTCTATAAAGAAATGATCCTCATTTAACCATTTCAGTCTGGTTTTGTATCTTAACCTAGCCGCTTGTGCTCAAAAACCATTTAAGTAATTACATATTAGCTATCGGCACACAATAACCGAAAAAATGAGTTCTGCAACTTTGTTAGTTCTAAAAATTAAAGATCAGCTGAAGATCACTGCCGATGGTAAAAATACGGCAAAGATTTTACAAATTTTAAAGGACTGTGTTTTGGCTAGCAGAAGAATAAGTGTTGCGCTAAAGAATTCTAAGTCCGTAGCTGAAAAAGCCCACTTAACAGCTTGCCTTGTACAAGTTAAAAGATCTAAACACAATAGCTGGCCATACACACAGAGGTTGATCCGTCGGTTTGGAACGGCACAGATAAGTCTGACCGTTTTGTCCGTAACGGTTTAAAACTGCTGCAGTCCACTAACACAAAAAAAAATCTTTCGAATCGATCCTTCATATCGGTCTGTGGCAGACATAACCGCGCGTTAGTGGGCTAAAACTCAAGATTTATCTGCCGGTTTAACCAAAACTGTGGAATTTCGTCAAGTCGAAAGTTTTATGCGGCACGGTATTTTAAGCATAGCGTATGTAAATTGTTTAGTGCTAAATATAAGCAGGCTCTGTGTATGGGAATGATTATTAATATGAAAATAATGCATAGTGGTGTAAAAGAGAGACGTTCCAAGTGGGTTAAAACTTATTTGCTTAAGAGGAAACTATTTAGCCATGACCTTCTATTAAAAGAGTTACGAGAAAATGATCCAGACGATTTTAAAAATTATTTAAGTATGGATATCAGAGAGTTATTGAAATACAGCCAGGCTATAATTGTGCCAGGCACTATTTTGACACATTCACATTAAAAACTGACAGTTGATCCTTCAAAATTGACATATCAAAATCAAATTTAAAACTTTCGTCGTTTATTTTCAATTAATAAAAGAAGGCACTATTTATTCCGGTTCATATAGTAAACAAAGGCCGTGTGTTAAAAGATCACAGCTGATATTACAATGTAGAGGTGTCAAAATTGTACCTGGCACCATTATAGCCTGGCTTTATTTCAATAATTCTCTATTAACACGTATGATTTTTTATTAAATTTGGTAAGAGAGGATCTTACGAAACAAGATATCCAAATGAGAGAAGCCGTCTGCGCCGGTTAAAATATCTGTGAGCGCAGAACCCACAAGTTTCGCCCGCCGGTCTGAACTCACAGATAAATCTGTGCCGGCTATAACTGGCGCGTGGAATGTCCACTAATTGAAAGACAAATCCGCCAGTTTAAACCGCGCCGTTCCAAATCGGCGAATCAACCTCTGTGTGTATGGCCGCCTAATTTAAAAAGCCTTTTAAAGGCAGGAGGTGAAATAAACAGTAATAAAACAGCAAAACATCGTGTACAGTGGGAAGATGTAAATTCAGCCTTTGATAACCTGCTAAGAAGTGGTGTGATTACAAACTTAAAAAACAACGATGTGAAGCAATTTTTAGATGACAGTTGTAGCCTATTTAAAAGAAGAATTCAAAATATTTTGAAAAAAGAGGAAATGATAAAAGTAAACACAGTTTTAAATGGGGATTTTCAAATTCCCAAACAACAAGAAATGATTACTGAAACAAAACATTTTAATACTTTGAATGCCGCAATTGACCGTAATAATGATTTAGTTAAATGGTCTGAGAAGCATGTGAAAAATCAGTTATTGGTTGATCTTGAAGAATTTGCGGAAAATCATTCTGGGTAGTCTCTTATTAAAATAAACAATCTTCTTATAGGAATTAATATACAATCCAATGAGAGCTGGGTATTGTTTAGAGCTACCCAAAGAAATTCTTAATCGCAAGGCTTGTGTAAATGTCAAAAACAATGACAATTTATGCTCTGGCTGGGCTATGGTGTCGGCATTATATCCCGATGAAAAAAGTTCCGATAGAACAACATCCCCGCAAAGTCCTAAACCTAAGTGGAATTAAATACCCTATAACTTTAGCCAGTGGCGTATATATGGGGGGGCCCGGGGAAAGGGACCTACATAGAGTATATGTTTTTGTGTTTTAGTGTAATGCATGCTGGGTATAGTGATATTATTTGCATTTCTGGTAGTTTAATTATTTAATTTTGGATTTTTGTAAGTATTAAATTTAAGCATAAATCTAATTAAAACCTTTGCAGTCAGTAACGATAAAGAAAGAATTTCAGCCTCTTGAAAAAGAATCCTGGAGGGATATTTGCTAGCTATAAATAAAATTATTTTAATTATTGTTTTTTGAATAACCTTTAGAAAAAAGGAGACGATAAGAGATCATGACCACCTTACTTCCAAATACCGAGGTCCTGCACATAATGAATGTAACTTAAATTTCAAAGATATTCACACCGACCTGTTATTTTTCCATAAGTTAAGTTTATATGATGCCAGTTTAATTATCGAGAGTATAGCAAAGACCAGATGGCGCAATCAATTTGCTACCAGTAAACAAGGAAAAGTATATATCTTTTTAAAAAAAAGCTGGTTAATAATTTTATAGAATTAAGATTTAGTGATTCTTTTCGATTCATGGCTACCAGCTTATCTAACCTTGTTTCATATTTAATAGAATATGATTCTCAGAGGGGTTACATATTAGAACTTGACTTGGAGATCCCCGCATCACTGCATGACTATTTGTCTGACCTTCCACTATGCCCCTAACATATGTGTCCACCTCAAGAAAAAAACAATCAAAACAAAAAACTTATGGCCACATTGTTTGACAAAAAAGAGTATGTAATTCACTATATAAATTTGAAACAGGCTTTAAAATTTGGTGTTAAACTAAAGTATATCCACAAGATCTTAAGCTTTAAACAATCGGCATGGCTAAAGCCTTATATTGATTTAAATACTCAATTAAAACAGAATGCTAAAAACGATTTTGAAAAATCTTTTTAAATTAATGAACAACGCCGTTTTCGGCCAAACCATGGAAAATATTCGAAATCATAGTAATATCAAATTGGTCCGAAACTGGGATGGGCGCTATGGGGCTGAAGCGTTCATTTCTCGGCCTGAATTCAAAAGCATTACAATATTCAATGAAAACTTGGCTGCCGTAGAACTTGAAAAAACTGAAATTTACTTTAACAGTCTATATACCTGGGTATGTGTATTTTAGACATTGCCAAAATAACCATATATGAATTTTATTATAACTATACTACCTACTTTTGCAAAAGACTGTTCAATAACATACACACATACTGATAGTTTAGTATATGAAATAAGAAGTTCTGATATATATGAAGCTATACGCCGTGACAGTTACAAATTTTTTGATACCTCAGATTACCCTAATGACAATATATATGATATACCAAGGGTTAATAAAAAAGTTTTAGGTATGATGAAAGATGAGAACAACGGTAAAATCATGACACACTTTGTTGGGTTGAAAGCAAAGATGTATGCTTTTAAAGTTCTTGATTGTGAATCGAATAAAAACATTATAGAATTGAAAGATATGTCAATCGAAAAAGTTACTAAAAAAAAATATTATTTGATGATTATGTTGACTGCCTAAACAATTTTAAAGAGATAGTGGTGTCACAAAATCTAATCAGATCAGAAAAACATAAGCTATACTCGATAAAACCAAATAAAATTGAAGTAAGTCCTTTTGATAATAAGAGATCCATATCGAAAGATTTATATGAAACTCTTCCTTGGGAACACTACTGCATTAAACACAATTAATAAATTATTAGTATTAAGTGCTACCTATGTATATTCAGCTTTTTAATAGTATTATATAGCGTTTTGATATCAATAGCTGTAAAAAAATAAGTTAAAATATAGTTTGGCTTTTGTATTTTAGTTATAATAGGACTTTGTTAAAAACTCTTTTTATACCATAAGAAATATAATAATAATAATTAAGACAGTAGGAATAGTGTTGATTAATAGTATATTGTAAAAAATATGAATTTGTAGGACTAGGTTTTTTGTAATTTAATAGTAGTAGGTTAGGACTATAGGCAAAAGTGGTGATTGGTGGGAATTGTAAAAATAAAACATTTTTATACTTGTTAGTAATAGCATTACTCGTTTCTGGTAATAGCAATTATGATGGTGATATGAGTCAATATAATTAATATCTTATACTTTGTGCAGCTAGACTTTGCTTTGTGATAACAGCATTAAAACAATAAGAGTAAAAATATATTTTGTAAGATAGATATAAGACTAGTATTATACAAGTAATTATATATAATTTATAAGTTAATTTTGTAATAAACTCTGTAAATGAATATTTATAAAAAATGTTAAACAAATTATTATGTATCCTTATTTTTAAATATTATCTATAACAAGAACAAGCAATACAATAATCATACAGTTGCTTTTGATCAGGCGAAGCGCTATTATAAAAGTAGCTAGGTTAAGGAGTGCAACTCCTTATATGATCGGTTAAAATATTTTAAACAATATTAAAAAAGTATTAAGTATAACGAAGATAAAAAATGAATATTAACAAATATAAAAATTGATAATTGATAAGATAAAAATAAAAACATTGATTTACGCATAGAGAGCATAAGCTGGGTTATTGATAGACTCATTTTCAAATTAAATGTGGTCATTTTAAATTTTAGCGAGTCAATTAAGGTGACAGGTGAGGTCAGATCAACTATCATTAAACCGAACGATCTTGCACATGTTTAACCAGGGCTATCAAAACGGTATTTTTTTTGTGGGTCTTGATTTGACATACATAAACATACGAATAGCACGTCTATGTCACCCTGGAAAATTGGACAGAAGGCACATCCTAAATGTTCCAGATTTATTTGATAATCTATAAAATAAATCAAATAAAAAAATAAATTGTGTTATTTATAAGTCAGGTGGTAAATGGTAGATGCTCAGAATTACTGCTGTCAAAGCAATATACTGTGACCCGTTCAAAAAAAGACCACGTTTTCGTTTTATGGGGATTTACATGGAAAAAGTGCGCCAGAACCCGGCTACTAACTACGTTTAAAGTCCGATACCCAGGTTTTAACTGTGGTATAGGCAAGAGCAGATTCCCCTAGTGACGCAACTAGTTCAGCTTTTATTTCTTTATAAATATTTTATCACGGCTCTTATCTCGTTTGTTTCCATCTTTTAAAATTGACACACTGTATAAACTTTCAAAATAAGCGTGACAAAACTACTTGACGCAATCACTTTAAACTTCGAGCGTATACTGATCACAAGCAAGGCGAAACAAACACGTTGGAACATGAAAGCAAATCGGGCCTGCTATAGGCTAGGCCGGAAACTTTTCATCCCATCCTCGTAGCTTTTCACAAAAAGTACGTGTAGATTTTCTACGGACCCGTTGCCTTCCATTGAGTTGCCTTCCATTGAGATGGGTGAGGAGAGAGGGAGTAGGGAACTAGTAAAATGGTTTCAAAAAAAATCTTAAGGCGTGTGCTGAAAGAATTTCTGAAATGGCTCTAAATTGGTGAAAGGTATAGCTACAACTATTACTAATAAGGAGGGCGGGGGAAGAGAGGAAAAGGAAGGGGAAAACTAGTAAAATCATGTTGGAAAAAAGTCTTAAAGCGTGTGCAGAAAGAATTTTTGAAATCGCTCTATATTTGTGAAAGGTAATGCTACAACTATTACTAATAAGGAGGGAGGGAAGAAGAGAGGGGGGGGGGAACTAGTAAAATGATGTTGGAAAAAAGTCTTCAAGCGTGTGCAGAAATAACTTTCCAAATGGCTTTATATTTGTGAAAGTTATAGCTATAACTATTACTAATAAGGATGACGGGGAGGACAGAGAGAAAGGCGGGGGGAACTAGTTTAAATGGAGTTGGAAAAAAAATGAAAGCGTATGCAGAAAGAATTTTTTAAATCGCTCTACATTTAAGAAAATTATGCGAATATGGTTTTTGAATAGGGTGGGGGGAATGACAGGAGGGGAGATGGGTGGGAGCAGGGAGGACTACAAAGTAACTACAGCAAATTAAAGGACATTTGCAATGGGTAATCAAAGGAATTTCAATAAAATCGCCTGAAATTTAGATAATTTGTATGCCTTAAAGCCTACATAATGTGACAAGATGGCATCTGAAGACCGCCATGTTGATTCCTGTTTAAAAAAATATAGCTTATAGCACCTTCGGGATCAGTAGCAATTCAACGACACCTTTTTTGTTAAAATCGGTTCAGCCGTTTAGCGTCTAGCGTGACAGAAACATATTTACTTACATACAACAATCGAAAAACATTACCCTTTTTCGCCGTGCTGCAGTTGGGTAAAAAAGGATTCGAATGGGTCTTTTTTAGTTTGGTAGGCGGCAACGTCACAACTTAGTATGCGAAACTAAGACATTTTAAGATTATTTATTTCTCACTTCAAATTTTTTCTCTGCGAATTCTAAGAAAGCGCGTAGGCGCGAACATTTTTCGAACATCGGGCTTTCTAAACCAAGTATGCGATTTGTACAGCGTGTCCCATTTCGATTTTCTAATTGCACCATACCCCGTAGTTTTGCTAATACAGGAAGTTTTTAAAACAAAAAATCATTTTTAATAATTCCTTATATCTCGGTGGCATTTTTTTTAGAAGAAAATAGTGAAGTTGTCAGTTTTTAAAAATATTCTTTAGTTTTTGAGATATGGTATTTATCATAAAAAATTAAATACGGACCTGGATTTTTTTTTCTACTATTTCGATTGGTTTTATGCTATTATTATCCTAAAATGATAAAACTATATATAATATAATATTTTTTTGAAATAAGGTTAAAAATTATTTAAAAAATTTTAGTCCAAACCTGGAAATTTGCAACGTAATTATAAATTAAAAATTGCGAGTTAAACGATTTTTAGTTTATTTGTTTTGAAATATTAATTAAAATATTTATAAATAAAGTAAAAAAAAGTTAAAAAGTTACAACAATAATACTTGTCCGACGCCTATTCTCCACCTCCTTCGATCCTGACAATCATCTTCTGTCAGATTCTTTTGACTCATTGATCTTTGGATTGACTGTTGCCATTCTAGTTTAAGACGTCCTCTTTTTCTGCGCCCTACTGGTTGCCACTCTAGGACCTGTTTTGGTTCATCCGTTGTACATGGCCGTACCATATCAATTGCCTTTAAGTGATGTCATCCGTTATGTTCTCGATCCCCATTCTTTCTTTTATGATCTCATTTCTTATGTGATCTAATCTAGATATTCTCATTGATCTTCTTATTGCATCCATTTCGACACTTTCCATTTTTGTTTTGTATTTTTCTGTTACGCGACAAGTCTCTATTCCATACAACAGCGTGCTTTTTACCATTGTTTCATATATGTTAAATATTTCATTCTTTCTTATCTCTCTGCTCCATAAAATACTGTTAAGACATCCAATAACCTTTTTTGCTTTTACTATTCTTTTTTCCAATTCTTTACAGTCTGTTCCTGTCTTATCAAATGTGACACCCAAGTATACATACTCATTGCATGGAGATATTGTTTGTCCATTGTCTAGTTCTAACTCACTGGATTCGTTTCCAATACATAAGTAAAATTATGAAATTAGAGAGATGCATGGTGTACACCCAAGAATCCGTGTTGTTGGCTTCCGCGATATGTATGATGAAGACGTCCTTATTTCTATTCTTAAAAAAGTTAATTCAGATATTTTTAACTCTTCATTTTCTTATAAAGTCATAAAAATTGGTCAAACGAAAAGGAACTCTAACATCTATCAGGCAGTTCTCGAAGTTGATAGGGAAACATATGATAATGCTATGCTTGCAGGTAACATCTTTATTGGTTTCGACAGCTGTTCGGTCTATGAAGGTATTGTACTCGTCAAAATTCTGTTCAAAGACCCTCTGTTGCCCTCGGTGTGGGGGTGAGCATGAGGCAAGGGATTGTCAGGCAACTTTTTTATCCTGTCCAAATTGTATTAAACTTCGAAAGTCAGATAAGGGTATAAATTTGGCAACAAACCATGCTGCGTGGGAAAAAGAGAACTGTACTGCATACAAAAATGCTCTTATTAAACGAAAGTCGGATGTTCTGTGTGAATAGCAATTAGAACGCATCTCAGCAGGGCAGCAATCTATAGCCATACCGAAAGCAAGACTCATAAACACAACTCGCGTCTCTACCCCCACTGAAAGTATCTTAGATATATGTTATCAGAACGCAGGCGGTATGCGGTCGAAACTGAACGACTGCTTTCACTCGAGTACCCACTCCAGTTACAGCGTAATAGCCATCACCGAAACGTGGCTGGTCCCTGCTATAAATAATAGGGAGTTTATGCACAACGATTTTGAGACTTTTCGTTGCGACAGAGATCGTACTGCTACTAACTTAAACGAGGGTGGAGGTGTTCTGATCACGGTAAACAAACAGCTGTCTCCTTTTCCACTAGAACTAACTAGCTTCAGGCCCCAAGTTCCTCCCCACATTGACATCACTGGAGCAAAAATAACCCTTCAGCATAAACCATTATTTATCTTTGTCGTTTATATACCATCACCCAGCACCGCTGACGATCTTGACAGTGTTTTAGAGTTCTTTCTTTGTCAAAAATATACCTACGATAAGGACATACTTATTTTGGGAGACTTTAACGTAAAAGACTATGCAGCATTTCTTGAAAAAAATACCTCGAATAATCTAACATTGGTGACCTCTCTTAATAATATCTTGGAAATCCTAGACTTGCAACAGCACAACTTTGTAAAAAATGAGAACAACAGACTGCTAGATCTAGTCTTATTTAAATCCAACCTTTGTAAAGTAGAAAGAGCTATAGATCCTATTATGAGAGAAGTCCCACATCATCCAGCACTTGAGATATCTATATTTTTCATTCAAAAAACTAAAAATCTTGATAAGAATACCGGACTAAATTCTTCACTAACCTATAATTTTCGCAAAGCAGACTTTCAAGACTTATACGGCAAAATTCTAACTTGTGACTGGTCCTTCCTACAAAAACTCTCTAATACCGAGGATGCCACTGAAGCATTTTACAACTGTATTTATTCCATTCTTGATTCTTGTGTCCCAAAACGTCCTAAAACCTTTTCTAAAAAGTATCCTTGTTGGTATTCAGCTACCATAATAAAAGATATTCGGAAAAAGTCTATTCTTCATCGCAAGCTTAAGAATAATCATAATGTCAAAACATACCAAGAGTTTAGCAACCTACGACAAAAAATCAAAGAAGATATTGATCTTGCATATAAGCAGCATGCACGGACAGCTGAAAACACAATAAAGCAAAATCCTAATACATTCTGGTCCTTTCTTCGTACAAATTCTTTCACCGGCAGCGTTCCCGAATCCATGTCTTTTAATAATTTACCTTTGACTTCAGATACTCAAATAGCAAACTCATTTGCTGACTTCTTTCAAACTTCCTTTAACCCGATCAACAAAAATCCTTTGCAATCATCAATCACTGACCAAAACTCGCTGTTTCAGCCCATTTCCATTACGTCATTCAACGAAGAAGAGGTATGCTCTATCCTACGTAAACTGAAGTCAAAATCAACAGCTGGACCAGATCTGATACCCTCCTATATTATTAAAGACTGTGCCTTTGTCTTGTGCAAACCTCTGACGTATTTATATAACCTTTGCTTGGCCAATAAAAAAATACCTAACATCTGGAAACTCTCTAAAATTAGCCCAATTCACAAAAAAGATAGTAGAACTGAGGTAGGTAACTACCGACCAATTACGTTAATAAATATTTTTTTAAAATGCTTTGAAACTCTTGTTCACAGTACAATTTATCCTAGTCTTAAATATAGAATATCCTCTGATCAGCATGGCTTCATAACAGGTCGATCGACAACAACAAATCTTATAGAAACCACTCAAGAAATTGCAGAAGCTTTAAACTCTTCCTCTCAAATTGACATAATCTACACGGACCTATCAAAAGCTTTCGATAAATTGGATCACTTGCTTTTAGTACAAACACTAAATTACTTTGGTTTCTCCACTGGCCTTATTGAACTCTTTGAATCTCTTATCACTAATCGTAAACAGTTTATTGAAATTTGTGGTATAAAGTCAAAGGAGATTAATGCTTCTTCCGGTGTTCCTCAAGGATCAGTCCTGGGGCCACTTCTGTTTAATCTGTTTATTGATGGAGTAAGCAAATGCCTTAAAACAACGAAACTTAAAAAATATGCTGACGACATAAAATTAGAAGCACGCATTAACTCAATCGAAGACTGCCTGAATCTTCAGAAGGACCTAACCTCTCTTAGCATATGGTGTAATGAACTACTTCTAAACATTGCAAAATGTCAAGTAATGACTTTCACCCTAAAAACTAAACCGATCGCTTTTGACTATTCTATAAACCGGATCTTGGAATTACCTTCGACTCTAAGCTAACCTTTAATAAGCACATAGATACTATTACAGCTGAAACCACCAGAACATACGGATTTTTAGTAAGAGTAAGCAGAAACTTTGAAGACCTTGAAACCATAAAATTTTATATTATACTTTTATTAGATCAAGATTAGAATATGCCTCCGTAGTATGGTCTCCACAACTACTTACTCAGAAAGAATCGCTAGAAAAGATCCAAAGACGTGTACTTAAGCTTTTGTACTTTAAATCAATCGGTAATTATCCTCCTCAAGGTCACCCCCACACTGACCTTATGCAACTGTTTAATATTCAGCTACTCGACACATGTAGGCAGTCGGCCTCTCAAACGTTTCTATATAAAATTCTCCATAACCAAATTGATAGCATAAATATTTTAGAGAGAATAAACTTTTCTATTCCACGGCTAAACTCCAGACAATCACCACTTTTTTATCTTCCTACTCCTCGAGTCAATGCAATGCAATTCTCGCCAATCTATACAATTTGCGACACTCATAATAAATATATGCAGGGTATCGATATCTTTAATTGCAGTATATCAGCAGTCAAACAAGTATTTAGACGTTAGAGTTCCTACTTTTTATTTAAGATATACTGTATACATCTATCTTTTTGTACTTATTTTTCTTATATTATTTATAGTTATTGTAAACATTTTTTTTTGTAAACTTCCTGCCCTGTAATTGGGTATTACCTGTTGGGCAGTGTAAATAAATAAATAAATAAAATAAAATAAATAAATAAAGTACTGTGTCTTGTCCACGTTCACTGTTAGGCCCCACTTTTGGTATTCTTCCGTTAACTTTCTCATCATATACTCCATGTCTTCTTTATCATTAGCTACAATTACTTGGTCGTCAGAAAACTGTAGTGTGTATATAGTAAATCGTTCGTTAAGTTGTATTCCCATGCCGTGCACTTTACGTTTCCAGTTTTTTTGAGCCACTGCGATATATATTTTAAAAAGAGTTGGAGAGATACAACATCCCTGTCTTAAGCCTTTTGTTACCAGGAATTCTTTTGAAAGTCGATTTCCAATTTTAATTTTAGATTTTGACCCTTTGTATAGTTCTTTTATCGCTTTTATGTGTGTATGATTGATATTAGTTTGTTCCAACACCGTCCATAATTTTTCCACTGGAACGGTATCATATGCTTTTTGTAGGTCCACAAAGGTAACATAAGTCTCTATATTTCTGGCGCTTCTTTTCTCAATTACTTGTTTAAGACAAAAAACATTATCACTACAAGATCTGCCTGAACGAAACCCACTTTGCTCTTCTTCTTCTTGTTCATGAAAATCATTCTCTATTAGATCTCTAAGGATCCTACCGTACAATCTACTTAGAGTGCTGGTGACTGAAATTCCTCTGTAATTGTTACAATCCTGCTTGTTTCCTTTTTTTATGTATTGAGGATATGAATGCAATTTTCCAATCATTAGGTACTGGATGTCCGTTTATGCATTGATTGATAATATATGTGAGATTTTTGAGTAGTTTCTCTGATCCATATTTGAGCATTTCAGCATATATTCCCCCAGGTCCGCTAGCTTTTCCGGATTTAAGCTTTTTTATACTATTCTTTATCATTTCTTTTTCGATGATTACTTCCTCTCCATGTACTTCCATGTCTCTCCTCGGAGAGGCTGTTAGATATTCGGGTCTCGTCTCCTGCAGCAGTCCCTTGTAGTGTTCTGTCCATTGTTCTGGTTTGATGATCTGGATGTTTACTTTTTCTTTTGTTGGGTTTTTTACTGTAGAAATGAATTTCCATACTTCAGAGCTCTGCCTACCTCCTACGTGTGTAATTATATCGTGGCATTTGCAATCAAACATTTCATTTTTTTCTGTGCGTATCAAACTTCTTAGCTGTCTTCTGGTTTCCCGGTATATTTCTAGGTCTCTTTTCTCTTTAGTACAGAGCCATTTCAAGTATGTGCGTTTTTTCTTTTTGACCATTTCCTGTATTTTCTCCGTCCTTCACATCTTCCTGTTATTTCGATTATCTTGGTATCCAACAGCTTCGTTGCTTGCTTCCTTCAAGCTTTTTATTATGTTTGTATATATATCTTCAAATGAGTGATTTGTGTTAATTAATTTTTGATCTAATCGGTTCTGATACAATCTTTGAGTACTTTCGATTTCTAGACTTCTAAAGTTGTATTTTTGATTGTCTTCGATGCACTCTAGGTTTTCATTTTCTCTAATACTTTCGTCCTTATTTGTTTTTCTTAAAGGGAATAATATTTTTGCTTTTACCAGATGGTGGTCAGATCCACAGGTAACACCACGAAGTGCTCGCACATCATAACACTTTAATTGCGAGTGTTGTCCACCTATAGCATAATCAATGATTGATTTAAGATTTCTTGTTGGCTGAATCCAGGTATATCGATGAATATCCTTATGTTTAAAAAAACCATTATTTATTTTTAGGTTGTGGGTTTCACACAATTGCATCAGTCTTAAGCCATTATCATTTGTTATTTCCTCTCCAAATGGTCCTATCACTTTGCTTTGGGTTTGTCTACCAGTTCGGCTATTAAAATCGCCAAGCATAATAATTAGCTCACACATATACTATACTATAGTAGTGTGAGCTATGGTGATCCTAATTTTTTCGAGAAAAAAAAAGTTGCTCCGATTTCAAAAATTTTTATATATCTTTGCGTTTCAGATGATTTTGAAACTTTTTTGTTGCGCCGTCTGTCTGTCTGTCTGTCTGTCTGTCTGTCTGTCTGTGTGTCTGTATGTCTGTCTGTAACGACCAACGCGCATAACTCAAAAACCGCTTAGCCGATTTTAATAAAATTTGGTACCTAGGCTGGGTCTTGGGTCGAGATGGTCCCATTTAAAAATGAACAAAATCCACCGAACACAAACCAAATAAAAGGGTGGGGGTAGATTTCAAAAATTAGAGTTTATGTGAAAATATGGCGTGTGTGATATTAAACGAAAGGTAATTGAGTCTGCAGTTAAACAAAATACATTTTAATTTATTTAAAAAAAAAGGGTGGGGGTATATTTTAAAAATTAGAGTTTAAGTGAAAATATGGCGTGTGTGATATCAAACGAAAGGTAATTGAGTCCGGACTTTAACAAAATACATTTTAGTTTTTGTTTTTTTTGTAAGGGTGGGGGTAGATTTCAAAAATTTGTGTTTAAGTCAAAACATGGCTTGTGTGGTATCAAACAAAAGGTAATTTAGTCTGGAGTTGAATAAAATATATTTCAGTTTTTAGTTATATTAGCTCACACGTACACTATAACTATAGTACCTAGTGTGAGCTTAGGGGCCCATATATTGGCAGAGTATATTTCTCTGGTATTACCGATTTTGGTGATAGTCTCATCCAGTTGGTCAAAGATCATTTGTTTTGTAGCTACTCTTTCGTCATCTGATGGTGCGTAGACTGCTATTATGCTTATATTATGTCCAAGCATCTTCATGTTCACTCGAAGTATGTTTTCACTAATGCAATCGTAGTCTGTAATTTTATTCTTTAGATTTTTCTTTATTAACAAGGATACCCCTCTGGCTGCTCTGCTTTCTTTTAGGACTCCAGTGAATATATGGACAAAATTGCCGACACTATTCGTACCTGTTCCTTTCTTTTTTGTCTCTATGAGTGCAATAATATCGATCTTACAATTCTGCACTTCAGTTGCAATAATGTCTAACTTTTGATTCACTCCCTGTACGTTCCATTTAGCTATATTCATAGTCCTTTGTCTTTGCTTTTTTCGTCTTCGAGAGTTTCCATGCATTGCTCCGAGGCTTTGTTTAGGCTTTTTGGTAATTGCTTTGTTTTACAAGTATTAGAGAACCAATCTAATGCCTCAACCCCCTACTTGGAGGGCCAGGATTTTTAATCAAGGTTTTTCTCCTCTAGCCTTTGACGAGCCAACGCCATACTGTAAGGCAACAGCTGTGGTCTTTTATACTATCCCTAAAAGAAAGGGTTGCCACCTACGCTATGATCACCGTACCGAGGTCCATTCTCTCCGCCTTTCATATCGATGTAGTCTTCTCCCGTAACCCTGGGAAAGGGACCCTATACAGGTGCTAACTCTCCGGGTCGGAGAGTACCTGGAATCTACGGAGGGCAGGGGTCGTCGATTCATTTCCCCTGATAGACATCTGACGAGGTCTACCCGTAAAAGGCTTTTAAAGAATAAAAATATCTTATTATTATTAAAAATACAATTTTTTCAAAAACTCCCTGTATTAGCGAAACTACGCGGTATAGCAAAAATCTGATTACACCATTTTTAAGGGCTCAAAAGAAGAGCACGGTAAGGTGCAATCAGAATTTCGATACCTTTAATAATAACCGAGTTTCCCATTTAATCCCATCGAAAATGGGACACGCTGTACTAGTTCCATTCGCTGGTAGTACATATCTTGTGCACTTTAAGCGTTCTTATAGCACAAAATGAAGCACTTAAGCATGTCCACTTTAACCCAATTCGGAATTTTTGATCGAAATCGTTCGTTAATTCCATCTAGATCTAGGGGAGGTTGATCTAAATCGTTCGGTAATTCTGCTCAGACTAGTCGGACTTAAATCTGGTTGCTCCGTACATTTTGATCGACGAAACAGATTAATCTGAGATTGTGACGTATGTTGTGTATTTGTTTTGTTTACAAAAATATTTTTTTTATGTAAAAAGATTGAAATCGAATTATTTGATGTTAAAGACAAAAAATTATATAAATTTCCGACATCACAGGAAGGTTTTGTCAAAATTATAGCTGGGAGTGAGTTGCAATATGTACATAATATTTTTGGTTATATTTAAGGTTATAACCATTTATAAAAATTTGATCAATTTGATCTGGATCGTTCATTAATTCCAATTTGCTCAGACTAATCTGTAATCAAGTGACCAAAAATCCGTCTCGTCTGAGATGCAAATACCGAACGCCGCTACAGATAAATTAAGTTTTGACAGAGAGGTACGTAGTTATTAGACGAATTCTCGTGCAAAAAGTTGTGAAACAGTAGTTCAATAAATACGTCATCAAAACGTTATCAAATGGTGACCCCCACGTGACAATATTTTCGAATTTATGGGCGTTATACGATGAAATACCGTTCACAGAGGTATAAATTGTGAACTTTTTGTCAATATTTTAGTAAAAACTAGGTAAAATTAAAAAACAATTAAATTAATTAATAAAAAAAGTAGAATATAATATTGATTTTTCTGCAAACGTCAAAAAAGGTGTCATTTTAGCAATAGTTTCAAAATGACGTTTTACCTCGTTTCAAAACATGACATAGCTTACGTCAATTGACTTCAAAGGCGTTGTTTTTTGAATTGTGTTTTCACTGATTTATGAGAAGTGATGGAGCATGTAGTATTCGAAAAAATTATAAGGAGAAACGGAATTATCCATTAAAATGAAGACAAGGATATTCTTTGTCAGGTCAAAAACACGAAAAAATTGAACCACTGTTTCAAAACTTTTTGCACGAGAATTCGTCTATGATAACAAACCGAACTACCGCATTTGTTCCACGGCCAGCTAAGTCCTAAATACATTCACACATTCACATTTTTCGTCATCTAATAATAGACTTGTTATACACGGTTGGTTGGTCTATTTAATGACGTATAAATACAATATGGAAACCATTGGAAAAATATCGTTTAATGGCGACAATATTTAAACTTTTCTGAAAGCTAAATTTTCAGCTTTTACACAATATTTTGAAAACCCCCCTAGATATTTTTGATTTCGATACAGCATTTAATTGAGCTCGTATTTTTTTGTCGAATTCAACCAAAATTTTATCTCTTAACGTTTTCGAAATAGCTATGTGGCTACTTTTATCTGGGACACCCTGTACAGTGAAGAAGCAGAAATAGCGCAAACTTGAGTGGCAACTAGGGACTTTGTACAAGCTTGTATGTACAAGAAAGAAAACTAATGGAATCTGCTACCACAAGATAGGTCGAGTTATATTAAGGGGTTTTTAGTTGATATTTTTGGTAAACTAGCGAGACTTTTATTTTTATAATTTTTTTCTTTTTTACTTACAGAAAAAGTGTCAAAACTAGGCGACTATCTTCGCTACTCCTTGTTTGACCGTTACTTCAAAAAAGCAGGTAACTGTGAAAGCAATTGCCCTCTAGGAACAGGAAAAGAAAGTGGTCACTATTTGCTAGGGTGGCACGTAGGCTTCGGCGGTACGATAGATCCTAACGGATACGTCTGGCACCAGGGTTCCTACGACGCACATTCTGGACACCAAAATCCAATGGCAGCTTGGGCATTGGCTCACGATCCAAACCTGAAACCAAAAAGTCCCTTAGCTGTCATCGACTGGGAAAAATCTTTGGCTACGCAACTGGGTCTTTATAAATATGCACAAACAACGGCTGGTGTCTTTGCAGGTGGTGTTACAAATAGCTACAATGACAACTATGACACTCCACCACCCAACATAGTTAACAATAACTTCAACGGTTTATGGTACAAGGAGCAACCTGGAGCTGAAGGATCAAGTTCATATTTTACAGTACAATCATGGAGCGCAGATCGTCTGGCGCAATACTACTACAAAACGGACAATCAAATAGCAAAAAACGTCTTGGAATTGTGGGTATACTGGATCAAACAAAATGTTAAAATTGACAGCAATGGTTATCAAGTGCCTGAGGGTTTGAGTTACACAGGAACACCACCCAACGTTGTAGTCAAAATTGACGCTTATGGGGAAAGTGTTGGTATAGCATCTTCTATAGCAAGAGCCCTGGCATATTACTCAGCCAAAATTAATGACCCAGAAGCTAAAGCGTTATCCAAACAATTACTAGATATAATCTATGAAAAACACAGGGATTCTCTTGGTGTCTCATATAACGAAACTAGAGACGACTACAAACAATTTTTAACTCAAGTGAATATTCCTCAGCAAGGCTGGACTGGAGAATATCCAAATGGAGATCAAATTAATACAGGGTCTACATTTGAGAGTATTAGGTCATGGTACCAAAGTGATCCAAATTGGTATAAGGTAGCTCAGTTTATTAGTGGTGGTCCAGCACCTGTTTTCAATTATCACAGATTCTGGGAGCAGTGTGACTATGCTTTGGCTGTTGGTGCCTATGGTTTACTCTTTAATGAATAAAAAAAATAGATCATTAGTTCGTTTACTTTTAAAAATAAATGTAAAAGTTTTGAATTTGATGACATACTATTATTATCACACTACTGGCAGGCATTGGCCTATCTCGACTAAAAATATGCCCACCCCCACCCCAATTTTTTGCAGTGGTGGCAGATTCTAAAATATAAAATGAATTCCTTGTTTTATTTAAGGAATTTTTGATCTCTTGCATTTTTTTGTGTTTTTAACCGTTTTCAAGAAACAATACAAAAAAATCATTTGTAGCGAGATAAATGACATTTAAAATAGTCGCTAGTGAATTACATTTAATTTTGTGCCGCCAAACTTCAGTTGATGGAATTTATAAGATATTCTAAGAAAAAAAGTTTATATAAACAAATGTCCGAAAATACATGAATCTTAATATACTTTAATATACTTTCAATAAAAAAATAGTTTTTTGTAAATATTATTTACTTAGTTTTGTTGAAACTATTAACAGTATTAAGGAGGTAACTTAGCCTCAATCAGATTAAAAATAGCAAGTCCAGTGGCGTCCAATGGGTTACCTTAACAAATATTATTTTAAAAAAACGTACTAAACAGTAAACATTATTTACCTAACCTAAAACCTTAACAAATGTTATTTAAAATAAATGGATCTATGACAGATCTGGTACCTTCCTAGCTAGCCTATTAGTACACGGCAAGTAAAGCTATGATAATCAGCCTTGAAAACAGTTTTTTTTAATATCTCAGAAACTAAAGCTCCTACGAAGTTTTTGGTTATATCACAAATTATTGAGCCAAATGTAGTCTACTATATTCCGAAAACCATATATTGATGCGATGCTCCGTTAAAAAGTTAGCATTTTTAAAGTTAGTTTTTTCGAGTCCGGAAAACTACAGTTTCTGAGCCCAGTATCGGGCTGTGTCCAATGCTTGTTGATTGTTTGTCCATAAAGCGTCGAGGGTACATCTATGTGGACAGTTAGGGCAGATAAGTAGGTGTTCCATATTCTGTATAGCTCCGCAGTCGCACTTGTCGTCATTTCCATCCAACAGGCCCCATCTGATGAGATTGGTCTTAACAGGGGCTACACCAGTTCTGATGCGGTTCAACATTCGCCAGGTTGGACAGTCCCTTGATGTTCCGCTCGGAAGGAGTTCTGTTATTGGATCCAGTGGCGCGCACAGGAAGCGCCTTCTTAACTTTAGTCTGCCAAGTTGCGCCTCGTGTCCAAATAGTGAGTGACGCTCATCGAAGGTCTGTTTAGTTCTCTTGGTATATTCGTAGGCTGTTCTACGTGAGTCAGGGTCTGAGAGGCCCGAGGCTTTGCACAGTTTGATCTACGTGAGTCAGGGTCTGAGAGGCGCGAGGCTTTGTACAGTTTGTCCAGTGGCGTGGGTTTCATGCAGCTGGTTATAAGCCTGCACGTTTTGTTCAGGCTGACATTTACTTTTTTGGCGTAAGTGGATCTGCTCCACACTGGACAGGCATATTCCGCTGTCGAAAAGCATAACGCCTGCGCTGATGTCCTTAGTACTGTTGGTTTTGCGCCCCACTTGCTGTTTCCGAGCTTCCTCAAAAGGCCATTCACCGCCTCCACCTTCTTCCGCGTTTTTTCACAATGGAACCTGTATGTTAGGGAGCGGTCCAATATGACTCCAAGATAGGTAGGTTTATCTGTGTGCTCTAGGTTGTTGTTATTCCACGTAACGTTAAGCTTTCTATTTGCCTGTCGAGAGTGGAGGTGGAAGGCGCTGACTTGGGTTTTGGAGGGATTCGGTCTTAGAGAGTTATCCTGATAGTAAGTGGACATCATATTCAAGGCTGCTTTCAGTTTTTGCTCCACCTCCTCAAAATTTAAACCTTGCGCTGTAATGCCCAGGTCATCGGCATATACAAAGTTTTTGGTATAAGCTGGTGTTGGTTGGTCGTTGGTGTAGAGATTGAAGAGGATAGGTGCCAGTACGCTGCCCTGAGCCAAGCCGTTTTTCTGGATTCGCCATCGACTTTTTTTCCCTTCAAGACTTACGTAGATGTCTGTTTTGTAGTAAGGAGTCTACCATTTGAACAAGTTGGTAGTCTTAGACTGTATACAGCAAGTTTCTGTGATTGACGGTGTCGTACGCAGAGCTTAGATCGACGAGTGCCATACCTGTTATTTGTTTTTTATCAAATCCATCTTCGATGTGTGCCGTCAGTGCTAGTATTTGGCTGGTGCAAGACTTCCCAGGTCTAAAACCGGCTTGCTGTGGAATGATTTTTGAGTCGACAGTCCTCTCTAGTCGTTGGAGGATAAGCCTTTCATATAGCTTGTATAGGTGACAAAGAAGCGATATGGGGCGGTAGCTTTTTGGTGACTCAGGGTCTTTCCCAGGTTTTAGCAATGCTACGACTTTTGACTTCCTCCATACTTTTGAAATCTGGAATGTAACTCGACAGGTGTTAAAAAGTTTTAGAATCCAGTTTTTTGCTATTGTTCCGAAGTTTTTGATTTGCTCTACACAGATGTTGTCTTCTCCCGCTGCTCTGCCATTTTTCAGTGAGTTTATCCCTTTATCTAACTCTTTTATGGTAAAGGGCGTGTTAAAGTGGTTTTTCTCGGTTGATGGAGACCGATTAATGCATTTTTTTGGCATTTTTTGTCTGATTTACCGTTGATGAGCAGTTGGGGAGCTACTTGGTTAGAAGTAATTGACGGCGCTTTGTTTTGCTTTGGATCTCTATTTAGCTTTTTGATTAAGTTCCAAGCCATCTTGCTGCTGTGCGACATATCCATTCGTTCAAGGGTGTCTACCCACTTTTTTTCTCGAGCCTCGCTCAGTGCTATCATGAGCGCATTACCGCAGGGTATAGTTTCTTCGCTAAACGGGTCCTTGTTAAAAAGTTCTTCGTACTTGTTTAAGGACCCTTTAGAGGCTTCTGACAGCCCCGGTATAAAATGTTGCCTGCAGCCTCTTGGTATGTATCGCTTTGATACCCTTTGTAAGATTTGCAAAAAGGTTTGGTAGTTTTGTAGTAGTAGTAGTAAACATGCTTTATTATCCAAAGATACAAGTGATCCTTATTGACAAAGCGAAAGTACCTATTTCTAATCTAATTTAATCTAATCCTATTTGGTTACTCATTACCAATATGTAATATAAAAAAGTTTCATTAAACAATACTTATTACTATGTGTTTTAAACAGAATAATATTGTAAGGAATAATAAATAATAATTGGTAAATAAAATTTTAGAAAAAGGTGGGAAAATGACGGCATAATAACAACAAATTTAGTTAAAAAAGATACGTACTACATACACACACAAACACTGATGTTAAAATGAGTAAAATATAAATTTAAAAAAAATATAGTTTAAAATAGTAAATTTAAGCAATGATAAAATGAACAAAAAACCATATTATACAAACAAAAAATTTTAACAAGAAAAAAAATTACAAACAAAAATCGCACAATTTAGGTCAACATTATATAAAATAGGTAGTCAATGATTCTTACAAACAAGTATATGACAAATAGAAAACAAAAATATAATATAATATAACCATTTGTTTGAAGCACCATGAACATCATCTGATTTAAGTTCTAAAAAGAGAAGCCAAAGAATTCATCTATTTTATAAAACGCTTGTTCAACCAAGATGTTTTTAAGTTGTTTTCGGAATTTAGAGACATCTGAAATAGATCTTATAGCTTCCGGCAGATGGTTATGCAGTTTCACGCTGTAGTATATAATTCATTTTTGAACCAGTGTAGAGTGTGGAATTGGAAGTGGTATCTGCTGTCTTCCGCGAGTAGTGTAGGCAGTTTGATGTTCGGGAAAGGAAGAAATATTTTTGTGAATTTGTGGTGATGGGTCTAGATTTTCGAGTTCGGCATCTAGATTAGCCAAGTATTCGGGCCAATTTGCTTTTTTGAAATTAAAACGTCTTCGAAAAGAAATCTCAGCTGTTTTGATGACTGAATAGACTTGAACTCCAATAGGTCTGTGTTGAGTCTTTGGCAATGCATCATACACGTGTGTTCGGTTTCCATAAAAAACCTCTTTATTTTTCTTTTATTTTGAATTTTACTTTTATTTTTTCCTAATTTTCATGGACTAAAGTTTTGTCTTGAACATAAAATTATTAGTCTTAAATTTATATTAATCCTAAGTAAATGGGTCAACTATTAGTTATTATAAAATTTACCTAAAGCAAAATTACATTAAAATGCGAGAATTAAACGCAAAAAATGTAATTTCTATTCTAAATTTAAGAATTATCTTTTATTTCTTATTTCTTTATTTTTATATACTTTGGCACTACAAGCGTCCACTATCGTGTTTTTCAAATATCCATAAAATTTAAAATATAATGATATGGTTTCCTATAGAGGGTGAAGTGCTGTGCGCATGTGCGAAAAAACTGCAAGCGCAGGATTGAGAGATAGACAAAGTGTGCTATGCGTCGCCATGTCTAGAAAACGACAACCTTAAAATTTAAAATTAAAAAATAGTGAAAATTCACTTTAAAATTCCGCAAATAATTAAAATTATCGTGCCATTATCCTGTTGGAACTTCAAGCCACATAACTCTTATGGAAAGGTGTACACCTTGCACTTTGGAACTTCAAAACAGCGGTAAGTCCCTCTCCATGAGGCTATATCACAATTTTATTTCTCTTTCAAATTTAACCTACAAAATTTTAAATTATTTACTTTCTCTAGTTAAATGAATTTTTTGCGCCAATGTTAATTATAGTCTACTGTATCTACCAAAACCCAATCTGAGCCATCGGAGTGCTACAACGTGTTTTATACATGAGTTTTGGATCTTTTGGCTTACGAAGCGGTTATCGGGATTATGGCCGCGTTTCCAGATCTTGCTGTTGAACGAGCACGGCAACTTTGGATCGTAGAGAAGAGAAAGGTTGTTGACTTTCTGCCCACTCTTCCAGAAGTTTCCCATTTGTATCGGTTTAATTGTAGCCCCAGGATGTGCTGTGAGAGTTAAAATCTTCAACGATAAACTGAATCTCCTGTCTCCCATAGTTCTTCTGCATTACTAGTTTCAGTGGTTTGCCAGGGGGTTTGTAAACGGATGATATGGTACAAGCTCCGCTTTTGATGGTGAGTATTTCAGTATCGTCGGTTACTTTTTTGCCGGTAGATGTCAGCGACATTTTAGTACTTACAAAAATGACGCTACCATACTTGTTATGGGGGGATTCGACGGCAAGACGCATTCCATCAATGTTGGGCCTGTTTGCGTTTTCATCTCTGTGCGTTTCCTGAAGGCATAATACGTCCCATTTATGTGTTTGGCATAGTTGAGAGATAAGCTCTTGTTTATCTTTCGTGATACCCTCGATTTCAGGCTAACAATTGTCAGGGTTGGCTCTGACAAGAGCCTGTTGTGCAGATCATTTTGCATTGGTTTCCCGTTTGGAAGGATTGGGCACTGTCTGTTAGGACAGTGTTACCAGGGGGCGCCGGCATTCTTTATATTACTGGGTGTGTGTGTAGGTAGAAAATGCACGCAGCATTTTAAAAAAATTTTAATTGTCAAAAACCATTAATGCTAATGAGGTCGAACACTTTTTTTTTTCCTGAAAATTGTATGAAAATCGGTTCAGCGGTTTAAGAGCTATCGTGTTACGGACAGAAAAAAAATACAAATAAACACACACACAAAAACACACCTACACACCCAGACACACACACACAAAAACACACCTACACACCCAGACACACACACACAAAATGTTAAAATTGATAGCAATGGTTATCAAGTGCCTGAGAGTTTTAGTTACACAGGAACACCACCCAACGTTGTAGTCAAAATTGACGCTATGTTGATATAGCTTCTTTTATAGCAAGAGCCCTGGCATGTTACTCCGCCAAAATTAATGACCCAGAAGCTAAAGCGTTATCCAAACAATTACTGGATATATTCTATGAAAAACACAGGGATTCTCTTGGTGTCTCATATAACGAAACCAGAGACGACTACAAACAATTCTCAACTCAAGTGAATAATCCTCAGCAAGGCTGGACTGGAAGATATCCAAATGGAGATCAAATTAATACAGTGTCTACTTTTGAGAGTATTAGGTCATGGTACCAAAGTGATCCAAATTGGTATAAACTAGCTCCGTTTTTTAGTGTAGGTCCAGAACCTGTTTTCAATTATCACAGATTCTGGGAACAGTGTGCCTATGCTTTGGCTGTTGGTGCCTATGGTTTACTCTTTAATGAATAAAAAAAATGGTCATTAGTTCGTTTACTTTCAAAAATAAATGTAAAAGTTTTGAATTTGATGACATAGAGGAGAAGGTACTAATATGGGCTACCATTTGGTTTATTTGACATATCTGACATATTTTGTGGCCTATTAAAATGCGTTGTGTGCCATTTGTGGCAGCTTAAAGACGTTGCCGCCTTTGTGACACTGAAACCCACTGAATAATTAAACAAATATCTGGAAGCAGAACTGTATTTTCCAGCTAGGTAAAACATTGAGACAAACAAAGTTACCGGGCACTTTTATACAGTGGAGAAGGGGGGGTTCAGAAATAAGAAAATTTTAAGTGCGCCACATTATTTAATACCAATGTTTTACAAAGAAGATCTTAGGTAAAATACAGTTCAACCCAAACGTTGTAGCTAAACAATGAAATTCTACCTACTTCCGAGGCTTCCAGAGTATTTGTGTAATAAAAAAACCAAAAAAAAATTGACTAGTAAACAAAATAAAATTTAAAAGATTCCTAAATGAATCAAAATGACAAAACTAGAAGCACTTTACAGGTAGATGGACTCTTTTAACAGGTCATAGTGTACCTACATCTGAGTCAGTAGTGTGAGACTCGGTTATATAAATGATTGTTAAAAAAAATACACTTCAACAATCGTTCCATCATAGGGGAGATCTGGACCAAATATCTGCTGTCATCATTCTACGTTGGGTAGAATGAGACAGACAGCAACCCAGTCCGAGATCCACCCCATAAGGTAAAAATGTGTAAAGAAACCGCTAAAACATGTAATCTCATCTCTCTTTTGTCTCCGCAAAGTTGGTCACTGGGTTGTACAAATAACGCAAAGATTTAGTTCATCTTGTTTATTTTCACAGGAGGATGAAAATGAAATTGATTAAAATACAAAAAAAAAAATATTGAAATCTGAGAAAAATACTTGAAACATGAAATATAAATCAACGAAATTGGTGGGAACGAGTCAGCGCCAAAATAACTGCAAGAGCAATTTCACAATAAAATTTAGCTTAATAATACCGCAAAATTGGGGTTATGACGTCATACCTTGCGTTTACAAGATTTTCAAAAGTTGTACTTAAAAAAAATTATATGGAAATTATAGCAACAAAATTATATAAAAAGATTATATAAAGAGATTATATATGGAAAAAATTATAGTTATGGCTTGCTTCTACCTTGGTCCTGCAATTATTTAATTGTTAGTTTGGTGTTTTATTCAACCTGGAAGTGGTGTTGTTTTCCTCCTGCTACATAGGTCTCAGTTCTGCCCGCGCCTCCCCTAATGCCCGCTTAGCACATCACGCTAGGGCAGCACATGGGTCTTGAATGTTGGTTCTTGCCCGAGCGAAAACCCTGTGGAAAATGAAATGTTTCAGTTTCCTGGAGAACCCCATGTCGACTCAATAAAATACAGCAGATTTAAACAGATGAACTAAAATAACCCTACGTACCTTTCCCAGGGTTACAACTGGCTCGTCCGGCTTCCCACCAGCGTCCAGCACCGCTGTCGATGGAATGGACAGGGCTGTAGACAAAGGAGAAAAACAATATATAGTTTTTATCCAACACGTGGTTAAAAGAAAAATATAAAAACGCCAAAAATTCCCCACGTCTTTTGTCAGAAAAAAAAGTACATTTCACACGAAAAATAATTACAATTTGGGAGGCAAATATTATCCTGAAGAGTCCTCAAATAATAAAAAAATAAAAAAAATAAAATCGAACTTACCAATGCTCTTCCCCGTACAAATGGCGTAGGCCGACTTAAAATCCCCTCAAAAGGGTATGAGCGTCACTTTAGATTTCGCCTAAACACGACGGACTCACTTCTACAGTTTCTGGGATATCTCCTGCAATTCGCTGCAGTGCCAAAAACCAAAAACAAAGGCGATCCCAGAAACTGTTGTCGACCCAGCCAAAATTTGTTAGCCACAGACCAGGTAGAACACAAAAAATGAAGTGGCCGGAAACCGTTTTTCAAATGTGGTGGGGAGTGGGGACAGTAACACGAGACTGGAAGAAAAGACCCGCGGTTTTCAAACTAACCAATGAGGAAATACAGCAATAGTTCCATACCGGTATGTAGGGGCCAGCACCGACCAAGGGGACATTGAAAGTATGTAAAACGTGCATTGAGGTGTTGTCGGATCTATTTCCACGGTTGAAATTTTTATAACAAGGACGTCGAGATACCCTCCATACATAGTCCGAACATTTTCCTACCGGACTGTAAGAAGCTCAGCATTGAAACCATCAACTGTAAAATCAATTACTGAAGACCAGGGCATGCATCAAACCCAGGAATATTCGAACACTCAACCAATTCCCATATGAGTAAAGCTATACTGAGCGCAGAATTTAGTTGCACTCCAGTTACAGTCTTAGTCAAAAGTTTCCTTCGCTCTTTATAAATGTTTTCTCTAATATTCATATGGTTTAACGCCATTTTTGTAAAACATTTCTACAGTAACAAAGTTGTCTCTGAACCTGAACCCAAAAATACACACTGAACTACTGCTTACAGACACAAGAGTGTTCAGATGTTAAGTTACACGATTTCGTTTATTCTTTTAGTCTTGGTTTTTATCCCTCGTTTATCTCCCATTTACAAAAGTGCATAACTCGTATTTATTTTATCTTCTCCTCATCAAATTAATAAAGATATCAAAGGGGCGGGGCCTCGGTTGTTACTGGTCAACCCAAATATGTTTTCGTACTATCAAAACTAGTTAATCCGTGTAGGATATGAGGTTCGGATTGTCCCAATATCCTCGAAAATAAACGTAAGGGAATGAAATGTTCATCTAAATGTTTCCTTCCTGTTACTGAATCCATTTGTGATGCGGCAACGCCGCCATTCCCCAGCATAACAGCTGTTTAACTTTATGAACGTCAAGTAAACGACGAAACCACAGAAATAAACAAAACAAACAAAAGTTTTAATGTGATTTTCCCGAAACCTGTGATCCTAAATTCCAATTACGATATCCAGATAATGCGATGTGCGTAGTGTCCACAGTAATTCGATGGAATGCCTCCTTTTAAGCTAGCTTCCTAGACACTATATAACCTCCAAACCTAGCTCTATAAAATACCCTTAATTCGTGTACAGAAACATGAGTCGAAGAGCCTTGATTATTTACCTAAATAAACAAATATGTAACGTTATCTTAAACGTAAAAATGTCACGTTACATAATCCCCCCCCCCAACTTCAAGACGATTAACCTAAAAAGGTTAATCGGAGAGGTCCGCTGCCGACTTAAGGTCTTTGGCATGCCAACTCCCTGGTAGTACTCTACCCGATGGTTCCTGAAGCTCAAATATCCAAGGAGAAATTTTATTCCTAATCACATAAGGACCAACAAATTTCGGTGCTAACTTCTTCGAGAAAAACTTCGCAGCATCTGACAACACATAATTCTTCTTCCAAACACGCTGACCCACAACAAAGTTGGGTACCGTCGTACGCAAATTATACTGAACTACGTTTTTCTCTCCTGCCACCTCTAACCTTCTCTTAACATCAGCATAGAGCTTCCGGAAACCTTCGTTCTTACTTTCAGCTGCGGATTGTACACCATTCTCTTCAGATAACAAAACTGGGTTGGAGTAATCTTTTCCTGACAAACACATATTCCTACCAAAATTAACAAAGAAAGGAGACATCCTGGTTGTCTCATGGGTTGCAGTACGAATCGCGCAGGCAAGTTTATGTATTTGTTCGTCCCACTTCCTGTGGTTGTCTTTCACATAACAACATAACATGGTTTTTAACGTACGATTCGTCCTTTCTGTTGGATTCGCTCTGGGGTGATAATACGGATTATACTGAATTTTAACCTGATAACTCTCAGCAAAACGTTTAAACTCGTTACTTTTGTACTGAGGGCCATTATCACAAAGTATCAAACGGGGTACTCCGAAGACCATAAATACTTGCTCCTCAAGATGCTTGACAACAGCTTGAGTAGGGGCTGTTCGTATTGGAAAAACTAAGGAAAACTTACTTAAATAGTCCGTCACGACGAGAATCCAGCAATTACCCTTTGTCGAACGAGGTAAAGGTCCACATAAATCAGTCGAAATAATTTTCCAAAGACGAGTTGGTTTTGGGTGAGATATCACCTGATCAGATACACCTTGTGTATCACCTTTATGAGCTGCACAGACAAAGCATTTCTTTACAAAAGTTGCCACGTCCTGGCGCATTTTTGGCCAATAATATTTTTCTGCCAGTCTGTGGAAGGTTTTATACACACCCATGTGTCCTGCGGTAGGAGGATCGTGAGCTTCTCCAATAATTCTACGCCTATGGTCTTTGGCGTCTACCTCTTTCCAATATTCGTTAGATGGTGAAAGTTGAGGGTATTCTTGTTTGACATATTTATACAACTTATTATCAGTGTATCTCCAGTTCATAAATTTTAACGGTGATTCTACGACCCTCTTTACCATCTTTTGGTACCATCGATCTTTAATTGCTGTTGAAACGTCTCTGGGCTGCGAAATTGTTTCAATCATAGGTACTGCACGAGACAACATGTCCGGGACAACTAAATCTTTCCCTTTCCGATGGATTACTTCAAAGTCATATTGCTGCAGTTTTACAGACCAAGTCTTCCACTGGGCTCTTTCAAGCTATGAAGCCATTTTAAGCTAAAATGATCTGTAATGACCTTAAATGAGATCCCCTCAATATAAGGCCGGAGCTTCTCTATCGCCCAAACCAATGCCAAACATTCTCGCTCGGTGGTCGTGTAAACACGTTCTTGCTTAGTCAAAGATCGACTCAAATAGCATATGACTTTGTCTCCTTCACGATAAGGCTGCGTTAAACATGCTCCTATTCCATATCCTGATGCGTCTGTTTGAATGACAAATTCTTTGGTATAGCAGTCACTAAAAGTTCCTTAATCTTAATAAATGCCTTTTCGCAGTCTGGAGTCCAATCGAACTTTTGATTTTTCTTAGTTAGAGCTGTAATCGGAGCTATTATCGCTGAAAAATTCTCTATGAAACATCTATACCAGGATATTGTACCTACAACTCTACGAACTTCTCTGACAGTTCTTGGCCTCTGGAGCTCTAACATGGCTCTAATTTTATTAGGGTCAACTCGGATGCCTCGACGGTCCACTACGAAACCTAAATAAGTCATTTCTGGCCTACACAGTTGGCATTTTTCCCAACTTACCGTTATCTTTGCATTCTGCAATCTTCGTAGGACTTCCTCAAGAATTCTAAGATGTTCAGAAAAGCTCTGTGTGACAATTACGAGGTCATCGAGATATACGTACACGTAGGGGTCTAAATCGTTTCCTATGATGCTATCTATGAGTCTCTGCCAAGTTGCAGGTGCATTATGAAGACCAAATGGTAACCGCTTAAATTGGAAGAGACCTCGTCGACAGATGAATGCTGTTAGTGGCTTCGATGATTCTTCCATTGGTACCTGCCAATAAGCGCTTTTGATATCTAAAGTTGACAAGTATTTAGCATCTTTCAACTTGTCAAGAGTCTCGGATATGAGTGGTAAAGGTTAACTATCACGCGCCGTCACTGAGTTCAATTTGCGGTAGTCTACACAGAAACGATATTTATTTGTGTTTTTCTTTTGAACCATTACCACTGGTGAAGCCCATGAACTACTACTACGTTCTATCACATCCATTTTCAGCATTTCGTCGATTTCGTCATCAATAAGTTTCTGAATGACCGGTGAGACCTTATATGAACGTTGTCTTATCGGTGCTGCATCTGTTGTAATCTTATGCTCTACCCTGTCTGTACATCCTAGTGAGTCACCAATAATAGTCTTATATTTATCGACCAATTCCTCTAGTCGTTCTGATTCATAAG
This sequence comes from Aspidapion aeneum, assembly GCA_963576565.1. Taxonomy (NCBI): domain Eukaryota; kingdom Metazoa; phylum Arthropoda; class Insecta; order Coleoptera; family Brentidae; genus Aspidapion; species Aspidapion aeneum. The sequence continues at coordinate 55,463,822 of OY755045.1, forward strand.
GCGTAAGAGTAGTTTGTTGGTCTGATGTTTCTAAAGAACAAATCACATCTTTATTATCGGCAAAGTGCCACTCATTAGTACTTAAGTTCGGTACTATCCCCATCGAAATCCAAAAATTTAATCCTAAAATCAAAGTGTGCGGCAACTCAGGAACGACGACGACCTCTATTAACCTAAATTTATCCTGAACTCGCATAGGAAGCTGCACTGTCCCAATGCTACTCGTGCTTTGACCATTTGCCACAATACAACTCGTCTTCTTTGTCGTATCAAGTGAAAAACCAAACCTCTCGATGATTGACCAACCATGATTCCCTAAAAAGGTACGTGAAGCCCCGGAATCCAACAAACCTAATAACTTATTTCCGAGCACATCCACTTCTAAATAAGGTCTCTCATCTTTACGAGCATGACTTATCACATAATCTAAAACGTTCGTTAGCCTATCGGTCGATGCTTGTTCAGGCTGACTCGAAGGTCGACCACCTACGAGCGCCTGGGTCCGTTTCCCTGACGATTACAATTTCGACATTCTCTGACCGTTACCCCTGCCTGCCACACGAATAACATTGCTTACCTCTAGGTAATGCGCACCCGATTGCCATGTGCCCTGTTTGGTTGCATCTGTAGCAAACAACGTCCCTGTTCGCCATACCAGACCTAGCACCTTGTGGTGGTTGTCTATCTCTGTCATTTACACTAGCCTGACCACTAGCTGGTTGTTGTCTCTCTCTATCAGCTCTAGCAGCGAAACTGCTTGCTGGCTGCTGCCTATCTCTGTTAAATCTATTATCAGGAATATTCAAATTCTGTTGATTTGATGTCCCGGCACCTGATATTTGAATTGCATCAACCCCTGTTGAAAAATCGTCACTGTCGCTCTCTACGTCAACGTAGGCCAAGTCAGGTTCAATAGATTGGTTTCTTCTAGGTAAAATTCTCCTCTTCTAACCCATATCTCTGGTCTATTCTACGACACAGATCCTTTAAATGTGATAGGCTATTGACCTCAGTAGCAATTAACCCATTTTTATAGATGTCCGCGATATTTCTGAAGACGATAGCTAATTTTGCTTCTTCGGAAACAGGACAGCCAAGTCTTTGGAAGTATGTGTTCATGACAGCAATGTAAGTCCCTATAGACTCTCCAGGGCCTTGTTTACGTTTTTGAATTTCCTTCAATAGCTTCTCGCCATATGAAGAAAGAAGATACTCTGCCATGAACCTCTGTTCCAGCTGTTCCCATGTATGGACTTCTCTTCGAACATCTTTATAAATAGTATAGGCTGACTTTTCAAAAAGATCAATGCCTGAGTTCAGTAACACCTTTTTGCTAACTCCTCTAGCCTGACTCAACTCGTCCACTCTCTCAAAAAAATGCGGTGACGGAGATTGTACCCCTCTCGCCTGTAAACTTTATGTTCCACTTATGCGGAGGTACAGGTGCAACATGATATGAAGTACCAGGATCACTTCACATTGGTACTGGCGACGAACATGAAAATGGTCGTGACTGAGCAATTGGTGCTATGCTACTTTGGAGGGCAGCTAAACTCAAAGGAACGGTAGACGGTTGTTGATAATGAAAAGCTGATGCACGGTCATTCTGAATTAGCATTGGGGGGTGGTGCTTGTATTGGTGCTTGAGTTGGGTTCGTTAGCACTTGCATTTGCACTGGAGCAATGACCGACGGTTGGTTCGTAGGCTGTTGAGCTGTTCTTTGTGTGCTCGAGTGCTGTGGTTGCGGGAAATGAGACTGGTTTGGTGTGTTGCCAGCATTTGTTGAGTGGTCTGAGCCTCGACTCGTTGAATGGGTTTCAGATGCTTCATCATCATCTGAGGCAACGCCAACTCTCAATAAATCTGTTGCTTGGCTCTGCAACCTCCCAATCAAACTCAAGGTTTCCGCAACCAGTATGCCTTTGGTTTGACTTTCTTCAAAGTTAGACGGATTCATGTTATTTATCCTGGCTAACACATGTTCCAACCTTACAGCGATTTTTCTAAACTCTCCCCCTTTACTCGTACCAGAGAACTTCTCTACCAGCGGTACCAGACTATCAAGCTTCTTCATGCAGCTAAAAGCATCTTGGCCAAATTTAAAGGGATACGGAGGGTATCTCATACTTGCATCAGTTTTTTCTCTTTGTTTGATCAACATAAGCTGTTGTTTCATCTCTTCCACCGATCCAATAGCTATGCCTCTCCATGTTAACTCATAGATTAATTCGTCCTTGACTAAGTACCTTACGTCAGACAACCGACTCAAAGAAATAGCCTTAGTGCCTTTTATCTTCAAACTTTAAACTTTAATTAAAACTGTTAATTATACCTCCCAATTATAAAACTAAACCACGCAATAACAAACACAAAGTTCACTTTAAACTCACTAGTGAAAATCACTATAAATTTTCTCACAAATGTAGAAAATATGAAACTTAAGACGGGCAGACGCAAACAAAACCGAAAAACACCGGAGCAGTAAGAAAATAAAATTTATTTGCATTTAAAAATGTAATCATAATTTATATTAAGTATTTGTACAACCAACTATGACGTCCAACCCTGCAGAGAGAAATAACTACTTAAATCCTAATTTAGAATTAACAAGTAGCCATAACAAAAGTTAAAAAAATAAGAGAGACAAGAGTTTTGGCAGTGTTTAGGTCTTATGTTTCACTCCTGCGTGAGTAAAACCAAAAAAAAAATGATTGCGCTTATCCTAGCTGAACTGGATTAAAATTAAAGTTAAGTGATGTTTGCTTACCTCAGCAACCGAGTAGGTAAATTTATCCCTAAATGGAACGTACAACAGACTACCTATAACAAAAATCCCAAAGCTGTTGTACACAGTTAACGCTAGGGTATACTCCTGCTATTGCAGAACGGCTCCACTAATAAACTCCTCAAAAAAAACCCAAATCGCCGTATACAATGATTTTTCTAAAAAGAATAAATCAAAACCCACTTTAACCTGCTTACCTACTCTGAGTTTACACGAAACATGCATTGCTTAAAGTCACATCATCCCTTAATATATAAGTGAACGCAATAAACATCGGAACAGATGTTCATGTTATAGAAATCGTAAAATATGCTCAATTAACAAAAAAAATCCGCTCGCTGAAATTGCGCTGAATTATACTAGTAAGAATGTTGTGTGTAATTAAAAAAATTAAAAAAAAATTACCGATGTTATTAAAAAAATTTACAGAAATAACGTCTTGGTAGGACTGCAACTCTCTAATAATCGTTAAAATGAAAGTCCCAAAACTTTAACTAAATTGATGCATCAACCCATGGTCAAGAAGACCCTAGGATCGTACCGAAAGGTGTCCAAACAAAAAAATTTTTAAAAAAAAATTTTTGGTGTCGACCACAGTAGTCCAATAATCAAAAAAAAGATTAATTAGTGGCTCACTACAATTTTCAAAATATTACTCTACCCTGATAGGTGGTTTGGAGTAGGGAGAAAAAAAATTAAAACAATTGATGATAGGTTGTTAAAACGCGAGGTTTCGAAATGAAATTATATTTTAATTCACAAAAAAAAATATTTAAATAAACTGGTAAACTCATTGTAGGGCCAGGTACTACTATGCACCAAAAAAAAAATTTTTTTGCAACAAGAAAATCAAGTTTCCCTTCTTAAAAAAAATTTAAAAAAAATATTAAAAAAAATATTTTCAAAAAAAAATTAAAAATGTTTAAGTGGGGTTGCAGCTCCTATTAACGATTTTAAAAGAATTAAAATAAAATTAGCACTAGAAATATCTTAATAGAGGTATGTCATGCAACAGTTTTTGTTCTTTTCCTTAAAAAAAACAGTTGTCAATTCCCTTTCCTCTCCCAAACTGTGTGAATATAAAAAGTGAATGAGCTAGAAAAATTAATTTATTATCCGGAAGAAAAAAAAATTACTGGAAATTGAATTTACTTAAAAATCATAAGGTATAAAAAATCGTAATTGCAAAAAACAATCAGTTTAGGAAAAGAAAAAAATATTTATGTTCAAAAAAAAACAACCGATGTTAGTGTATTTGTTTAAAATTATTACTTAAGGAAATAAGCAACGTTAGTACTTATTTACTATACCACTATAATGTGAAGAACCTTTGCACTCAACTCCGTAAAGAATTGTGTGCACTTTCAAAAAAACAAATATGAGAACAATTTCAAGGTTCACCTATAACGTTGTAAAACTAAATCTGCCTACTCAAGTGTCTTTACACACAACATCTAATCAAAAAAATTTTTACTGCTTAATGCATTCTCAGATCCTTATTCCCGGTGTTCATGAGATATAAAATTAAGTTGGGCCCTTTCCACAACTATCAGTCAAAGCAAAACTACCAAATGTCCAAGGGCTAATGAGACCCCATCACCTACAAATAATATTTTGAAATGAAACAGTTGGGAATAATCATGCGTAAAACCCAGAAAACAAAAATCAAGAAGCCAAAACTATTACATTAATTTTAAAAGAGCATAATTAAACTCCCGGCCCCAATTAAATTTTTGTTATCTCAACAAACTCGGCCTAAAACCAAAAACTTTTTATTAGACATTTCGCCTATTCTCTAAGTATAATGTCAATAAAACCCAAAAACTTGTGATTTCCATTCCAATCCCATCTGTACCCTATATATTTTTCAAACGGTCAAACACCCACAGACGAAACAATATCTTATTTCAAAGAAAGGGTGAAGATATTTTGAAGCACCCTGTGAAAATAGGACACTATTATGGAAAATTGTTCAGATCAGTGTTCTTACTACTTTTTAACCTAAATATATCTAGTTCCCTCATGTACATGTTACTATTAATTCCTATCATAACTAAACAGATCACAAAAATTGTCTTTCTCCGCGAATCTGCAAGGTCCTGGAAAATGCGAGATTCAGCCTGTAGGCCAAATTTGGATGTATTTTAATTTAGCGGAAACCGAAGTTGCGAAATCCTAAAAAGATTAGCAGGAAGTCCTCGTTCCTCGATTTCTACACTCCGAACCAAACATTTCTTCCATTTCCACCCAGCTCGCGGGAGGAAAACCCCTAATTATTGCAATACAAAAGGTACTACTATCATATTATGCATAACAAAAAAAATATATGCCCTCATCATTGTTTAGTCGCATCAAAGAAAACCTATTGTTTTTAAATTTATTCTTAGGTTGGAATCTTTTTTTTTTAGAAATCAATGATCTTAAATTTATTGTTTAACCTGAACACTTTCCCATTTATTCCACAACAGTGTATTGTAATTTAAAAATTTTCTTCATTATTTGAGGTCACCAGTATGAAATTATTTTAAAGTTAAAAAAAATGAAATAAAAAAAAATTATTTCCCAATTGTCCACAACTTCCAAGTTTTCATCCGTAAATACCTAGGTACTTTCTCAGTCTAACACCATCCATCGTTATCCAACATAACGCTTTAATTTCAGAAGCAACAAAACGAAGATTAAGTTGTAAAAGCTAAGCAAGTAAGTTGGAAGTTGCTTTACAATGGGCGCAGATGACAGGCCCCCTTAAGTACACGGCACTGTCCTGAAATGCAAACTAACAAAAAACTGAAGACTAGCATATCTGCCGTCAACCAACATTTGGCATGAAATTAAAATAATTTCATATCATACCAGTATCCTCAAAAACAAAACGTTTTTCATTATATAAGACCCAAACACTTAACCAATAAATCTTGTTATTTAAAATTATGATTCGGAAGTAAAAAGATTTATTTATTCCTGCCTGATCAACTAAGACAAAAAAAGTTCACCTTTTGTAACTCAAGAAATTCCTGTTTGGTCCCCCAAAAAAAATATAACCTGTCTGGTCACCCTTTAAAACTACGACCACTATACAAACCGTTTTGACCAAAACAAGAATTCGAGAAGTTATGTTAACAGAAAGGAAATAATCTTTTACGAAAAATTAAATTATTTAAAAAAAAGAAGCAAAATTTGGAAATATTTTTACCAATTACCCCCGCCTAGCATTTATATTTAGTTGAAAGTCTCTCTTAAATTCACTGACCAATTTTCGGCCTCAAAATGACATTACTTAAGAAATTCCTAAACTTTACAAATAAACTAAAAAAACAAAAAAAAACTTATATCTATATCTGTCTCAGTTAAACATTTCTTTTGTGGTATTATATCTAGTTGGGCTTCAAATTCATTTTCTCTGTATTCAATCTGGAGTAGGCAAAACTTCTCAAGGCTCAAACATAAATGTTTGCTCTCCAATGGCCATGACCAAGCTATGACCTGAACGCAGAAAAAATACAGAAAAAAATAATTGTGAACCAGAAAACTTTAATTGATAGAAATACCCGTAGGTCATTTTTAAAAAATGCACTCCAAAGCCCAACGCTGTATTTTCTACCAAAAAAATTTGACCAGTCACGAAACACAACTAGACAACTAAACCAAAGACCTAAAAACCGTCTTTCAAAAAAAAATACCCCAAAAAAAAATGTCAACTGGACTTTTGGCATTGATCTTCAGCCAAGGTGTCACTCTAGGGATTTTAGCCTTGTGTTTCCTAACCTCCCGAGCCGACACTAGTAGTAGTACCCTCCTCTGGTGTTAAATGCCATCAACAGTTACCATCAAAAAAAAACAAGAAAAGAAAATGACAAAGCAAAATAAACTCATTTTCCTTTTCTTTCATTACTAATTAATACTTTCAACTAAACAAAGCTACCAGCTGTTAAGCTATATTATTTAAAACAACTCAGCCAAGAAAAATTTGTGCGAAACCCTGTAAAAATATTCCAACTTCCAAGTAGTGATATCCCACAAAAAATTAAAATCACCAAAAAAAAACTTGTTGACCTAAATAAATTGACTGTACTAAAAAATAATCTGTGAAACAATTTCTATCTTATCACAAGCAGGAAATAATAACATATTAGTAGTAGGCAACCTACAGAAAAAAAATTGTTAGAAAAAACACAGTACCTATGTCATATATTTAAAACATAAAATAGACCATGTCTGGAGGTCCATCCACCTATAAATCAACAAAAAAAAAATTGAAGTAAATTTACATTGCTGTATTCATTTTTCTTTAAAAAAATTAAAACATGTTTTTCCTACAAAAAACTTTAAAGAATTAAGAACATGATTTGGACTCCGTTCAATAAAAACTCCCATGTTTTTTTATCCACTTATTCTTCCTTAAGACATAAAAATGAATATTTTATTTTCCAAGAAAAACTTGTGAAGATAAGCTAACAAAAAAACTATGAGAATCACTAAAACAACAAAACGAGTTCCGAATCAACCAATATTACCAAAAAAAATATTTAAAAAGTGTTATTTCCGAAAACCAATGATCTTTTCATTAAAAAAAATTGATTGGGTATCAAAAAACACCGACAGCCACTGAAAGCTTTTAACCTGGCTTTGGATGTACCACAAAAAAAAATCTTTTTAAAAAAAATTAAAAAAAAAAGTTTTTTCTTTCAATAGAACAAAAAAATTACATCAGATGTTAAAAAACTAGCCAAAACACACGTTGGGCGCCAATTTGTGGCCTATTAAAATGCGTTGTGTGGCATTTGTGGCAGCTTAAAGACGTTGCCGCCTTTGTGACACTGAAACCCACTGAATAATTAAACAAATATCTGGAAGCAGAACTGTATTTTCCAGCTAGGTAAAACATTGATATGCCCGGTAACTTTTATACAGTGGAGAAGGGGGGGTTCAGAAAGAAGAAAATTTTAAGTGCGCCACATTATTTAATACCAATGTTTTACAAAGAAGATCTTAGATAAAATACAGTTCAACCCAAACGTTGTAGCTAAACAATGAAATTCTACCTACTTCCGAGGCTTCCAGAGTATTTGTGTAATAAAAAAACCAAAAAAAAATTGACTAGTAAACAAAATAAAATTTAAAAGATTCCCAAATTAATCAAAATGACAAAACTAGAAGCACTTTACAGGTAGATGGACTCCTTTAACAGGTCATAGTGTACCTACATCTGAGTCAGTAGTGTGAGACTCGGTTATATAAATGATTGTTTAAAAAAATACACTTCCACAATCGTTCCATCATAGGGGAGATCTGGACCAAATATCTGCTGTCATCATTCTACGTTGGGTAAAATGAGACAGACAGCAACCCAGTCCGAGATCCACCCCATAAGGTAAAAATGTGTAAAGAAACCGCTAAAACATGTAATCTCATCTCTCTTTTGTCTCCGCAAAGTTGGTCACTGGGTTGTACAAATAACGCAAAGATTTAGTTCATCTTGTTTGTTTTCACAGGAGGATGAAAATGAAATTGATTAAAATACAAAAAAAAAATATTGAAATCTGAGAAAAATACTTGAAACATGAAATATAAATCAACGAAATTGGTGGGAACGAGTCAGCGCCAAAATAACTGCAAGAGCAATTTCACAATAAAATTTAGCTTAATAATACCGCAAAATTGGGGTTATGACGTCATACCTTGACCTTACGTTTACAAGATTTTCAAAAGTTGTACTTAAAAAAAATTATATGGAAATTATAGCAACAAAATTATATAAAAAGATTATATAAAGAGATTATATATGGAAAAAAATTATAGTTATGGCTTGCTCCTACCTTGGTCCTGCAATTATTTAATTGTTAGTTTGGTGTTTTATTCAACCTGGAAGTGGTGTTGTTTTCCTCCTGCTACATAGATCTCAGTTCTGCCCGCGCCTCCCCTAATGCCCGCTTAGCACATCACGCTAGGGCAGCACATGGGTCTTGAATGTTGGTTCTTGCCCGAGCGAAAACCCTGTGGAAAATGAAATGTTTCAGTTTCCTGGAGAACCCCATGTCGACTCAATAAAATACGGCAGATTTAAACAGATGAACTAAAATAACCCTACGTACCTTTCCCAGGGTTACAACTGGCTCGTCCGGCTTCCCACCAGCGTCCAGCACCGCTGTCGATGGAATGGACAGGGCTGTAGACAAAGGAGAAAAACAATATATAGTTTTTATCCAACACGTGGTTAAAGGAAAAATATAAAAACGCCAAAAATTCCCCACGTCTTTTGTCAGAAAAAAAGTACATTTCACACGAAAAATAATTACAATTTGGGAGGCAAATATTATCTTGAAGAGTCCTCAAATAATAAAAAAATAATAAAAATAAAATCGAACTTACCAATGCTCTTCCCCGTACAAATGGCGTAGGCCGACTTAAAATCCCCTCAAAAGGGTATGAGCGTCACTTTAGATTTCGCCTAAACACGACGGACTCACTTCTACGGTTTCTGGGATATCTCCTGCAATTCGCTGCAGTGCCAAAAACCAAAAACAAAGGCGATCCCAGAAACTGTTGTCGACCCAGCCAAAATTTGTTAGCCACAGACCAGGCAGAACTCAAAAAATGAAGTGGCCGGAAACCGTTTTTCAAATGTGGTGGGGAGTGGGGATAGTAACACGAGACTGGAAGAAAAGACCCGCGGTTTTCAAACTAACCAATGAGGGAATACAGCAATAGTTCCATACCGGTATGTAGGGGCCAGCACCGACCAAGGGGACATTGAAAGTATGTAAAACGTGCATTGAGGTGTTGTCGGATCTATTTCGACGGTTGAAATTTTTATAACAAGGACATCGAGAAACCCTCCATACATAGTCCGAACATTTGCCTACCGGACTGTAAGAAGCTCAGCATTGAAACCATCAACTGTAAAATCAATTACTGAAGACCAGGGCATGCATCAAACCCAGGAATATTCGAACACTCAACCAATTCCCATATGAGTAAAGCTATACTGAGCGCAGAATTTAGTTGCACTTCAGTTACAGTCTTAGTCAAAAGTTTCCTTCGCTCTTTATAAATGTTTTCTCTAATATTCATATGGTTTAACGCCATTTTTGTAAAACATTTTTACAGTAACAAAGTTGTCTCTGAACCTGAACCCAAAAATATACACTGAACTACTACTTACAGACACAAGAGTGTTCAGATGTTAAGTTACACGATTTCGTTTATTCTTTTAGTCTTGGTTTTTATCCCTCGTTTATCTCCCATTTACAAAAGTGCATAACTCGTATTTATTTTATCTTCTCCTCATCAAATTAATAAAGATATCAAAGGGGCGGGGCCTCGGTTGTTACTGGTCAACCCAAATATGTTTTCGTACTATCAAAACTAGTTAATCCGTGAAGGATATGAGGTTCGGATTGTCCCAATATCCTCGAAAATAAACGTAAGGGAATGAAATGTTCATCTAAATGTTTCCTTCCTGTTACTGAATCCATTTGTGATGCGGCAACGCCGCCATTCCCCAGCATAACAGCTGTTTAACTTTATGAACGTCAAGTAAACGACGAAACCACAGAAATAAACAAAACAAACAAAAGTTTTAATGTGATTTTCCCGAAACCTGTGATCCTAAATTCCAATTACGATGTCCAGATAATGCGATGTGCGTAGTGTCCACAGTAATTCGATGGAATGCCTCCTTTTAAGGTAACTTCCTAGACACTATATAACCTCCAAACCTAGCTCTATAAAATACCCTTAATTCGTGTACAGAAAGATGAGTCGAAGAGCCTTGATTATTTACCTAAATAAACAAATATGTAACGTTGTCTTAAACGTAAAAATGACACGTTACAATTTTTGATGTAGATCACGTTTTTTATTTTTTTACCGAACAAGTTGAACCTAACAAACGTTATACTGATAGTTATTTGAATTTTCACAGAAGACTTTTTTATTTTTTTTGTTTAAATAAAAATGACATAATAGCAATTAATAAGAAAGTGTTACAAATATGGGCTACCACAAAAACTACCTACAAATATTAACTCAAGCGTTTTATTCAAGTGCAACATTTAAAAAATAACACAACACTTAACCAAAATAACACAAAATTATTCCGTGACACAAACGTCATAGACAGTCGTCTCTATGACACCACAAATTACAAATTAAACATTGAACCCAGAGTTCACCTTTGCGGTCTTCAGAAAACCTTCTTTTGTCTAGGCATATCATCAATATCGAAGTTTTCAATGGCTGGCATAAACTGCGTTTCGTCATCTTCACTTTCAGAATATTCATTTGATTGCCGCTTTCTATTGTTCTTCGATGCTTTATACGAGATCTTTTCTAACAAACGTAAATTTTAGTACCCGTGAATTTAAAATCGTGGCTAATCGGTTAAAAAGAAGATTTTGTTTCTCTCATATTTTTCCGTGGATAGCTCGAAAGTTTGACCTCACAGTGGTCCAAGATCTAATGGCTACATAATAAGTGTTGACAGTTAACTGTTTCGTCCTTATGGGACTCAGGACACTGATTGGTCAATGTGACACCCTTGCGAAGTTTATCTGACCGTTTTGTTTCTCATCCTACGTCTATAGTCAGAAAACCCTCACAATTTACGCCATCTACCCAGATACAAGAGAAACTAGAACAAGAGCAGGCGAGTATAAACTGCTATATATATATATATCGATCGATGAAAAGAAAAGGAAACCATCCGTGACCTACGACAGCACTTCTGCCTTTCAGGCCAGATCAACGCTGATTAGCGTTTTTACCCACCTTCAGACATAAGCGTCAAGCCGCGAAATTTTTAAGTCAAATATACTGATAAACGTAAATTTTAGTATCCGTTAATTTAAAACCAAGTAAGTTACTTTTTTTAACTGGTTTAATATTTTGTGTGGTTTTGGTATATCCTTGGTACTCACATTGGAAGTGGCAATCAGTCTTTTGTGCGGCATTCTAAAACAAAGCGCACCATTTCAAATTATGCTACAAATATGGGCTAGCCCATATTAGAAATAAACTATAAAAAATTAAACTCCGCTATACCAGTCTCAAGCCTGGGGTCCCATTGCACTAACGGGAAAGGAGGAGAGGGGGGCGTAACAACCTCGTAAAAAAAACAGGGTTCATCTGGCCCGGATGATAGCACCCTATAAGGGCTCCTGCCTAGGATCACAGGTGAGAAGATGCTGCCTTGTAGTACCGGCGTTGGAATCGTCAAAGGCTAGGGAAGAAAACCTCGATCAAAAATCACCTGGTCTTCCAGGTTGGGGGTTGGGGCATCAGACTAACTCTCTGATACCAGGAAAAAACGTACACTGATAAAAAAACCCAATTAAACGCCTCGGAAAGAAAAGAAAAACCTAAGACGAACCAAGCAAAGACACAGGAATATGATTTTTGGTACATGGAACGTGCAAGGAATGGGTCGAAAAGTTAATGAAATAGTGCAGCAGAATGAAGGTAGACCTTGCTGTACTAACAGAAACGAAAAAGAAAGACCATATATGACCAGTTCTATAGCGGAGTGGCAAAAGAAAAACATGCTAAACAAGGAGTATCTATTTTGGTCAACAAAAGATTTAGAAAATTTATCACCAACTGGGAAGCAGTAAATGTAAGGCTAATTAAAATGAATATAACAATAAAAGGAATGAGACTTACGATTTTTGGAATCTATGCGTATAATGACGATGCAAGTTTAGCCGTGCAAGACAATTTTTTTGAACAAATACACAATGAAATATCAGCAGTATGTACATCTAGAGAAATTGTCATATTGGGAGATTTAAATAGTAGAACCGGTAACAGAGTTAATGATCTAATAGTTGGCCAACATGGAGAAAATATTCCTAATGAGAATGGAAACCTGCTAATTACAGTATAAAGCAATTAGACTAAAAATCCAAAACGGTTTTTTCAACATAAGGAAATACACAAATATACCTGGACAAACCCTCACAAAACCTGAAATCCGTCAGATTATCTTATCACTAAACAAAAGACAAAAATAAAAATTCAAAATGTCAGAACAAAGCGTGGATCAACATGCGGAAGTGATCACTATTTTCTGGAGTCCAAAATTATCTTTCCTTATCAAGGCCGAAGCCTGCATCAACAACATCTTGATGATACAGTGATTGAAGAAATTGATCACTGTAAATATAATCTACCAAGCCTAGAACATGACAGCGTAAAAAACTTATACAAAAAGAGACTGAACGAAAAACTTAATACAAGTTCATGTGAAACCCCAGATGAGGAATATTATTACATTAAGCATCCATCATGCTGCAAAAGAAGCATTAGTGAAAGAAACTTCTAAAAGAAGAAAACCATACTGGTGGGATGCTGAGATTGAAAGAGGAATAAAGGAAAAAAGGATATTATATCACACCTACTTATCTCAAAAGACAAATAGAAGCAGATAAGAATACAAAATCGCGCAATCAAAGGTGAGAAGAATGATCAGTGATAAGAAAAATCTTTCGTGGACGCAAAAGTGCCAGAAAATAGATTCTTCCTTAGGAGGTAGGAGAAGTACCGAAAGCTGGAAAACTATAAGATCGATTAAAAAAGAAACATGCATAGAAATCATTTCACCAATACCAGACAAAGAATGGGATAAACATTTTAAAAAACTTTTAACTGAAGATAGAGCAGAATTCAAGGAAGAAGAAAGAGATAATATAATTAGAACGATGGGATCTCCAGTACCCCTCACAATCTCTGAGGTCAAAAACGTGTGCACAACCTTAAAAAGCGGTAAATCTGCCGGACCCGGAAATATCCCAGCTGAACTTATTAAATATGGCACTGAAGAACTGTTTTGGAGATTACGGAATCTTTTCCAAAAATATTTAAATGGAACTGTAGTACCAAGTGGAAAACGTCATATATATCCACAATACACAAAAAAGGACGGAAACATATATGTGACAATTATAGAGGTATATCTGTGACTAGTACGCTAAGCAGAATATACGGCAAAATAATAAGAAATAAAGTGGAAAGCGAATATAAAGACATGGAGGCATAAGAACAAGCCGGTTTTAGGGCGGGTAGCTCGACTTCTGATCATCTCTTTTGTATAACCCAAGTTATTGAAAAGAAAATGGCATACGGACAAGAGCTACATCTGCTTTACGTCGATTTGCAGAAGGCATATGATAGTATACCACTAAATCTACTTTGGAAAGCGTTGGAAAACACAAACATAAGCATACAACTAATTAAGGCCATCAAAGAGTTATGCAATAGTAAGGCAAAAGTTAAAATAAAAGCAAAACTAACCAAAGGCTTTCAAGTAAATAAAGGTCTTAAACAAGGTTGCTGTATCTCGCCTACGCTCTTCAAGATATACTTGGAACAAGTCCTTAAAGTATGGAAGGGAAGATGCCAAAACATGGGAATTCCGTTGGACGAAACCACCTTGTATACTTTATGTTTCGCCGATGATCAGATAGTAGTGGCTCAGGATTATGACGACCTCGAATATATGACACGAAAACTAATAGAAGAGTACAATAAGTGGGGACTAGAGGTTAATCTCAATAAGACAGAGTATATGTGTATCGGTGGAATGAAACATGATCTAATCTTAAATACCGGGCAGCGAATTCAGTCAGCAGACAGCTGACGGAACACTAGACAAAGCTATAAAAGATCGAAACGTACAAGGAAGAAAAGCAATCACTTTATTAAATGGAATAATTTGGGACCAAAGTATATCAAAACATAACAAAAAGCTTATATATAACACTATTGTAAAAAGTATTATTACATACGGCTCAGAAGTATAGCCAATCAAGGATAGAACAGAAAAAATGCTTTCCGCTACGGAGATGGACTATTGGAGAAGAGCAGCAGGGAAATCATAAAGAGAAGAAGTTACAAATCAAAGAATAAGAGAAATTATGACAGTGAGTGAACGTACTTTAGAGGATGATATAAGAACAAAACAACTGGTGTGGTACGGACATGTACAAAGGATGAATGATGAAAGACTACCTAAACAAATACTACAATAGAAACCAACTGGCCGAAGAAAACGAGGACAGCCATGAGAAGCTGGAGAGAAGGAATAGACAGTGAAATAAGAATAAGAGGCCTAGATGATGAATTATGGGCAAACAGAAACGAGTGGAGATTGGGTATCGGAAGACGTAGAACGTTGTGAAACCGATTAATATATATTTATAAACATAAATATTTTATAACTTATATCTGTGCAAATTTAAAAACAAAATCTAAAAGTACAAACTCTTTGCTGTATCTTGATCGTTAAAAATCAAATTTACTCGCAAAAACCACTTAGTTTCAACAGCAAATCTACAACACTGCAAAATTTATAAACATCGCAGAAACTGAATCACACAGAAAAAAAAAACTACGCTTATGAAAAGAAAAAACCAGTCACCTATAGGCGGTTACGAATACTAAAGCACATGTAACTGACACGTTTACCAATAATAGACGTCTAGAAGGTGTCGAAAATAACACTGTAGCCCATATTCCAAGCCTGGCCCATAATTATACCTTCTCCTCAAATATTATTATCACACTATACTGGCAGGCATTGGCCTATCTCGACAAAAAAAATGCCCCATTTTCCCCCCCTCCCCACAATTTTTTTGCAGGGATGGCAGATTCTAAAATATAAAATGAATTCCTTGTTTTATTTAGGAAATTTTTGATCTTTTGATTTTTACATTTTTTTGTATTTTTAACCGTTTTCAAGAAACAATACAAAAATTGATAATTTGTACCGAGATAAATGACATTTAAAATAGTCACTAGTGAATTACATTTAATTTTATGCCGCCAAACTTCAGGTGGTGGACTTTATAAAATATTCTAGGAAAAAAAGTTAATATAGACAAATGCCCGAAAATACATAGATTTTAATATACATTAATATACTTTATTATACTTATGTTATTATATGGTATGTCAATTTTGAAGAATCAACTGTCAGTTTTCAATGTGAATGTGTCAAAATAGTGCCAGGCACAATTAAAGCTATATTTCAATAATTATCTATTAAGGACGTAGCTTAGCCTCAATCAGATTAAAAATAGTCCAGTGGTGTCTGAAGGATTACCTTAACAAATAATATTTAAAAAAAACGTACTAAACAGTAAACATTATTTAACTAACTTAAAACCTTATTATTAATTTGATAATTTTTCAATTATTACTTATCATAAATTATCAATAAACCTTAAAAGAAATTCACCAAAAATTTGAATACTAACTAGAAATTAATACACGGTATGTATGCGTTTGTATTCGTCTTCAAACGAGGACGCGTAGGGCGGCTGCCACTGCGCTTAACTGGACCCAAATTCTGTGCACCGTAGATGTTTTGTCGCATTCTAATTAAGAAATATAGAAAGAGAGGACGAAATGAATAGACATAAAATTTTATAGTAAACAGAATCTGGGCACCTCTATAAACTTAGCATTACCACTTCGAATTGGATATTCACAATACTTGCATTAATTGTCGTAAATTTGTCGCGAAAGAAAAAAATTCTCGCACCACCCGTTTGCCTAGAAAGGGGTTGTAATGCTAAGTTTAGTCAAGGCCAACACAAAAATAGAGGCCACGACCCTGAAAAAATCAGCTGTTCTCCCGGGCCTGAATTTTACATTGGGTCTTATGGGAGGTCAGATGTTTTTTTATGATATTTTCAAAATGGCACTACCGATTTCCGCAAAATTTCAGTGAAATATTCTCAGATACCATCCCGATATTCCACCAAAGGTTTGTAAGGAAGCAACATGATTAAAAGGTTAAAACCTTCAAGATTTAGCATTCCTTATTTTGAATTCAAATTACCCGCCATGTACCACATGCCAACTGTTATATTTGACATGTATTTGACTTTGTCATATGTGATTGTCACATTCGCTTCTGCTTTAAACTTAATTTTTGTGTGAGCTAATGAAGCGGCTATGAAAAATTAGGGCTTACTATACATTAAAAAAAAATTGTTCTGCCAGAATAAAGTAAAAACAATCTCAAAAACGGCTTGATTTAACAAAAAATCAAATATCCATGAACCATCATTCCAACTTCAAAATTTTAAAGACAATCAGCTGTGTCGTAACGTGACCATCAAAAAAAATCAGCCCCAGATGTGACGTCAACAAAGTGGAGGATCGTGGCCCGTCCATTTTGATAGCCCTGGTTGAGTCTCAAAAAACAATTTATGAAATAGTTGTCGTAAATTTGTCGTGAAAACAAATTTTTTCTCGCGCCACCCGTTTTCCTGAAAAGAAGGTGTAATGCTAAGTTGAGTCTCAACTTAGAACTACCATCCTAGAAAAAATGAAAACTTTCAAAAACAAATCTATGAAATAATTGTCGTAAATTTGTCGTGAAAACAAAAATATTCCCGCGCTACCCGTTTTCCTGAAAAGAGGGTGTGATGCTAAGTTGAGTCCATTGTCTTCCATACCCTACGGGTGTAACGGTTCACTTCTTTTGAGTCTTATATTTGTTTTTGGTAAACAAGAGGTGTTCATTTCTAGTTTTATTGTAAACATCTTAGGCATTTTTCAGCAAACTTATTTGGAGTAAAACATCGAAGGCTAAGGTAGATTTATAGCCCGTCATAGTGGTTTAGGAAAGATTTACCTTTGTTTTTTGGCTTTCTTGCGAGAATCCAAGAATCGTGTTCTGGTGGTGATATTTCTTAGTACCTTCCGAAAGTTTCACATTCATTTTCGATCAGGAAAATCAGGAAAATATAACCTCTCTGTAACGAAATATTTTTGTTTATTTTTCCAAAGATGTTTGACATTTGTGCTAGCCAATTTCGATTCGAGTTGGAACTCGACGGACCGGCACAGCGAGTGCAGATTCGGTCACAGAGCGGCACGGGCACAGTGGACTGTTTGCGCTCACTATATTTAAGAGACTCTTAAACATTGGAAAAACTATTTTTGTGCAGTAATTTTAGTTTTCCAAGACGTTTTACAGGTTGTTCCATGTTTGTCGATAGGGAGAGAGACTGTTTTAAGGATTTCAGCAGGTTGGTGATGGAGATATTAAATTCAATAACAACGGATTACTGGTCACCTCATGTTGGGGTTAACCGGATAAAAGGCCCAAGCATTTTCTCCGTCGAGAGTAGTTTGCTCCGTGCCACAAATAATTTTGGCAACAGTGACAGAAAGTGACAAGCGTCCTTTTCATCTTTTGCCTGAGAAAAACGCGGTAGACGAAAATCAGAAAATTGATTTTCCGCGAGTGTGGTTAGCCAAATAACATCTAGGTAAGCGTAATTTGTTAGTTTTATGCCTTTCTACTAGTAGAGTTATGGGTTTGGCGGGGTCGGTCGTATTTTCCGAATTAGAGTTATTCTTCTGACACCCCTCCCTTTGGTATTCTAGGCTTTCAAGTTTGGGGCTCCTTTTGTTGGACTGTGCGAACACCTGCTACTTCAAAACCCTCACATCACCTGCATTTTGGGCACTCTGCATTTTTACCAAACTACCAGATGAACTGGTGAACTCAGAAAACCTCACAAGAATCGTGTTCGTCCTTACTGCTGTAACCTGACAAAATCCGCATAAGCACCCTGACCTAACCTAAAGAACTCAATCGGCGAAGCTGGTGGTGGCCTGAGATTTTGTGATATCCTCAGGTATTTAAAACCTGCCTCCAGGTACGTGCAACTACCCTTTATATCAACCTGATTCATTGAAGATTAAAATGTCAGGTGAAAAACCAAAAATTGATATAACTGCTGTGTAGCAAATAAGAGATTTTACATAATTTAGTTATTGATAATTAGATAGGGACTGGCCAGAAATTTATAAATAGGTTAGGAGTTACTTGGAGTATCAACTTTCCTAAAGTTTATTACATGCAAGTTTTTTTTAAAGAGCTGTTTTACTTGTTTGCAACCCCCATTTCCTTTGCTAAGAGTGATACTTAGCTGGCGCCCTTTTCTTGCCAGTAAATTTATTAAGTTTTAAGAGCAACCCTCTCCGAACCAATGACCTGCTCACCGACTAAGAGCTGCCGTGCCAGATTTAACAAAATCTGAATCTGAACTTAGTGATACACATGGTATTAGCCCTAAGAGGGTAGGGTTAAGTGTTACACAATTTTGGCGCGCAACGTAGAGGCATTTTTTTGGGTATTTTGAAATAAGTATTATCAAAAATTAGTAATCATTTTGTTGGAAAAAACAGGCATAGTTGGTTTGGTGAGTTTTTTTAGATTCTTGTTCCGGGTTGACAAGTTCCCGTTTTACCTTTCCCCTTCCTGCAAACAAGTAAACATTTTGTTGGTACATTTTAACTAAAGATTTTTTCTGATTTTTCTTTGGGCTTGGGTTAGGTACTTCCTCTTAGAGTTCATAATTTTTTTAAAACAAATAAAAAATAAATCTGGGTAGGTAATTAATAAATAAAATATCTTAGCATAAAGTAAGCCCCAAACTAAATTTGGGTAGAAACAAAAAATTATAATAAGAGTTCAGGCAAATAATGAAAAATTTATGTTTTGTGTTTTTTTTTGTTAAATGGTTGTGAAGAGTCATAAATAAAATAAAACAGAAGAAAGGAAATTAAATAGGTACAGATAAATTTTTTAAACTGTTTTTTGTTGTGAATTGTGGATTGTAATGTAATTTTTATATTTTACATTTTTTGTGCAAGATTTTAAATTAAAACAGAGTAGGTAAGCGCCTTCCGAGAGTAAATATTTATATAAAGTTATACTGGTCGAGTCATTGTCCATTAAAAAAAAATTATTAGTCTTATTTTTTTTGTAAAAATACAGTTTGAGTCAAAATAAAAAAAGAAACAAAAATTATTTTGGGATAAGGAAGTTATACAGGGTGAGCCAAATATTATCAGCGAAAAATAATTTTAATGTCATTTGAAATTATATTGTGTTTGTGTTAAATTGTACTTAGAGTAACGTGTGAACTTTGCTGGTAAATTTGGAAGTCCTCACATTATACAGGGTGAATCTGAAGGTTGATATTAGGGCATCGAATAGTTACAGATATATTACTATTTTTTTTGTTAAATTTATACAGAGCGGTATATTGGGTGCGAATAATCCTACTAGTTACCATTATAGAAATATTATTTTAAAGCAAAGTAATCATTCATAAGAACATTCAATTTTTTTACATTTATGCTGAACTATAAAAAGAAAACAAGTGTATACCTGAATTGTATTATCTAAATTATTATCATTATTTACCACCTAAACTAAAAAAAAAAAAATCTTTTTTATTGTTTTTTTGCAGGATAATAATTTCTTTTACCTTTTGGGTGGTTTTTTTTGTGCAAACGGTTAAATTATTTTTTTTATATCTATAAAGAAGGATACTGATAACTTAGTAGCTCAGCTATTTGAACTAGTATAACTGAGTTCATCCAGAAATTTTTGAAGATTTCATGAAATGAAAAAAAAAATTTTAATAATTTTTTTTAGATTTTTTTGCACTATTTAAATTTTTTATTCTTCTTGGTACTTGCATTTTTTGCGCGGACATTTAAATTAATTTTTTTAATTAATTATAACTTTGTAGCTCTGCTGTGTGGACTGGTGTCACTGAGTTCATCCGGAAATTTTGGAAGGTTTCAAAAAAAAACTAAAGGAAATTTTTTAAAATTTTTTTTGTAAACTTTTTTTGCACTATTAAAATTTTTTATTCTTCTAGGTATTTACATTTTTTGTGTGACCTTTAAAATAAATTTTTATTTTTTTTATAGCTTCATAGCGCTGCTATTTAAACTAGTGTAACTGAGGTCATCCTACCTTTTTGGAAGGTTTCGAGAGAAAATAAGTAATAAGAAAAAAAAAATAAGTGATAAAAATTTTAATAATTTTTGGCGTTTGTTATAATAAAAATAGATACTAACCTGTACATATATCATCTGGGAAACTACAACTACTTCGGGCATTGAATTTGTTTGTAAAAATGTTTATTTCTGTTTTAATTAAAGAGAAGTTCTGCCGCGAATTTTTTAAGTTTTCTAAACAATTTTGTTTGAGTTTCGAAACATTTTAAAGACTTGTGAAGATATAAAGGAGAAAATATTTTTTATTATTTTCTAAATATTAAATGAATAAATTTGGATAAAATTTTTGAATTTAAATAAATTTGGATCAGTTTCGGATTTTCAAAAAAAATGCATTACGAAGATTTTAATATAGATCCTAATCATTTAAGAGTTGCGGAACTCAATTATGAGTTAGGTTTGCGAGGTTTAGGTGCAGCAGAGAGGGCGGACGTCACAACTAGAAGGCGATATTTACGAAGATGCTTTAAAATGGATTTGGAGAGTGCAGGCAAGACCTATACTGGGGAGGGTTTTGATTTTGCTAGTGAAAAGGCAGCTATTGATGTTAGTGCAGCTTTGCTTAAGGAAGAGGTTCACAATTTTGACGGGGTTAATAGGGAAGTATATAGGCGAGTTACTAGTTGGTTTAGACATATTTTGGGAAGAATTAGTCGTATACCAACCACTGGCGAAGGTGTCGAAGAGGAACAAGTCCAATATAGGACAGATTCTTTAATTTCTCTGTCGGTGTTACAGGAAGATTTTGATGATATGCATCAGCGATATATAGGGGCAGGGGCTGAAGCCCGCGACGGTTTACTTTTGGATAATGCTGCTGAAGCAGCTACTGTGCGTTCTTTTAGGGCTGAGTTGATTTCTAAATGGGGAGTTACTTTTGACGGAAAAACGGATAAAAACCAGGTTATCGATTTTCTGCTGAGGGTGGATGAACTTCGAGTAGCGAGGGGTTGCAGCCTCGAAGATTTATATACCGGTGCGGTTGAACTTTTTACCAGTACTGCGTTGGAATGGTTTAGATCCAACAAAAGAATGCAAAGGTTTACAGACTGGAACTCTTTGGTTAAGGCTTTGAGGAGAGACTTTTTGCCTCGAGATTTTGACAAAAACCAAAAAATAAAAATTCAACTTCGAAAGCAATTACCTACTGAGCCAGTAGTCATTTATATTTCTATTATGGAGAATTTATTTAATTCCTTGGGCGAACCTCCTAGTACCCAAGAAAGGTTAAAAGTAATTCGCAAGAATCTTTTGGACAGTTATCATCCCATGCTAACTTTTGAAGAGATCCCAAATTTGAATGTCCTGAGAGAAAAGTGTATGGCGTTGGAAGAGGCTGGTTTGAATACAAGGAGAGGTGGCAATGTTCATGCGTTTAGCTCCGAGGTAAATGAACATTTTCCTAGTACTAGTCAACCAGTTTGTGCGGGCTGTTCCTGTGCTCATCAGTGTTCTGCCTTGGGCACCACCTCAGCTTCATCGGCATTTAGGTCTAATGAGTCTAGGGCTCCCTTTTATAGACCTAATTATCCAAAGGTCGGTAATTCGTCGAATCACAACGCTTCTAGGGTAGAAAATGGGGGACATGGGCAAGGTCGTTCTTCCTACCAGTCTTTACCTGGGGCATCTTCATTAGCGTGTTTTGTCTGTGGTCTTAAGGGACATAAAGCTGCTTTTTGTAGAAAGAGAGCTACAGTTAGTAATTCAGCCCAGCAAAATTCAAGATCAGCAAATCAGAGTTCGCACCGTCAGCAGTCACCTGGTAATGTGAGACCTGAAACAGTTCCAAGGCGTGAACCTACTTGTTTTGGATGTGGTCGTGTGGGTGTAATTAAACCCAACTGTCCAGTGTGTAAATCAAAAAACGGTGCAAGAGGCAATCAATAGGCGTTGCTACTCGTGCATATAAGAAGCCCTATAGTTCTTTATTAAATGCAGATTGGCGGGATTGGAAGCAAAAGGTTCGTGAGTTTTTTACATCTACACAACCTGTTGCTGATATTTGTCCTTCTTTTGTTCCTCAAGCAAATGATACTAGGCCGTATGTTCAGATACATATTTTAGGCAGGCCTTTTGTTGCTTTGGTGGACAGCGGCGCTAGCCATTCGGTGATTGGTAAACCTGGAGGGATAATTTTAGATATTTTAGAAACTAATGTGTTGCCTTCTGCAAGTGAAAAACATATCAGAACCGCAGATGGTTCCTTGCATGTCGTGGATGGATATGTAGAGACTCCTGTCGAGTTGGAAGGTGTTGTAAAATTAATTAAATTCTTAGTAGTACCTAGTTTATCACATGGTATAATTTTGGGGTCAGATTTTGGACGGCAGTTTTCATTAAAGTTGGACTTCGGAACGGATTGCTATGCTGTTGGTGACAACCCGGATATTTCAATGGCATTTGCCTTGAGTAACGGCACGGTGTTTGAAGTTTCGAATGTCTGTTCAAAAGCTGAATTGAGTCCTGAACAGTTGGCGAGTCTGGATAAAGTGATAAAGAAATTCGAGACTTTGTCTTCTACAACTTTGGGTAGAACAAATAAAATAATTCATGAAATTGATACGGGTGATGCAGCTCCGATTAAACAGAGACATCATGTAATGAGTCCATATAGGTTAAAAATCCTAAATGAAGAATTGGATAAGATGTTGGAACAAAAAGTAGTTAGGCCTTCAAATAGCCCTTGGGCTAGCCCTGTTTTGATAGTCGAGAAGTCAGACGGTTCTCCAAGGTTTTGTTTTGACGGTCGCAAATTGAACGCTGTAACTAAGAAATCAGCTTATCCTTTACCGCTGATAGATCAAGTTCTTGGTAGGTTGAGCAATGCAAGATTTTTAAGTAGTATAGATTTAAAGTCTGCGTTTTGGCAAATACCTCTATCGCCTGAATCTTGTGAGAAAACTGCATTTGTAGTGCCTGGGAGAGGTCTTTTTGAATTTCAGGTGATGCCATTTGGGCTTTGTAACTCGGTAGCTACTCAACAGAAATTGATGGATAGTGTTTTGGGACCAGAATTTGAGCCATACGTCATGGTCTATCTCGATGATATCATCTGCGTAACACCGACTTTTGAACTTCACGTAAGAATCCTTGAAAAAATCTTTGAAAAATTATCCGCTGCAAATTTAACAATTAACTTTAAAAAATGTAACTTTATGAGAGATCAAATTAAGTATCTTGGCTTTGTAGTTGACGCTCAGGGATTAAGAACTGATTTTGATAAAATTAGAGCTATGGTCGAATTTCCTGTTCCCCGGACAGCTACTGAAATAAAGCGTTTCATGGGACTTTGTAGCTGGTACAGAAGGTTTGTCAAAGATTTTAGTACTTTGGTAGCTCCAATCAACAACTTATTGAAGGGTAAACGTAAATCTCAGAGAATCGTGTGGAATGAGGAAGCTGATCAAGCCTTTACTAAGATAAAAGAGGCGTTAGTTAGTGCTCCTGTATTGGTGTCACCAGATTTTTCTAAAGAGTTTGTTGTACAATGTGATGCATCGGATGTTGGAGTCGGTGCAGTTCTAACACAAAAAGTGGACAGTCAGGATGTAGTAATAGCATTTGGATCCCGTTCTTTGTCAGCTACAGAACGTAAGATGACCACAACTGAGAAAGAATTGGCCGCCATTTTGTTTGCCGTGGAGAAATTTAGGGGTTATATTGATGGAGTTCACTTTAAGGTGATAACTGACCATTCCTCGTTGTTGTGGCTTTCAAATCTTAAGAATCCTACTGGTAGGTTGGCTAGGTGGGCCATGAAACTGAGTTCATATGATATGGAGATACTTCATAGAAAGGGTGCTCTTAATGTTGTACCAGACGCATTATCTAGAGCTCCAGTCGATCCTCCAGATGAAAACTTATTAAGTTCCGATGTGTGTGTAATCGAAGTAATTCCACCAGATGCTTTGCAAGACCCTTGGTATTTGAGAATGGTCACAAGTGTAGAGGAAAACCCCGAAAAGTATCCTGATTTTATTGTGGAGGATGGTAAACTATTAAAGCATGTGCCTTCTGAATTGGTTGTTCGTACGAATTTTCCTGAATGGAAGCTCGTTGTTCCTAGAAATCAGAGATTAGCGGTGTTTAAAGAGTGCCACGATGACACGATGGCTGCGCATTTGGGAATTTATAAAACTTTAAATCGTGTAAAGGAACTGAATTACTGGCCACGCATGTTACAGGATGTGAGAAAGTATGTCAAAAACTGTCATATATGCAATGCCCAAAAAGTGAGTTCTCAGGCTCGTCCTGGTTTTATGGGAAAACAAAAGAAACTAGAATTTCCTTGGCAATATCTTAGTATTGATCTTGTGGGTCCGTTACCGCGATCCAAGAAGGGTAACTGTTGGATACTTTGTATTTCAGATGTATTTTCCAAATTTTGTATTTTGAGACCTTTATCGAAAGCTGTGGGTAGAAAAGTCACTGAAATAGTAGAAAACCAAGTATTTTTATTGTTCGGAGTTCCTCAAATGGTTGCCAGTTTATTGATCAGAAGTTTCGCTCTATGATAGCCAGTTACGGTATTAAACTTCACTATAATGCGAATTATCATCCACAGGTAAATCAAGTGGAAAGAGTCAATAGAACTCTGGAAACGGCGATAAGATCCTATATTAAGGGTGTGGATCATCGAGTTTGGGATGAAGAGCTTTTTAAAATCGAGTTTGCATTAAATACTTCCGTTCATGAAGCTACAGGCTTTGTTCCGTCTTACTTAAACTTTGGACGATATGTGCCTTCGCATGGTTCTTTCTATGGTAGAATAGATGATCTGGAAGAATTTAGTATTAACGATTTAAGTCGTAGAATTGCGAAGAAATGGATAAAATTCCCCAGAACTACCTTCAAGTTCGAAAGAGTTTAGATGATGCCTATAAGAAAAATCTGAGACACTACAATCTTCGGAAACGAGACCCGGATATTTATCATGTTAATGACCGAGTTTGGAAAAGAAATTTTGTGTTATCGAATAAGGCTAATAATTTTTCTGCTAAGCTAGCTCCGAAGTATAAGTTATGCATAGTAAACAAGGTGATAGGAAAATTAGTTTATGAGTTAAGAGACGAAAGTGGTAAGATTCTTGGAAAATTCCATGTCAAAGATTTAAAGCGTTACACTGGTGATAACCTAGAGGATTTTAGTGAGTGAATCGAGGGGTATGTTTGAATGAGAATGAATGAGGTTGCGCAACCACAAGAGATAGTAATAGATGAGTGAACAAGAGAGAATGTTAGGTAGTTTATAGTTGTTAGATTTTGAGATATTAAGGTAAAAAATATTTTACTACATAAAATATTTTTTACTAGGAAAAGGGGGTGTGTAACGGTTCACTTCTTTTGAGTCTTATATTTGTTTTTGGTAAACAAGAGGTGTTCATTTCTAGTTTTATTGTGAACATCTTAGGCATTTTTCAGCAAACTTATTTGGAGTAAAACATCGAAGGCTAAGGTAGATTTATAGCCCGTCATAGTGGTTTAGGAAAGATTTACCTTTGTTTTTTGGCTTTCTTGCGAGAATCCAAGAATCGTGTTCTGGTGGTGATATTTCTTAGTACCTTCCGAAAGTTTCACATTCATTTTCGATCAGGAAAATCAGGAAAATATAACCTCTCTGTAACGAAATATTTTTGTTTATTTTTCCAAAGATGTTTGACATTTGTGCTAGCCAATTTCGATTCGAGTTGGAACTCGACGGACCGGCACAGCGAGTGCAGATTCGGTCACAGAGCGGCACGGGCACAGTGGACTGTTTGCGCTCACTATATTTAAGAGACTCTTAAACATTGGAAAAACTATTTTTGTGCAGTAATTTTAGTTTTCCAAGACGTTTTACAGGTTGTTCCATGTTTGTCGATAGGGAGAGAGACTGTTTTAAGGATTTCAGCAGGTTGGTGATGGAGATATTAAATTCAATAACAACGGATTACTGGTCACCTCATGTTGGGGTTAACCGGATAAAAGGCCCAAGCATTTTCTCCGTCGAGAGTAGTTTGCTCCGTGCCACAAATAATTTTGGCAACAGTGACAGAAAGTGACAAGCGTCCTTTTCATTTTTTGCCTGAGAAAAACGCGGTAGACGAAAATCAGAAAATTGATTTTCCGCGAGTGTGGTTAGCCAAATAACATCTAGGTAAGCGTAATTTGTTAGTTTTATGCCTTTCTACTAGTAGAGTTATGGGTTTGGCGGGGTCGGTCGTATTTTCCGAATTAGAGTTATTCTTCTGACACCCCTCCCTTTGGTATTCTAGGCTTTCAAGTTTGGGGCTCCTTTTGTTGGACTGTGCGAACACCTGCTACTTCAAAACCCTCACATCACCTGCATTTTGGGCACTCTGCATTTTTACCAAACTACCAGATGAACTGGTGAACTCAGAAAACCTCACAAGAATCGTGTTCGTCCTTACTGCTGTAACCTGACAAAATCCGCATAAGCACCCTGACCTAACCTAAAGAACTCAATCGGCGAAGCTGGTGGTGGCCTGAGATTTTGTGATATCCTCAGGTATTTAAAACCTGCCTCCAGGTACGTGCAACTACCCTTTATATCAACCTGATTCATTGAAGATTAAAATGTCAGGTGAAAAACCAAAAATTGATATAACTGCTGTGTAGCAAATAAGAGATTTTACATAATTTAGTTATTGATAATTAGATAGGGACTGGCCAGAAATTTATAAATAGGTAGGAGTTACTTGGAGTATCAACTTTCCTAAAGTTTATTACATGCAAGTTTTTTTTAAAGAGCTGTTTTACTTGTTTGCAACCCCCATTTCCTTTGCTAAGAGTGATACTTAGCTGGCGCCCTTTTCTTGCCAGTAAATTTATTAAGTTTTAAGAGCAACCCTCTCCGAACCAATGACCTGCTCACCGACTAAGAGCTGCCGTGCCAGATTTAACAAAATCTGAATCTGAACTTAGTGATACACATGGTATTAGCCCTAAGAGGGTAGGGTTAAGTGTTACACGGGTAGACCCGGCATGGGCCTAAATTGCCATTATATCAAGCTTTTATAGCAATTGACCGCATATAGGTAAGAATTTAATGAGCAAGACAGGGATAAAAATAGAATTTCGATTTGGTAAGTCAGGACACATGCAACATCGCGAAAATATTTCTATTGGCTTGTCTTAGATAAAAAAGGTCAGTGGCGGCTCCAAAAAAATTTTTGAGTGCCACTAGCATTTTTTTATCAACGGTTTTCTATCTTTGCATAATAAATAATTCATGAATACTTACTTGTGTATACTGTGTTTACAAAATTCTCTTCAGTAAAAAAAAGAGTAAAAAGAATTTGTTAGCATGCTAAGTGCAGTGGATGTATTAAAATTATTGTTTTCATCTTAGAACTTTTCAAATGTTGTACCTTCCAGGTAAAATATTTTCTTTCTTTGAACAAGTGACTTCTTCAACTCTTCTCTTCTTGGGTGGACTACAAGTTATGCTGGAGTCAGATGAAATTTCGGAACTAAAAATTTCAGTTCGGGATGGGACAACTAAGCGCCGCCAACTGGGTGCCGGGCCAACTCGGCGCCGACAACAGGGCTCCGCGCCAGGCCTAATGGGCGCCGGGCCAACTTGGCGCCGGACTACTTTTTTTTCGATAAAATGTGCAGATAAAAAACAAACAAAATGTGTAATTTATACAAAAATTTCAAAATCTAATAAGTCGAGTGTTGAAATTTGGTAGGTGTAGTGTTCTGGTAACCTGGTAAATATACTATTTACGTTTTTTATTTCAAGAATGGCGGAATCAAAATGGTGGATTTCTTTATTTTTAAACCGATGTGTCTCAAACTTGAAAGTTTGCAGTATTTGAGATCACTTAATACAGTTTTATCCTCAAACTTGAAAAAAATTAAATGGCGGATTTTCTTATTTATGCACTAATATTTATCAAATAAAGAACTTGGCAGTGTTTCAAGTCGCTGAATAAGATTTTTGACTCAAACTCATAAAAAAATCAAAATGGCGGATTCAAAATGGCGGATCTCTTTATTTTTAAACCGATTTGTCTCAATCTTGAAAGTTTGCAGTGCTTGAAAGCACTTAATTTCAAATGACGGATGGAAAATGGCGCATTTTTTTATTTATCCACCGATATGTATCAAATATAGAAATTGGCGCTGATTATGATTTTTTACTCAAACTCATAAATAATTTAAAATGGCGGATCCAAAATGGTGGACTTTGCTGATTATCATTTTTGACTTAAACTCATAAAAAAATCAAAATGGCGAATCCAACATGACAGAATTTATTTACTAACCGATTTGTCTTAACCTTAAAATATTACATTTCTTTCTTTAAACTTGAGTCATATTTTGTATTAAGCTATAAATTTGAGCCAAAAATCACAATCAGCGGCTTTAAACACCGCCAAGTTTTAAATTTGATAGATATCGATTCATAAATTAAAAAGTCTGCCATTTGCAAGTGTGAGTCACAAATTGTATTAAGTGACCTTAAGCACTGCAAACTTTCAAGTTTGAGACATTTCAGACAAATCCGTTAAAAAATAAAGAAATCCACCATTTTGGATCCGCCATTTTTAATTTTTTGTGAGTTTGAGTCAAAAATCATAATTAGCAAAATAAAAGACCGCCAAGTTCTATATTTGATACATATCGGTGCATAAATAAGAAAATCCGCCATTTTAGATCCGCCATTTTAATTTTTTTAAGTTTTAGGGTAAAACTGTATTAGGTGATCTCAAGCACCGCAAAACTTTAAGTTTGAGACAAATCGGTTTAAAAATGAAGAAATCCGCCATTTTGTATCCGTTATTTTGAGTTTTTCATGAGTTTAAGTCAAAAATCGTAATCAGTGACTTGAAACACCGCCAAGTTATATATTTAATAAATATCGATGCATAAATAAAAAAATCCGCCATTTTGGATCCGCCATTTTAATTTTTTTAAGTTTTAGAATAAAACTGTATAAACTAATCCCAAGCACTTCAAACTTTCACGTTTAAGACAAATTGGTTTAAAAAATAAAGAAATCCGCCATTTTGGATCCGCCATTTTGAGTTTTTCTTGAGTTTGAGTCAAAAATCGTAATCAGCGACTTGAGAAACCGCCAAGTTCTATATTTAATAAATATCGATGCATAAATAAGAAAGTCCGCCATTTTGGATCCGCCATTTTAATTTTTTAAAGTTTTAGTTTAAAACTGTATTAAGTGATCTCGAGCACTGCAAACTTTCAAGTTTGAGACAAATCCGTTTAAAAATAAAGAAATGCACGATTTTGGATCCGCCATTTTGAATTTTTTAAGAGTTTGAGTCAAAAATTATAATCAGCGACTTAAAACACCGCCAAGTTCCATATTTGATACATATCGATGCATAAATAAGAAAGTCCGCCATTTTGGATCCGCAATTTGAATTTTTTTAAGTTTGAGGGTAAACCTGTATTAAGTGATCTCAAGCAGATTTTATAAAAATTACGTGTTTATGTCCGTTTGACTGATTTTTAATCTGTATGTTGTCTAAGACTGTTTTAAATGTTTTTAAAAAAAATTTTTTGTGTGTTCCAGTTTTTCATTTGTTTCAAAGATGATTCTTAACGGTCTACCAGACCACTTGATAATGGTTTTTTAAAAACCGAAACGCGTCGTGATTAGACAATAAAATATTTGTGAAGTAAGCAGGA
This sequence comes from Aspidapion aeneum, assembly GCA_963576565.1. Classification (NCBI taxonomy): domain Eukaryota; kingdom Metazoa; phylum Arthropoda; class Insecta; order Coleoptera; family Brentidae; genus Aspidapion; species Aspidapion aeneum. The sequence goes on from OY755045.1 coordinate 55,494,102, forward strand.
CTTTTCGTTTCTTCTCCTTTAACAATGTATTAAGTGATCCCAAACACTTCAAACTTTCAAGTTTGAGACAAATCGGTTTAAAAATAAATAAATCCGCCATTTTGGATCCGCCATTCTTGTAATCAAAAACGTAAATTCTATTTTATCAGGTTACCAGAACTCTAGACCTACCAAAATACTCGACTTAATCGATTTAATTTCAAGAATATTACGTAAAGGATTTTTTAAAGATGTTTTTGCATAAATAATAATATATCTATTTTGTTTTTCATCTGCATATTTTATCAAGAAAAAATATTTTAGTCCAGCGCCCAGTTGGCCCGGCGTCCAGTTGGCCCGGCTTCCACTTGGCCCGGCGTCCAGTTGGCCCGGCGCCCAGTTGGTCAGCCGCCTAGTTGGCCCGCCGCCCAGTAGGTGGCGCCGAGTTGGCGGCGCCCAGTTGTCCTAGACTGCAACATATTTCAGGACAAATTATTATTAAAAAATAATCTTATAAGTGCGGGGAAGTGACACTTTCTGAATTAAAATGTGTGAGGGTAAAATCGCACGGTCGTAGAAAAAACTATCTATTGTGACGCTAATGAACTTTCTCGTTTTTTACTAAAAACTATCCGTCAAACGACTTACCCATGAAATGTTGTTTTTTCATCGATTTTTTTTCTTCTTTTGCACAAAAAACAATTTTGCACTATGGATGAACTCAAATAGTTACTTCTAAACTTGTTTTTAAACATTTTTAAGATTTCTTTTTGTAATATTCTCGCACGAAATTCAAAAAAAAAACATTTCCGTACTTAGACAACATTGTCTATCAGTTTTCCCTGTATAAAACGACAAGCAGGTTGAATCACTCAAAATACGGCAGGTGGATTAAAATTAGCCAGCTACCTTTCTGTCGCACTTATCCCGTCAGAGTGAAAGAGATAAAAGTACCCATATATTATCTAGGGTATTATTAGCATGCAAAATCAGCCTATCTTTGTCCGTTTCACATGTTCGATAATATCTATCTCTTTTTTTATTGTAAAAGAAATACCCGCCCATAGAAACCAAATTGGATAGGGTCCACAAAAAATGCCTTGTCTTTCCGTCTTTATACAACTCAATGGTTGAGTCTCAACTTAGCCCTACCATCCCAGAAAAAAATAAAATTGTGAAAAACTAATCTATGGAATAATAGTCATAAATTTAGTGTAAAAACAAAAATTTTCTCGCGCCACCCGTTTTCCTGAAAAGGGGTGGTAATGCTGTTACCACTTAAGAACTGGATATTCCCAATAAATGCATGAATTGTCGTAAATTTGTCGTGAAAAAAAAATTTGTCGCGTCATCCATTTTCCCGGAAACGGGCAGTGAGCAATTTTTGCAAAACTTGCGAAGATATATATGTGATGATGTTTAACCTTTTCGCGCAATTGTACATTTTTCATGAAACAATTATTATGTTACGTCCCGCTTTGTGGTGTATCGTTGCTCGCTGTTTTCAACTATCAAGCAAGCCGGATTTTGCGCTGTTTTACGCCAACCAGACCCTCCCCCCTTGCACACAAGGCATTTTGCTAAAGACAACCTCCTAGTTGTGTAGCTTAATGTATTTTATTCCAGGCAAAAGTTGTCACCAACAAAGTCGAGAAGCCCTCCCTACCTTACTAGGTATTTTTTTGAAATTTTTATAAAGAATACTTTTTTGGTAATTGATCAATAAAAATGATACTGAAATACATATATATAGCCGTTAGTTTTATTTTGTCCAAAAACATCAAAAGATCCACATTCCAATATGAAAGAAACACAAATATCTACTGATTTATCATAAGTAGTTATACCGGGTGGGCCAAAAAAAACCGGACAATTTTTTTTTATTATAACTTTTGATGGGACAAACTGCACTTGGCAAAGAATTAATCAGAGTTTTGACTAAATTTATTCTTTTGTCCGCCATCTCACAATCCAAGATGGCGGACGATATTAAATTGGACCCTTCAAAGATGATCGTTTATTCTTGTGTTGCGAACATCTTTTATTTATTTTTTTAAATTAGTAAAAAAGCTGCATTCTTGCCATGTAGGGGAGAGTGGGGCAAAGTGGAATGAAATTTCGTTTTTTCTAAATAAATCCAACTTTAATGAACATTTTTAAAAAGATACGTTAAAAGATGGTTCAACATTTCAAAAAAAAAGGACATAAATACCAAAACTTAAATATATATATAGATATTTAAAAAATATATGTTTTTTGTTCCGCTTTACCCCACTTATGGGACAACCGGGAACGGTAGGTGGGGAAAAGTGGAATATATGCCAAATATATCAAATCGTTTATTCTTAATCCAAAATAATATATATTTTCCATCAACAATAAATGATTTAAAAGTTCTTGTTCCTGTTCAGTGGTAAAACATCTTTCAAATCTACCCAATCTTTTAGCAGAAGCCTCTAGAGCGTTGCAGTCAGTTTTCGCGCTCCGATATAATGTCGTTTGCAGTACGTTGGAAGTTGCCGCCGCTGCATGATAGCTCAGGGTGTGGCCAATTAAAATGCGTTGGGTGACATTTGTGGTAACTGAATACGTTGCCGCCATTTTGTGACACAAAAAAAATTACTGAATAATTAAACAAATATCTGGAAGCAGAACTGTAAAACATTGATATGCCCGGTAACTTTTATACAGTGGAGAAGAGGGGGTTCAAAATAAGAAAATTTTAAGTGCGCCACAGTGTTTTAATACCAATGTTTTACAAAGAAGATCTTAAATAAAATACAGTTCAATTTAAACGTTGTAGCCAAACAATGAAACTCTACCTACTTCCGAGGCTTCCAGAGTATTTGTGTATTTTAAAAAACCAAAAAACATTGACTAATAAACAAAATAAAATTCTAAAATGAATCGAAATGACACAAATAGAAAGTTCCTTATAAGTAGATGCACATTTGTGTACCTACATTTGAGTCAGTAGTGTGAGACTCCATTATATAAATGATTGTAAAAAAAACACTTCCAAAAATCATTCTGTCATAGGGGAGATCTGGACCAAATATCTGCTGTCATCATTCTACGTTGGGTAGAATGAGACAGACAGCAACCCAGTCCGAGATTTACCTCATGAGGTAAATCAATGTAAGGAAACCGCAAAAAAATATAACCTCATCTCTCTTTTGTCTCTGCAAAGTTGGTTCATTGGATTGTACAAATAACACAAAGATTTAGTTCATCTTGTATATTTTAAATGTGGGTTAGAAAATTAAGAATGGAAACATGAAATATGCTAAATAAAAAAAATTAAACAAGTTCGGGCAAAAATAGCAAGACACTCCAAATTTCACAAGAGAAATTGTCTTAAATGAATGAAATGGAGGAAAACAAGTCAACTTAGTAAATACTCCGCAAAATTTTGGTTATGACGTCATACCTTTACCTTGCGTTTACACAAAATGTTAAATTATACTATAAAATTTATGGAGAAAAATTATATAAAAAAAAAAATGGGTGCTTGCGTGAAATTGAAGAAAACTCCTATTTTGGTCCTTGATTATTTTATGGTTAAAGAAGAGGGTGTTTTGATTTGTAAACCTGGAAGCTTTCAAACATCCTCCCTGCAACTCCGGGTCCCTGTCCTGCTCGCGCCTTCCCTGGTGACCACCTATCACATGACGCTAGGACAGCACATGGTCCAAAAATGTGGTTGGATCTTGCCCGAGCGCAAAACCCTGTGGAAAATGAAATGTTTCAGTTTCCTGGAATTCGTCTATTTTGCACGAAGTTCCCCTACACCGAGTAACTTAAATCAAGAACCCCATGTCGACTCAATAAAATAAATTAGATTTAAACAGATGAACTAAAATAATCCTAACGTACCTTTCCCAGGGTTACAGTGCTACACCCGGCTTCACACCAGCGTCCAGCACAACTGTCCCGTCGATGGAATGGACAGGGCTGTAGACAAAGGAGAAAAACAATATATAGATTTTTTCCAAAACGTGGTTTTAAAAAAAAATTAAAAAAACTCCAAAAATTCCCCACGTCTCTTGTCGAAAAAGTACATTTCACACGAAAAACAATTACATTTTGGAAGGCAAATATTGTCTTGAAGAATTCAAAAAAAAAATAATAAAATAAATCAAACTTACCGCTCTTATTTCCCGTAGAAATGACGTAGGCTGCCTTAAATCCCTCTCCGAGGGTATGTAACCTCCAAACCTAGCTCTATAAAATACCCTTAATTTGTGTACAGAAAGACGAGTCGAAGAGCCTTGATTATTTACCTAAATAAAGAAATATGTAACGTTGCCTTAAACGTAAAAATGACACGTTACATAATCCCCCCTAACTTCAAGACGATTAACCTAAAAAGGTTAATCGGAGAGATCCGCTGCCGACTTAAGGTCTTTGGCATGCCAGCTCCCTGGTAGTACTTTACCCGATGGTTCCTGAAGCTCAAATATCCATGGAGAAATTTTATTCCTAATTACATAAGGACCAACGAATTTCGGTGCTAACTTCTTCGAGAAAAACTTCGCAGCATCTGACAACGCATAATTCTTCTTCCAAACACGCTGACCCACAACAAAGTTGGGTACCCTTGTACGCAAATTATACTGAACTACGTTTTTCTCTCCTGCCACCTCTAACCTTCTCTTAACATCAGCATAGAGCTTCCGGAAACCTTCGTTCTTACTTTCAGCTGCGGATTGTACACCATTCTCTTCAGATAACAAAACTGGGTTGGAGTAATCTTTTCCTGATAAACACATATTCCTACCAAAATTAACAAAGAAAGGAGACATCCTGGTTGTCTCATGGGTTGCAGTACGAATCGCGCAGGCAAGTTTATGTATTTGTTCGTCCCACTTCCTGTGGTTGTCTTTCACATAACAACATAACATGGTTTTTAACGTACGATTCATCCTTTCTGTTGGATTCGCTCTGGGGTGATAATACGGATTATACTGAATTTTAACCTGATAACTCTCAGCAAAACGCTTAAACTCGTTACTTTTGTACTAAGGGCCATTATCACAAAGTATCAATCCATTCTGGAACAAAACAGCAACACTGGATCAGGTACAACATCTTAGATTAGCTGGTCAGCAACAAACATGGTGAACGATCAGTAGATTCCAAACAGTACTGAAAGAATCAGTGCAACTTAATAACAACGATAACTTAAACTAAATGAGGGCAAAAGAAAATTGACAAATAAACCGAAAAGTATATAGAAATATATAATTTTAACACACATTGTTTGAAAACTACTACCTTAAGGTATATATTATATACACGCTTATGCAGAAATTTGTGGAGACAAAAAAAAATGTTTTAAGTTAACGTAAATAAATTAAGGGAGTCTCCAAACCGTTTCCTCCATAGTGTTAAACAAACACTAGGTACGCAGCAAGAGCTGAGTTTCCACATTGGCCATCTTTGAAACTAAGGGTGAACAGCAGACTCTGTATTGAATTTGGAAAGAAGCATCCAATTGCAGGTTTGCACAGCGACGGTAAGAAGACGTCGATTGTAGTGATGATGGCTGCTTGGCAGATCTAATGACTTTAATGGTGGAATAGCTGCTTGGTTGATTAAACTGTTTGTGGAAGAAATTTGTTGGTTGGTTGACAAAACTTTGCAATAGCTGACCTAAAAATAAAATAATTTTAATACAAGAAAACAATGTTTTCAATAACAATAAACCAACCTTATGTAAAACAAAATTAATTGTTTAAAAAAAAAATTTTTTTGATGTTATGATTGTTCGGATTTCATCCTCAATTTATTAGCTAAATAAGTTAGTTATTTATTTCTTTTAAAAAAATAAAGGTTTCTGCTAATTAAAAGCATTTTCTTTTACCTTAATTAAAATTATAGTACTATCTTTGTCCCACACATTGCTATAAATTATTATTTAATTTTGATATTTTCGCCCAAATAAATTCAAGGCCGCGCTCGACGCCGGACAAAAAACATTTTTTGTGGGGAATTCCGAGTTGCAATTTTTTGTGGTATATTCCTATTTCTTAAGGTGTTTCCCAAGGAATTTGTAAACAAACAATCTAAGCTGGGGATTCCGTTTTTGTTTTGATATTTATAAACACTTTTTTATAGGGTGTTTCCCGAACGCTTTATATACGTTTGTATTGGGTGTTATAAAAATTAAAAGTCGCTTTTCTAGTTACCTATTTAAGCCGTTAAAATGGCTAACGTAGGAAAAATCAAACAGCATAAAGTCTTACGGACAATGGCCTGTAACCAAATGATAGAACTAAAAGCTCTTGCTGATCGTATTGGTGAAAATGAGCACACAAAAAGGCAGTTTAAGTCTATGTGCATTCATTACGATCAAATTGAATCAGATTTTCGCAAAAATCATCAAAGCCTTTTAACTTTACTCGCGCTTTCAGAGGCTGATGAAGTCTTAACCGAGGAAGAATCAGTACGCACCAAAAACATTCAACTAAAGGTAGACCCCGTATAGAAATCCTAAACTTCATCAGACATAAAAAGTATTATACTGGGGCTTTCTTTCAAATTCGCAACAATGTTGCCAGTACTTTTATAACTTGTAATTTTCGATTCGGCTTACGTTTTGGATTGCTATACATGTACCTGTAATAGAATATGTTTACCATCCTATGTGAGAAAAGGTATTGTTTTCATAAAAAAAATTTTTGAGATTTTATCATTAATAATGTTTTTCTATACAATTTGATTTTAGGTTGTAAGTATAACCTATCATGTCTGTCTGTTTGCCTATATGCACATATGTATATAAATGTTTTTTTTAAAGTTTTATTATTTATGTTATCCAAATAATCAATCGGTAAATTTTTGTTTACATAGGTACCTAAACAAAATCATAAAACATTTGCTTTTTAAGTCCCTGTTTGTATAGATCTACGTGGCGGTTTAAATCCTTACCTATTTGGAATTAAAAGGAAAGTATAAATTAGAAATAATCAGCTAAAGTTGGTTTTTTTCGAAGATTGTTGATTGTCGATTTTTATAGAACGTACAACGATTAGCACAAAATTGCAGTTTTTGTGCAGTCAACCAACTTGAGTTTGTTTTTGCAGGAACACAAAATAACTAGCGGCTGTATCCTGTAATGCAAACCATTTTTTTTAACTGCACATGCGCACCTCTCTCTTTATCATCACATAAAATTATCTTCCTCTTACTAACTTGACACATGCTCGACCACAGCTGAGAGGGAGATAATTTTATGTGAGAAGAAAAAGTACGGTAGCGAATGCGCAGTTTAAAATATTGATTTGGTTTTCGGTTTTCTGAAAAAACGGGACTCCACGTAAGTGAAAAACATTCAACTAAAAGTAAGTTTAATTAAATTTCTTTGGTGTGAGGTTAGAGTTCATAAATAGTTTATTAGTTTTGTCTTCCTAGGTGGTATTTAAAAAGTTATTAAAACCAGATACTAAACTGCACTTTTAACTATTAATTATTGTTCTCACTACAAATGTTTTCGGTATAAAAATAACTCTTGCTTTTAGTCCAAATAAATTTCCCCTCTCTCTGGCCTCCCCTGGGCAACTCTGGAAAACTCAAAAAGCTTTTTGATTTGAATTTACGCGAAAATGGAACGTCGCAGAGAAAATCTTTCTTGACAAAAAAAAATTGTGTGTGCTTAAGACCACATGGCAGAACTGTAAACTTTAACAAGGCGAAATTAATAATACTGGCCTTCATCTGCATCATCATATTGTCAGTTAGTCGACTCGAGCCGACTTCACCCGAATGAGCGTTGCATAGCCGAGCCTAACGGCTCAGTTCAATTAAGTACTCACAAAAACTGCTAAACGCGCCTAAAGAAGTTTACACTTCAAAAATTCCTTTACAATTTTTCTTTAAAGGTTATAGCTCTAGACTTCCATGTATAGAAAATAGAGGGCACCAAAATTGACAAAAATCAGTTTTTTGCATTTTACGCAAAAACGGTAAGTCGTAGGGAAGGATTTTATTTAAGAGTCTTTACAATCAATCTCCATAGTCTATAGGTTTACAACGACATGTTTAGAAGGTCGATGGCGGCTAAGTTGTCAAAAATTGTGTTTTTATTATTTTACGCAGTCGTAGAAAGAAACTTTATAAACATAAAATGTTAAAGGACACAATTTTCTACATTCTTTCCTTTTGGGCAACAGGTTTACAACTACGTGTAGAACATATAGGGCGCCAAATTTGCAAAAATTATTTTTTTTATTTTATGCAAAAACGGTAGGTCCTAGAAAAAAACATTATCGACAAGAAATCTCCAGGACGCCATTCTCTACAATTCACCTATGTGAGTTACATCTCTATGATTTATGGTTTTTGCGTAAAACGCAAAAAAGTATATAATGGGCATTTTCGGCACCCTCTGTCTTTAACACATGTGGTTGTAGAGCTGTAAATTGTCATTGTCGCATTGTAGAGAATTGTGTCTTGATCATTTTATGTCAATAAAGTTTTTTTTTTATAACTTACCGTTTTTGCGTAAATTGCAAAAAACATAATTTTTGGAAATTTTCTTCTAAACGTGTGGTTGTAGACCTATAGACTATGGAGACCAATTGTAGGGAATCCTATGGGTAATATTTCTCATACATTAAATTTTGCACGACGACTTACGTTCTCGCGTAAAATGCAAAAAACTGATTCTTGTTCGCTATTATTCAGAAAAAAAATTAATAGCGGCAACCATGTAGACCAAACGTCACCCTTGCATCATTTATCGTTGCCTTTGAGAGGTTATCCGAATAAACGTGTGTTTTCGTTGTTTTTTTGCAATATTTATCACAAAATAAAGATTTTTTTTTATTAAATAACTTTAAAAATGCCTAAGAAGTGCATTCTGTGTGATAAAAGTGACGAGAAGTGGCTGGATTTATCATTTCACCGGTAAGTTTAAATCTCTTCCAGAAACCGTCATATTGTTTACGATTTGGTAAGACAGTGGTGTGGTTTATAACTTTTTTTACAAAATATTAGTGATTTATTTTACAAAGAAGTTTTAAGAAACATTATTTATTGTTACAAATTCCCTTATTTTCCGACCTCTAGTGCTTGGGTTTTTTTGGAAAAGTTTCTTAATTTATTCTGGCAATAATATATAACTTTAAAAAATATATTTCTTATGTAAACAACCATTTTCAATATGTAATGTTATGTTATGTCATGCTACTGTACAGTTATTAAACATTTTAAAAATATTCAAATTTATGAGTTTTCTAGGTTCCCCACTGATCCAAACAAGAGAGAGCTTTGGAGGGAGATTATTGACATTAATAAGGAAAAAATTCTGTCAAAATGTGCATGTCTTTGTTCTGACCACTTTGATCCTCAGTATGTTCGTTTAGCACCTACTGGTAGGCACTATCTTGTACCAAATGCCTTGCCCAAGAGTGAAAACTTTGAGTTTTTGTCTTCTAGGTAAGGAAGGTCTGGTGTTAAAGACTAGTTCAAATTAAGAAAACTACTTACTACTAGTGGTTAGTAGTTAAATATTCAACTATCTCTTTTTATTATAAAGTATACATAATATATTTTCACTGGTTGTTTTTGATGTTTGATCATCATGTAATGATGTAAAAAAGTAGTTTATAACTATAAGAAGAAAAAAGGTAGTACCTACTTTTACACAGAAAAAAAAATTAACTTACTTTTCACTTACTTACTGCATAGTCCCTGGTGATTAATTAAAAGAGAGCCTTGAGCGAGGGGTCATCAGCTTTCAACAGTACTGTACAAATTTCACAACAGGACCCGACAGTACCACGACAGGACCCAACAGTACACGACAGTACACGACAGTACCCAACAGTACTCGATAGTACACGACAGTACCCAACAGTACTCGACAGTACCACGACAGGACCCAACAGTACTCGACAGTACACGACAGGACCCAACAGTACTCGACAGTACACGACAGGACCCAACAGTACTCGACAGTACACGACAGTACCCAACAGTACTCGACAGTACACGACAGTACCCAACAGTACTCGACAGTACCACGACAGGACCCAACAGTACTCGACAGTACACGACAGTACCCAACAGTACTCGACAGTACACGACAGGACCCAACAGTACACGATAGGACCCAACAGTACACGATAGGACCCAACAGTACACGACAGTACTCGACACTATCCCCCAACCCCAACCAGTGGCGTAGATGCGATTTTTTTTTTTTTTTGGTCGCATGTTTTTTGAAGGGCGCGCTTTGTACCTCGCAACAGGACCCAACAGTACTCGACAGTACACGACAGTACCCAACAGGACTCGACAGTACACGACAGTACCCAACAGTACTCGACAGTACCACGACAGGACCCAACAGTACTCGACAGTACGCGACAGAACCCAACAGTACTCGACAGTACACGACAGGACCCAACAGTACTCGACAGTACACGACAGTACTCGACAGTACACGATAGGACCCAACAGGACACGACAGTACTCGACACTACCCCCCAACCCCAACCAGTGGCGTAGATGCGAAAAGACATGATGAGCTTTTTTTTTTTTGTTTTTTTTTTTTTTGGTCGCAAATTTTTTGAGCGCGCGCTTTGTCCCTGTCGGCCTTCCCCAAACATGATGACCTTTTTTTTTTTTTTTGGTCGCATGTTTTTTGAAGGGCGCGCTTTGTACCTCGCAACAGGACCCAACAGTACTCGACAGTACACGACAGTACCCAACAGTACTCGACAGTACCCAACAGTACTCAACAGGACCCAACAGTACACGTCAGGACCCAAGTCCTGTTGGACGCTGTACAAAATTTTAGGGTGCCGATGACCCCTCGGCCTTGAGTCAAATGGATTAAAATATTGTTCTTAATTCTTATATTTGCCAAATTTAATAATGTTTGTATATACAGGGTGTCCCATAACTTAGGGGCCATAGGCCAACAAGTGATAGAGGAGGTCATGTCTGATAAAAAACTTATAATGCATGAGTCAAAACTTTCTTTGTCGAGATACAGAGCATCAAAGTTGGCAATTTTAGCTTACACTACTACTATACTATAGTAGTGTGAGCTATAGTGATCCTAATTTTTTTGAGAAAAAAAAAGTTGCTCCGATTTCAAAAATTTTTCTATATCTTTGCGTTTCAGATGATTTTGAAACTTTTTTGTTTTGCCGTCTGTCTGTCTGTCGGTCTGTAACGACCAACGCGCATAACTCAAAAACCGCTTGTCCGATTTTAATGAAATTTGATACCTTGGCTGGATCTTGCGTCGAGATGGTCCCATTTAAAAATGAACAAAATCCACCGAGCACAAGCCAAATAAGAGGGTGTGTGATATCCAACGAAAGGTAATTTAGTCTGGAGTTAAACAAAATTAATTTTAGTTTAAAAAAAAGGGTGGGGGTAGATTAAAAAAATTAGAGATTAAGTGAAAATATGGCGTGTGTGATATCAAACGAAAGGTAATTGGGTCTGGAGTTAAACAAAATATATTTTAGTTTTTTTAACAAAGGGTGGGGGTAGATTTCAAAAATTAGAGTTTAACTTACAACATGGCTTGTGTGGTATCAAACGATAGGTAATTGAGTTTGGAGTTGAATAAAATATATTTAATTTTTTAGTTATATTAGCTCATCCGTACTCTACATCTATAGAACCTAGTGTGAGCTTAGGTGCCCATATATTAGCAGAGTATTTTTAACTTTTGTGATAATAACTTTTTTTAAAAACCCAGGAAAAATATGAAATTGGGTAGTCTTGTATTAGAACAAAAGCAATAAATTGAAATTAATTTAAAAAAATGAATTTGAAAAAAGTTAGTCAATTTTTTTAGAAAATACTTTTTTTTTGGTATACACTTTTATGAATGCCATATTAAATGCAATGTTTTTTAAATATTTTTTGTTAATAAAACAAGTCTCTAGCGAGACATAATAATGAAATATTATTGATATTTTTTAAAAGAGAAAGCAAAAATTAATTTAAAAAAAATATATTATTTTTTATACATTTTCGAGGTTATTTTGACAGCCTGTACCGCCTCCACTTGTAATATTATCAAAAAAAGGAGTACCACATTTTTTAATTACAATTAGCTGAGTATTCAGCTGGCTGTGACAGATTTTTTTTTGTATAACCCGTTTTCACCCACTCCTCTTTAAAAATCCTATGTCTTAAAAACAGATGTATGTTGACCCCATGTTATATAAACTTTTTTATAACCTCTATCACCTGCTGCACTATGGCCGCTAAGTTATGGGACACCCTGTATAATAATCACTTAATTATAAATAATATTTTTTTATTTTTATTTTATTTGGTAAATAAAATTTAAATAGATTTTTTTATGGAAATCAAAAGTATTTTGTTGATAAAACTGAATAAGTCATGTTTTTTAACATTTGCAAATGTAAAAAACACAGACTCATACCAAATATTTTCTAAAAAAACTAATTGCTAGAGTTTAATAAACTAATGAATGGATTTTGGTAAAATGCTCTGAATTTCGGGATTTGTGGATAATTTGCGTTATTTAGTTTTTTCTTCTAAAATTAATTTTAATATCTACAAAAAATCTTTACAGGTACATTTGAATTTTTTTAGTAAATGCAATTAATCATCTTGATTATTTAAAATTTGTGTCTAAATTATTTTTTTAGTTCCACTTCATTATCATCAGCCGTTGACACTCCCAAATCTGCAAATATCCGGCCTGATATCCAATTTGATGATTTGATTGAATTCCCTAACGGCTTAAAAGATAATACAATGCAAACTTGGTAAGTTTAACACTAGCATACAGCAGGAGGTGTAAAAGTTATGGTATATGTCATAAAAGTGATTAATATGGGCAAAAGTTTTGAAATATGGTATTTTTAAAATTTCTTATTTATAGACTATTCTTTCTACAATTCTCGGGACATTTTTGGGAGATACATAACTTTTATGTCTATTTTAAAAAGAAGCCTAAAATTACATAAAAAAACGTTGCTTTTTTTAATATGACAAAAGCAGACTACATGATTATGTGCGGAAAATACCCAAAACACTGGAACTGGATTAATTGAAGTTTTCAAATACATTACTTGTGCTTTGATAGTTGGTACAGGATCAGTTTTATATACAATTTTAGGGGGTTTCTTTACTTTTGGTCAGTACTGTTTGTTGGTACCTATTATGTGAAAGGTAAAATAAAAGCAAGGAGAAAAATATGGACCAATAAAAGAAAAAGTCTTAAATCTCACTACAAAATATAAATAAATATAAAGGGAAGGTCAGGTTTCTTATGTGCTGATGGATGTGAAATAAGTTAATCTAGATCCTAGGTAGTTGGATATTGATTATTTTTATGTATTAATAAAAAAACATAAGCCAATGAGTGCTTTTTATTTCGAGGAAAGAGTTTTGCTGATAAAATATAACAAAAAAATCTATATTATAAGTATAGGCTTTCCCATTTTTATAATTTGGGTGGTTTCAGGAACTTCTAGAGAAGATTGATGAAAAAATGACTACACCTTAGTGTGCTTTAATTTGAAGAGAATAATGATGGTAAACATCGCATATCAATATTATAAACATAGAAACCGAAAACACCCAAAAGTGTCGAAAATGCACCCTGTACACTAGGGGATCAAATAGACTCTTTAAATCCTGATGCAAAAATTTTGATAAATATCTCAAGGTCTGAGTATATAATTCGGAGTTTTTGACTTTTTTTAACAGAACAAATCTACTTACCGTAAAAAATTTACTAAGAGCAATGTATTACCAAGGTGAAAGAGTAAAAAGCTAAAAAAACACCTTTGACAATTTGAAATAAAAAGAAACCCTTTTACCTGTGTTTTAAATTTTAGGGATTAAAGTAACACTTTTCTATATCCAGAAAAAAATAATATAAATTAGATTTCTTATCTTTAGGGAAAAATAATAAAAATCAAAACTACGGATATTACCAGCTGTAAATAAGTTCTAATATTATAAATCGATAAAAATATTAATTCTGTAAAAAGAGTCATTTAAATAGAATGGCTGTACCGGTAATATTTTACACTTATTTAAATTTTATAATTTTGGGTGCAAAAATTTTATAGGAAAATGTCTATAATTTATTTTATTTTCAACAAAATCTGCACGCCCATGGTTTTTTCATCGATTTCTCTTTTATACCTATTACAGTGTTGCCTGCGAGGATTCGGCGAAATTTTCTAAGATTTCATGCATGATGAATGAATTTGCCTATTAAATAATGGGGATGCGTCTTCTAGGGTTCCTTGAATTTCTTTGGTACGCACACAGTTTCAATTTAATGCTTCTTATGTACGCGCTATTTTCGAAAATTTGGATGAAAGCCAAACGGGGTCAGAACCTCAAGGGGCGTCTTCTGCATCTCAGAGAAAATCATGCAATGTTAGACTCCCTAAGATTGAGATTCCGACCTTTTCAGGTGATCCAAAAACTTTTAGATATTTTCGAGACGTTTTTAAATCTCTTGTACACGAAAATTCTGATCTCGAAAATATTGAAAAATTTAACCACCTGCTTTCAGCTCTCTCAGTGCCACCTAAAGACCTGGTTCAGTGTACTCCTTTGGAAGCTGACCTATACTCAAACGCTTACCAATCATTAATGGATCGCTATGACGTCCCCAGACTTATAGCATTCGCGCATCTTAAAGCCATTGAAAACGCTCCTTACGTAACCAATTGTAAAGACGCAAAGTCACTTCGCACCCTAATTGATACTTTTTCTGAAAATCTATCTGCGCTAAAAAGCAGTTTCCTGTAAATGAGTGGGACTTCCTTCTATTTTATATGTTATCTAAGCACTTAGATGATGATACTATAACTCGTTTTGAATTCGAAGAAAATAAAAACAGCAAAATTATCCCCAAATTTGATTCTCTAAAGACATTTGTTCTTAATCAATGCAACGCCCTAGATGCCTAGAGTTTTCTACATCAGTCAATTCGAAATCAAATTATTATTCTAACCCGCAATATAGAAAATCCAAATCGCCTGCGCAAGCAGCCCATAATTTCAGTTCAAAACCGCGATCAAATTCTGTCTTTACCGCACCAAGTGCCTCTCGCTCGACTTAAAATAACAATTTTGTTCAGAATCCATGCACTTGCTGTGGTCATTTTGATCACACGATCTATAGATGCCAAGAATTTCATAATAAGTCTCCTCAAGATTGATTTAATTTTGTACGGCTTAAGGGTTGGTGGACCAACTGTTTGAGTCAAGGTCACCGCTATCAGGGGTGCAACTCTACCCATTTATGTCGTTTCTGCAACGATAAACACCACAGTCTTTTGCATCATGACCGCACTAATCAAAATATTGATCACTTTTCGCACTCGCAATCGAGTCCGCCGCAAGCCACACCGCCAAACCAAACCACTCAGCAACCCCCATTTTGTGGAGTAAGTTCTATTCCTACCAACAACACCCTCTTATCAACCGCTATAGCTGAAATTTCTGACAAATATGGTAATTATCATAAAGTAAGGCTTCTTTTAGACAGTGGCTCTCAGCTAACATACATTTCTGAAAATTGTGTTAATAGACTCGGATTAAAAAGGTTCGATTGTTCTATGTCTATTTATGGCTTAGGACAAATGAGTCAACACACATCAAAAGGAGGGGCTTTATGCACTCTTAAACCTGTGGCAAAAGATAACCCCATTTTTTCGATACACGCCATTGTAATGGCTGATCTTTGCCCAATGTTACCGATCGCTTCTTTTCAAAAAACTTCTTGGCCGCATATTTCTCAGCTCAAGTTATCAGACTTAAATTGGCATAAAACATCACCTATTGACCTACTCATAGGTGCGAATCTTTACCCCTATATTCTCCAACAGGGTCGTTTGTCAGGCCAACCTCACGAACCTGTAGCTTTAGAAACTTCATTTGGCTGGGTTCTCTCGGGAAACATTGAGCCGTCCATAAAAAATGTTAGCTTTTAATATTTTACGCACTCTCAAAGTTCTGGGAGCTAGAAGAGTTGCCAAGTATCTCTTGTCCTCTCCCGATGAAAAATTGTCTGAAGAAATATTCTCTAAAACGCATATTCGCACCGAATCTGGCCGTTATCAGGTTTCCTTACCGTTTAAGAATAAGTCAGAACCGCAATTTCAAAGAGATGAATCCCGAATTTCCCGCACGTCGATATTTCATGCTAGAAAAAAGATTATTATCAAATCCAGATATCTACGAAAAATATATTGACTTAATTCAAGAATATCTAGACTTGGATTTTATCGAGGAAGTACCTAGTAACTCCAACCCCTATACTTCTTACATAATTCCCCATCATTGCGTAACAAAGGGGGACTCTATACGCATAGTTTATGATGCTTCAGTGAAAACTACTATTCAACATACATCCCTAAATGATACCTTATTAGTAGTTCAAAAACTCCAACCTCGTAAAAATCTTATTAAAGTTCCGTCTCAATCCTGTGGTTTTTACATGTGATATCAAAGGCATGTTTAATCAAATTCTAATCACACCACCTCATAGGGACTTTCAGCGCATATTATGGCGTTTTTCGCCAAACGAGCCACTAAAGGAATACCGCTGGAAAAGAATGATCTTCGGTCTGTCTAGTTCGCGATTTATTGCTAATAGAGTGATTGTTCAATTGGCTGAAGATAAGAAATCTAACTACCCCCGAGCATATGAAGTTCTAAAATCCTCAATTTATATTGACGACTGTGTCACAGGCTGTTTTTCACTTTCTGAGGCTAAGCTGGTCCGTGACGACCTTATAAATTGTCCAAAAACAGGTGGGTTTGACTTAAGAAAATTTAGCAGCAATAAATTATCTTTTTTGTCTGATCTTCCCGAGTCGCATATTCAATCAGGTTCTCTTAATTTTGACGATGATTCTGCTACAATAAAAATTCTGGGTCTTCGATGGCAACCATCTAGTGATGTTTTTCACTATTCTATTCAAACCTCAGATAATAATTTGACTTGCATAAAAAGAGCAATATTAAGCCTTGTCGCACGCATTTTTGATCCAATCGAATTTCTCGCTCCTGTTACTTTATTCGCAAAACTGATTATCCAAACTCTCTGGATGGAGGGTTTAGACTGGGACTCTATCCCCTCTGCTGAAACAGTACAAGAACAATTACCCGCTTTATCACAAATTGAAATTCCCCGCCAAATGACGCTTATCAGCACAAAAACTCAGTGCGATCTAATAGGTTTTTGTGACGCTTCACAGCGTGCAATTTCTTGCGTAACATATCTCCGATTTTTTGATAAAATTACAGGCATGTTTCTGACATTTTTTGTAATGGGCAAAAGCAAAGTAGCTCCTATTAAAAAACAGTTATCTATACCCAGGTTAGAGCTCGAAGCCGCATTGATGGTGACCCAACTTATTACCTTATATTGGATAAAAAGTCCTTCCTATAAATTTAAAACATTTGTTGCGAATCGAGTCTCCCGAATTCAAGAAATTCTCCCTCCTTCCATTTTTTTATCACGTAGTATCAGAATCGAATCCCGCCGACTGTGCTTCGAGATCCCTTCTTCCGAATGAAATTTTAAACTGCAGTTTGTGGTTTAAGGGACCTCAATGGTTAAAAAGGTCTAAAGACGACTGGCCAAAATCTATAGATATTAAAGTAGATAAGGAGCTAATCTCCTGTGAAGAAAAAAACTATCTCTCTTTCGCCGCCTTTGTGGAAGACCCTAATTGCTTCGAAAAAAAATTTGTTTATTAAATTAAACAAATTTTCTTCACTGACAAAAATTTTAAGAATCGTTACTTATATACTACGTTTTATCAAACTTTTACGCCGTAAGAAAAATCCATCAGACTCTAACTTACCTAAAATTATTACTCTTCAAGAGTTACATAATTCTTTGTTCATGCTTATAAAATTCATTCAACACAAATCGTTTTCTGAAGATATTGCAAATCTTACCACTAAAAAGCTGCCTGTTAAAAATCTTCGAAAACTAGGTGCTTTTCTGGATGAAAATGGTTTACTTCGCGTCGGCGGGCGCCTAGTCAATTCAAAATTACATTATGACCAAAAACATTTTGCCGCGAGATCATCGCCTACCACTCTTGTTATTGAATATTAGCACAAGGTCTATCTGCATCCAGGAAAACACACCCTCCATTTCCTTCTTTTACAGCGTTTCTGGATTTTGTCTGCGCGACGCGCAATAAACTCAGTAGTTTTAAACTGCAGAAATTCTTGGATTCTTAACCCCAGGCCCTATAAGCCTGGTTCCATCGGTAACTTACCTACTCTTCGCGTATCTCAAATCAAACCCTTCAGTGTCGTGGGTATAGACTACGCAGGCTTTTTTACGACAGCTCTATCAAAAACCCGCAATCCCAAGACTTCAAAGTCTTATGTCTGCATTTTTAAATGTTTTGCAACCACTGCAACTCACCTAGAAATAGACTCGGATCTTACTTGTGAAGTTTTCTTGGCAGCACTACGAAGATTCACTTCGCGTCGTGGTAAAATTTGCAAAATATTCTCCGATAATGCAACTTGCTTTACGGCTGCGGAAAAACAGCTACGAGATATGTTCTCAGTCGAATCCCAACATATCGAATGGCATTTCCAGCCACCTTCTGAACCCCATTTTTCAGGCTTGGCAGAAGCAGGGGTAAAATCTTTTAAGACCCATCTCCATAGGATTATCAACGATCAAATTTTAACATTTGAGGAGCTTTATACTGTCATTGTGCAGATTGAGGCTCTTCTGAACAGTAGACCGCTTTGTCAAGTCTCTACAGACCCTCACGACTTTTCAGTGCTTACGCCTGGACACTTCTTGACCCTCGAACCTCTTTCTGCTTCACCCGATCATGATTTAACGCATCTTAAATTAAACCGCTTAGATAGGTGGCAGATGTTGCAGCGAATGCACCAGGACTTTTGGTCAAGGTGGAAAAACGAGTACCTGAACACATTACAACAAAAGGGCAAGTGGTTAGAACCTTCTTCTCCTTTACCCGAAGTTGGAACTCTAGTGCTAATTAAAGCAGATAATATTCGACCTTCTAACTGGCCATTAGGCCGAATTTCCGCGTTACATCCTGGCAAGGATAACATTTGTCGTGTAGCGACTGTGGTAACTAGTCTAGGGACTTTTAAGAGACCCCTAGTAAAATTATGCCCACTACCCTTTGCAAAATCTGAATGAAAGAAATTACTTTTTTGGGGGTGGAGCATGTTCGGATTTCATCCTCAATTTATTAGCTAAATAAGTTAGAATTTTTGGTTATTTTATTTCGTTTTATTATTTAAATTATAACTATAAAATTACGCCTAATAATATAAGAAACCTTTATTTCCCGCGCCGCGACTTTTATTTTAATTTTTCGTGTATCCAATGAAAGGACTAGAGCGAGCACAGGAAGAGCTCTCTGGTGGCGAAGAAATGCAACGTAAAACGGCGCAAGAAAGTGCGCATGAAACTGGGACTTGAGAAAAGAATGTCAAGCTAACCGCGCGCGGAGTGAAAATAAAACTTCAACATTCTAAGAAAAACTCCGTCTAAAAAGTGCCAAAACCATCTCTAAACCCAACCCGCAGTTTGTTCGACTCAGCATATGGACATTACAAGACTGGTAAGTGTGAGCTCTGTCCTCGCTATTTTTTTTCTATAATTAAAACGGTACGCAAATCTAAAATTGATACTTATCAGTTGGTAGTGGACCTATATGCTAGTTCAATGATTATATCTCATAAATAAGTTTTAGGTGAACTAAAGCTAGTTAGACGGCAAAGAACCTACAAAAGGTTGTCTAACCCAAAAAAACGTGTTTGCATAAAAAAACACAAATTTTAAAACAAAGACAAAAGCAAGAAATTACAAACACCAATTGAAATATTAAAATTAATTATTTCAAAACTTTAAAATATATTTATTTGACAATAATTTATAAAAAATTCAAATACTTTAAAACAAAATCAATTTACAATAAATAATTGACAATATTTGACGAAAAATTTAAGTTGGTTTATTGTTTTCATTGTAATTAAAAAACAACACAATAACTTTAAAACAAACATGGAATACTCTATTGAAACAAAAACAAATCATATAAAAATAGCTCATGCGATAGAAAGAATAACTGAAAAAAAATTACAAGAAAACAACAAAATGATACAAAAACTGAAATACAAGTTTTTATCATAGTTAAAATTTTAAATCAAATAGAACAGATAGAATAATCTCAAATGAAACAAATCCAAATAGATTTTTTTTTAGTAGAACAAATCCAAATATAATATTTTTTTCTAGAACAAATCAAAATATATTGATTCAATAAAGAACAAATCAAAATAATTCAATATAAAAGAAATCATAATATAAGTCAATATAGAACAAATCAAAATATAATTCAATATATAATAAATCAATAAAAAAAAAAAATAATGAACAAATATAAATAGAACAAATCCAGCCAGATGAATATACACATTTTCAAAATTACTTAGAATAAAGCTACTCCTAGAATTTTTCAAAGTTTTTCCGAATTTTCTCTCCAGAAACATTATCTTTTCTAATTTAAACTTTTCCTTCTTAGATCTTTTTCTACTAAATTTCGCTTTCAGTAAATAAGAAAAAATAACAATTTTCGTTTTTAGATTGATTTTTGGTGTGATTTTAGTATGTTTGAAAATGATAAGTTGGGTTTCCATTTTTTAACTAATTTGCATTTTATTTTACTTTCCAATTAATTGTAAGCTGGTTTTACACAATTTTCAAAAACTAAGAACAGCAGCAAACAAAGTAGGTTATTATTGATATCATTGTTTGAAAATTAGACATCTTTGCTTCAAAATACTTGACTTAATGTAAGCAAATGTTTTTAGACTTGACCAATTTAGGTTTTTATCGAATTTCATGCGCACATAGGTGGCGATAGATGATTTTAAAGTGCATGAATCAAAACAAACAAAATAAAATAATCTTAGTTGATAATAAAATTTTAAATAAAATTATCTTATTAAAAAAATTAAACAAAAATGACAGTTGATGGTTGCTTCAATCGACTCTTTTTGGTGTTATGAAAAGAAAAAAACTCTCTTGGGTGATGAACTCATTTCTTATTTTTCCAAAACTACTAAATAAGAACTACTTAGAGTCACAGCCGGCAAGGGCTTGCTTCAAAAATAAGAAAAAAATTAAAAAAAATATATACTTTAAAATATTTGTTATAATTTACTTCTTTTTTCAATTTAATGGGTTGACGAAAAAAACAAAAAGTGTCTTAAACGATAAGGTTCTTTAGATACTGCAAGACTTAAAATGAGCAAATAATTTTGAAACAATAAGAATAATAATAATAAATGAAATAATGCTTGCTCATATACGAAAAATAAACACCGATCTTAGAAAGACTAACTTTTACGATAAGTTTTTCCATAAACGATGAACTGGTGATTTAAAGGATTTTATTATTTACACAAAAAGTATACATAAATTACTTTTTGTTTATCGTTAATAGAGCCAATTATGTATAGGCCTTAGTAACAACAAAATTACTTAAAGATGATAATAGAAATAAAACTAATACAAAAATAATAATTTAGGTGTTCTTGATTAGTGCTATGCCTGTGCACTAGCATATCATTTTAATAATGACGTTATAGAGAATATTTTTATTTTATCGATTAACTAGGACAGCAAACAGAAAGGAACAAACTAACAAAAAAACAAAACATTTTTAGAAAAAGACAACACATTTTTGTAATTTGTCATAGTTATATAGTCATAGAAAAGTTCTACAAAAACAATTGTACTCATAGAGTAAAAGAGTGGAGATTTTTTAAAAAAAGTTGTTTAAGATAGTGGAGACTTAAAAAAAACTATCAAAATTTATCCTCAAAATGAAATTTACTTGGCTTAAATGGTACAGACTGTATTTAAAGTTCGTATAGTCGAATATTTCCATATAGAAGAAAAACATAAAAAATAAAATATTGTTTTATTGATAAACAATACAAAAATTCAAAAATAGTTTTAAAGAATCAAATGTTATTAATCTAAAACATATTGCCACGAGGGGGTTGTCGTGACTATTTGTGTGCGTGTTGCGCACAAATAAAGAGGATCGTAAGATAGTTTAAGGGTTTATTTAATACTAGTACAAAGATACTTACACACTAATCACTACTGTCTGGCCCAGTTTTCTAATACAAATATTATTCACTTGTAGGTCGGGTTCAGCTCTCGATCAGAATCTCTTTACTGTTTCTATACTTGCCTATTAAGAACTTAAGTACTTAGCGTACTCACTGAACTGAACCCCGACTATCCGTTCTTGATTGGTTTTATAGAAGCATGTGATAACAAACGTGTTTCAATCTTAAACATAAATCGTTTGCACCACATACTTCCTAGGTTGACGTCATAATACCTTTACATCAGGTCAACCAACCAAGTTCCGGATAGCATGCCCAAATTACATACATGACATATGCCCCTCTTCGAAGAAAACTGGACCCACAGTTTTAAACAAAATAATGTAAAATCTGATTTAAGCAAAAAGAAAAGAATAAAAATTAACAATTTAACAATCCAATCGACAAATTAATAAATTAACCAAATAATACTCTGATTCGCGCAGCTTTACTTGCTCTTGGATCTTCTTTCTTCTTCATGACTAGTTACTGGTTAATGTTACCGCAGTCTTGCTATGTCAACGGAGATTGCGGGTTGCATGCTGCCTTATTCTTCCTCGACGTTTGCAGATCGCTCTGTAGCCATTGCCCATTTACTATTTGCTTATCGCCATAAATACTCTTCATCTAAAATTAGTTTCATTGGAAGATTTTGCTTCGGATTGCTAGGTTGTCGTATTGATTACCTTTGACAAATTGGAGGGTTGAAGTTGACTCCCCCCGCTAGATACGTTTCTGGTCTGGTGTATATGGTTTGTTATGAGCTTGCGATAGGTTGACGATTGGCTATCTGTGCTTGAGCATGATGCTATCCGGTCAGCTTTGCTCACCCGCGTATCCGTCGATTGCATAACTTTGGTTAAACATAGGCCGCTTTGCTTGACCTTTAGAGATATGGCTTAGACATCATACACATACAGTCTTCATTAGATTCTTCTCTTCTGGACTCGGAGCAAGTTAGGCTGGCGAATCTAAAACATATATTACGAGAGTTCATTAGACAAAAATTATTAATGTTAATAAACATTTGATTTCATTTAAAAATATTAAAATCTGGCCTATTCGCCATAATAATTAAAAAATAATATGATTAATTAACCTAAAGTAACAAATTTTAGGCAAAATATATGGATATTAAAAAATAACAAAAATATTCTAACTTTTAATTATCATACGTAGGTACATTGTGTCTTAGGATGATTTTTAACAGTACGTCAAAATTAGTTGTACAAAAACCAATTTTTTGCTGGAAGTTTAAATGAATACAATAAATAAAAATAGTAATTAAAATTGAATCTAGATTTAAAAATAAATAATAATAAAAGTTTAACAAAAAATATTCAAATTTTAATCTTTTAAACTTATTAAAATTAATCAATCAAGTACCAGTTTAGATTTAGATATTTATTTCTTATTTAAATTGTATAAATATTAAGTGTAATTTAGAGTTTATTTTTTTTAAATATTTTAGCAAAATGCTAAATAAAAGCTAAAGAAAAAAAAGTAAACACATTAATTTATTAAACATCTTTACTATTTAATGTTTTAACGTATGACTGTTTCATTTATGGGTTGACCCATTTAGTGATGAAATTATAGTTTTTTAGTAGTAGTAATAGGTATAAATATTAACCTTAAAAAAATACATATTTTTTTAATTATCATATGGTATAAAAATAACCTTATCGGATTAGAAAATAATAAATCCTATGGTACAACATGATTAAAGTGCGCATACTTAAAATATCTTATTTAGCACCTTAACATTTTTTAACAAATATTTCTTGCTCATTCATATAAACTTCAAATTAAAGCCATAATTTCATTCTTACCAACATACGACATCTTATAACTTCATCTTATATCTACTTCTATTTACCTTTATTCATACATCTAAAAATTACTGTATTAAACACTACTTTTGAATCCATGCTTTAATAATTGTTACCTATAATTATTAAAGCAGCCTTTATACATTTTAAGTCGACTTAATTTTTTACCTTATTATTTATCCAATGCCTTTGTTGGGCCCTGACATTGGCGTAAACAAAAAGATAAATTAAAGTTTTGTGATCACTCTTAAAAAATGGACTAAAACTCATATGCTAAAACACTAAGTATAACTTTTAAACTATATTCCTATATTTGTTAAATTCAATAAAATTATGCTTGCTTTATCTTGTAATATACATCTTACACTATCATTCTTATCCATATGCTTCTTACTACTTGGCTAGCCAATTCAAAACAGTATTTTACTCATTTAATCTTTTTTATCTTTAAATGGAGTAATAACCGAGAAGAACGAACACGGTAATTCTATTGGGATCCCTGGAAAGTAATGACGTCATTGGGTAATACCGTCAAAATTCACAAAATATGTCTATACTAAAATCAACTTTTTCTAACTTATTTCTTTTAAAGACGGAGCTCCGATGTGGTTTTTTTTAAACAAGAGGCTTCTGAAAGCCCATATAAACTGAGTGTTTACTATCGTAAAACTAAATAACCTGTTTAGGCGTTAAGCCTTTTGCTAAGACCAGTTTGCATACTTACGGATAATACCTACGACTTTTGTTACCTCATTGGCAAATTATTTTACCATAAATCCATCATGATAATTATTATTGACAAAGTTCTTTTTGTTTAGGCCTTGAACTTCACTTTCAATAGGGAACATTTTCCCATGCTATTTTTCAAAAGAGGACCATTTTGTATTTCTCTGCCTCACTTACTAGTTTGCAAAAAATTACCTATAACTCAGAAACTTTGTTATTATTCAGGTATTTAACACGACATGGATGTGTGGATTCACAAACCACAGACTACAAATTAAAATGCGTACCTAATAATTTTGTAAAAAACAAAGACTGATAGTATGTGTGCCCTATGTTATGTGTATTCTATCCTGGCATCTGGATACCGATATTACTATTAGAAAGTCGCGTTCTGGTGCATTTTTAGGTTAAAATGTTCTTCAAATTTTGAAGACATTAATCATTGAAGTAAAAAAATACAAGGAAGTCTCAATTAGTCAAATTTATAAAATACTCTGCCAATATATGGGCCCCTAAGCTCACACTAGATACTATAGTTATAGTGTATGTGTGAGCTAATATAACTAAAAACTGAAATATATTCTATTAAACTCCAGACTAAATTACCTTTTGTTTGATACCACACAAGCCATGTTTTGACTTAAACTCAAATTTTTGAAATCTACCCCCACCCTTACAAAAACCAAAAACTAAAATGTATTTTGTTAAACTCCGGACTCAATTACCTTTCGTTTGATATCACACACGCCATATTTTCACATAAACTCTAATTTTTGAAATCTACCCCCACCCTCTTATTTGGTTTGTGTTCGGTAGATTTTGTTAATTTTTAAATGGGACTATCTCGGCCCAAGACCCAGCCTAGGTACCAAATTTCATTAAAATCGGCCAAGCGGATTTTGAGTTATGCGCGTTGGTCGTTACAGACAGACATACAGACATACAGACAGACAGACAGACAGACAGACAGACAGACAGACAGACAGACAGACAGACAGACAGACAGACAGACAGACAGACAGACAGACAGACAGACAGACAGACATACAGACAGACAGACAGACGGCGCAACAAAAAAGTTTCAAAATCATCTGAAACGCAAAGATATATCAAAAATTTTGAAATCGGAGCAACTTTTTTTTTCTCGAAAAAATTAGGATTACCATAGCTCACACTACTATAGTATAGTATATGTGTGAGCTAAAAAAAATTATTCAAAAGTACGTCTTTAGAGTTTTGTTTAAAAGCCCTGGAGGCTCACACCTAAATTAAATTTTAGTCTGAATTGACATATATACACTTACTTCGATAGGCAAATTAGTTTTATTTAATTTTGCATAGGTGACCATAACATAGCCAAATTATTAGAGTTACTGTTTTCCTAAAAAGTTTATTCGAGAAGAGTAGAAATATTTATCCAGATAATTCGACAATATAATTTGGGGCAAATGAAAAAATAATAAAAATGTAGATTCGGCAAATAAGTAGCAAAAAGTAGTGAGTGTATGTATACCAGATATTGCCAATCATATTTATAAGTTTAAAAGATAGAAATGTTATTTAATGTACTCGAAAATTGGGTACTTATGGTAGAAAAATAAAATACATAGAATGCTTCAGTATAGAGCTAAGCTATTTCTTTAAAAATTTTAAAAATATGTATATTTATATATAACCACAGCAAAGAAAAAGTACTAATTTTTATTTCTAACTTTAGTAATAAAACATTTCTGCCATACAGTGGTCCACAATAGATCCAATTGTGACTGCATTAAAACAATACATTCTTAAAATTCTTTTAAAAAATTAGATAAAAGCGAAGGCTAAAGTAATAGGGATAAAATACAATTGCCTAATTCTTATCTCATTGATTTGGTTTTCTAAGAAAATATGTTGCCATATGGAAATCCATCTTGTATAATTTTCAGAAGATGGCGGCCTAAAAAGGGCATTCCTTCATAATGTAAAAATATACATAATTAATTATTTCAATAAATCGGTAAAAGAAAACTAATTAAGCCTAATAAAAACTACAAGAAAAGAAGAAAGACACTTTCTCACTTAAAAAAAAATTATGTATGGAGGGTTAAACTAAGAGTTAATTTAGCTTTGGTTGTTAAGAAAAAAATGTGATAGGTACTTCCAGATGCCAGATTTAATATTATTTAATGAGATTTCTTTAGAGAAGCAGAAAAAAAACAATTAGTTAAGAGGCACTGAATATTGGCCGTCATCAATATATTTTTTTTTACGGTTAAGCGCACTCGCAAGGAGGTCCCTATCACGCTCGAGAAGCGGCCAGTGCGCGGAAATGTTGGTGTGTGTTGGTTTTGAAACGGTTTAGGTTGTAACCTGCAGGGAAAACTGTCGCAGGGAGTTTATTCCACAGCGATGCTGTTCTCCAGAGATATGAATTCTGATATAATGAGGTTCTTGGTACCTCTATTTTGACAGTAAATTGATGGTTACCGTCTGTTTGACGTGTTCGCCTAGTAGGTGCTACTCCCGGGGGGATCATACGTGCCAACTCTTCAGAGCATTTTCCGTGATAATACCTGTAGAAGAGAGATAGATCGCCCACAGTTCTTCGATGTTCGAGACTATCCAAACTACGGGTAAGTGCGGGGTCATTGATCAGCTTGATAGCTCGTTTTTGCACGGTGTTCAAAAGCATTAGGGTATGTTTGGGTGCCGCACTCCATATATGTGAGCAGTACTCCATAGTTGGTCGAATCTGGGCTTTGTAGAGTGTCAGCAGTTGGCTTGGTGTATACAGATGTCTTGTACGAAATAGCACCCCAAGCTTTTGGGACGCCCTTTTAGCTATATCTGCCACGTGACTGTGCCAAGACATGTTGGTCTCTGCAGTGACTCCTAAGATGTTCAACTGGCTCTGCAATGTGACAGCACTTCCAGATAGCATGATGTGTGGCTCACCGGTGCTGGTCTTTTTTGAAAACAGGGCTGCTTGGGTTTTCTGCGCGTTGAACTGTGCAAGGTTTTTGTTGTCCCAGTCCTCTATTATCTCCAGGTCGTTATTTATCTGCGATATTTGAGTTTTTCTAAGATGATGGAATTCACGTGCGGATAGACACTGAGTGGGTGGTATGACTGAGGAGACTACATTGCCATCATCTGCAAAGCAATAAAGTGGATTTACTGTTTTATCTATGAGATCATTTATGTAAATCAGAAAAAGTGTTGGCGAAAGGATTGCTCCCTGTGGCACACCAGCATTTATTTGGTAAGAGTTGGAGTTCCGGCCATCCAGTGCAACATAAATGGATCTATCCTTAAGGTAACTTTCAAACCAAGTGCAAAGTTTCGGCGACAATCCCATTGCTTTAAGCTTGTTGAGCAGATTTTCATGCCAGACTTTATCGAATGCTTTTGATATATCTAAGGCAATTGTTCTTGTTTCGCCCCGTAACTCAATCGCTTTTTGCCACAAATGAGTGACGTATGTAAGTAAATCGCCAGTTGACCTATATTTTCAAAATCCGTCTTGCTTGTCGTTGATAAGTTTGTACTTTTCCAAGTACTTGGTTAGGTGATTGTTCACAACTCTTTCCATTACTTTTGATATCACCGGAAGTAGAGCAATTGGTCTATAGTTTAACGGATCTGCCTTTTTTCCTTTCTTTGGAATAGGTTGTACTGCGGCAGACTTCCATGATGATGGATATACTCCTTGCCTGTAAGATAAATTGAATAATTTAGCGAAAGTTGGGGTGAGTTCGTTAGCACAATTTTTGAGTACTATCGCGGGAATGCCATCTGGACCCATTGCTTTGTTTGTATCCAACTTTTTAAGGGATTTTCGTATTTCTCTGTGACAAAAGGGTACCTCTGGCATACTGTGGGAAACCCTTTCAATGAACGGTGGAGTTTTTCCATTTGGCACTGTTAGGTTTGAGTTGGAGGAAAAGATTTTGGCCAGCATATTGGCTTTTTCCTCTGATGTTGTGGCTGAGTGAGTATTTTTATCTGTAAGTGGTGGTATGGATGACTTGGTGAGGTTTGATCCAACGGCTTTTGCAAGAGACCAAAAGGACCTAGAACTACTTGGACAATTCAGCAACCTGTTTTTTATTCTTTGATTGTATGTTTCTTTGGCGGCGTCAATAGTAATTTTGCAACTATTTCTGGCTTCTATAAATTATGTGTGGTTTTGAGCGGTTTGTTGTAGTTTCCAAAGGTTATATGCTCTGTGTTTTTTCTGTACAGCCGTTTGAGACTGGCTGTTGAACCAAGGTTTTGCATTAGCTCTGCTTTTTATTGTATGTGGGATATTTGCATTCATTCCAGATAAGATTACTTTTGTTATTTCATTACAGCAAATAGTGGGATCAGCTGTTTTAAAGCAAACTTCTTGCCATGGAAAATCCATGTAAAACTGTTTAAGGTCATTCCATTTTGCCGATTTATAGTGCCACATTTTACGAGGAAGTGATTGTTGGCTTGGCGGTATGAACATTTCGCACTTTGTTCTTATAAGTTTATGATCGGATGAACCAAGTGGAGGATCTACTTGAATTGTGTACAAGTCAGGATTTGTAGTTAAGAACAAGTCTAAAAGCGCTGCAAATTCACCCCTTTCTGAGATACGGGTAGGTTCATCGACAAGCTGCGTTAGACCACAACTTATGGCAAAAGCTTCTGCTTCCCTGCCTTCATTATCTGTTTTGTTGTGGTGTTTTAGCCAGGGTATATTGTGGACGTTGAAATCGCCTAAAAAACAATTTCAGCATGTGGATAGTTAGACTGTATATTATCACAGTTTTCGGATAATGTCGCAAAAAAGTTTTGATACTCGGTGTTACTTGGCGGTCGGTAGAGGTAGCAAATGAACTTGGTCGATGACTTTGAGGTGAATTTCAGCCATATGATATCGAGGTTCGCTGGTTCTAGCTTCTCCTCTCGATGACATGAAAGGTCATTTTTAATGTACACACAGATCCCAAAATTATGTCGAAATCGGTGGTGTAGGTCATAGCCGGGATAAACATAGTTCACAATAGGTGTTGCAGAACTGATTTTAGTTTCAGTGAGAACAAGGATGTCAGGTCTTTGTTCTTCAAGATGTTGGTGAACTGAATTCATGTTGGTACTTAATCCTCTTATATTGCTAAAATCAATTCTGAGTTGAGTTTTTGGTCTTCTTTTAATATCTTTGCATGAAGGACCCCCAGGATCACCCGACGCCCGGAGATCCGAGTGGTCGGGTATTTTACCTCCGGAATATTTAATCGTTATCATTATTATTATAAATATATGCATCCTGAGTAATCTTGTTACATAAGTTTTCTAAGGAACTATTTTGAAAAGTCGAAAACAACCTTTGAACTGAATGGTCCAAATTATTTAAAGTATTTTGAGACAGGTAATGGTAATTTTGCTTGTTTATATTTAACATCGGATTTTGACTGCATTTTTGTTTACAATGTGAAATTTCATACTTGTTATTGCGATAAAAATTTCGTAAATGTTTTGTTTTTCTTTCGAGGCCAATGTCACTGGCTGATGTTTTACCTATTTGAAAATTATGATTGTTGATATAAACATTTCTATTAATTTTAGACTTTGATTTTCCATTTTTAAAATACAGATTATGATTGTTACTTTTGGTAAAAAAGCCTAAATTTGCACCCCTATAAATTTTTACTAACTTATGGTGCCTGGATAAAATTTGAAAATGGACAAAATCTTTTAAAATTGTTGGTTGTGAGACTAACTCCAGATGCTTAGCTTTAAGGCCTTTAGTAAACTGAAAGTTCGGAAAATTATTTAAAATCTGACTTGTAAATTCACATGGAATTTTTATCTTTAGTGTTTCATTTGGACCTAAATAAAATATTTTAGGCGATTTCAAAAAAATCTTGTCATATTTGCGTTTAGTAAATTTATCTGTGACGGAGAGGCAAGAGTCTAAAGGACCAGAATACGAATTATAAAAATTAACTGAAAAGTCCTCCCCTATTGTCACCTTACTATTGCAATAGTCAATAATGACTTTACATTGTGTAAGAAAAGAAGTACCCAAAATTAGAGGTACTGGTAGTTCTTCCACTACAAGGGCAGAAACCCTGTGTTTTAAATGGCCAAATTGGATTTCTATGTTTGTTTTCCCTAATGGGTTAACAAAATGACCACCTGCTGTAGATACTCTACTATTCCCTTGAATTTTCAAAATTTTTCCAGCTAAACTTTTATGTATTATGTTTTGTGAAGATCCGCTATCTAATAAAATTTGAACTAAAACACGACAAGTTTATATCCTCCTCAAAATTTTGATCCGATTTGTATGAATTTTGCAATTTTGTTTCCGCTATATGCTGTAACAAAAGTACAATGTCTTTAAGTTTGTCTTGTGTCATGTTATTTGTACATAAAATTCTAAAATTTTCATAAAATTCCCTCAAAATTCCATCTGCAAATGCCTCTAAGAAATCGAGAAATTCTATTTTAGGACTAATTAAATTTGACAAAGATAATAGTGAAAAATAGTAGCTTTTAATGCTTTCATTGGATAACTGTTTTCTTTGCCTAAACTGTTCTCTGAATTTTTTATATGCAAATTTGCCACCTAAATAGTTTATAAAATCTGTTTTGACGTCATCCCATGTCTTATTTTTGTTTGAGTTTGTCTGTGTGTAGCTTGTGTACCAAAAATTTGCGGGCTTTTCCAAATAGGACTTTAAACATCTCATTTTAAATGTGTTCGGCCAAAAATTTTTGTCACAAATTCTGTCGTATTCATTTATAAAATTAACGGGGCAACTGCAAATCGGATCAAACGTAGGTGGTTCTGTAAATTGAGGCACGATTGGAGTCATATTAAGTGTGTTGCAAAGTGGTTCCATATTTAAAACAACAATAAAAACAAAAAATATCTGAAGAGAAAAAATAAAATAAGATAAACTTGTTTGTCTTAGAGGCCTACAAAATGTACTGCCCAGCAAAATTAACGACCTACCAATATTCAAAAACCCTTAAGAAATGCTAAAATCTCTACAAAAATAACTTTTTAAAAAAATGACAAAAAGAGATAAAAATCTTTCGAAAAAGATAACGGCGCCTCCACCATATGTCACGAGGGGGTTGTCGTGACTATTTGTGTACGTGTTGCGCACAAATAAAGAGGATCGTAAGATAGTTTAAGGGTTTATTTAATACTAGTACAAAGATACTTACACACTAATCACTACTGTCTGGCCCAGTTTTCTAATACAAATATTATTCACTTGTAGGTCGGGTTCAGCTCTCGATCAGAATCTCTTTACTGTTTCTATACTTGACTATTAAGAACTTAAGTACTTAGCGTACTCACTGAACTGAACCCCGACTATCCGTTCTTGATTGGTTTTATAGAAGCATGTGATAACAAACGTGTTTCAATCTTAAACATAAATCGTTTGCACCATATACTTCCTAGGTTGACGTCCTAATACCTTTACATCAGGTCAACCAACCAAGTTCCGGATAGCATGCCCAAATTACATACATGACAACTCTAAACCCCCGCCAGTCGTGCCGCCAAATCAAACACTACGAACAGAAAAAAGGACCTACCATCCAGGTCTTCCTGAGGGAATGGACCGCACAAGTCAAAACGAGATAAGGACAGTTGGCAACAAAGCGAGATCTGAACATTTTCAAGGCAGCGTGCAAGACCCACAAATTCGTCACGGCAACACTGCGGTTGATACTTCTTTATAAACCTACATTGGACTAGGTTGCGTCACCTGAAGAATGCAAAACAATCGGAACGAGTAGCATGGGGACGGATAGACAATTATTTTAATTAATTAGTTTTTATAATTTATTAGGTACAGACGACTGTTATATTTTTTTGTGAAAAATAGTTTAGTAGACAATCTGTGGGGACAGATTTTTTAAAAGCAAGGGGGATGTGTCAGGATAGAAAATAATGTCCTATTAAGTGAATGACACAAGTTACGTTTATAAGCAAGTGCACATTAACCCTAAACATTCTAAGGAAATGAACTTCTGTATATAGTTCAAATTGTATTAAAAGTAATAAATTGTATACAGAAGTATTATAAACAACGCGGTTAATGGGATTTCGATGATGTTTATACAGGAAACAAAACACATCTCGATATCCTATCAATGGCAAACGGTTTGTAATAAAAGCATCTCCAAAAGAGTTTAGCAGAGTTGTATGCTGAGAACCTAACGCCCAGGCTTAGTTAATAGTGAACAAGTAGTACAATAGTCAAGTATAAGACGTTAAGCGTATCAAAGAAGATTTGTAGACAAGATGTATTTAAGTACAATGTAAGTAGTAAATATAAGTATTATAATAAAACCATTACACCTAACTTAAACTGTGTTCGTCACGATAAACCCCCTCGTGACAATATTCTTCGAACAAAAGATTGTTCGAAAACGTTTTCTTCAAACAGAAATTTTTCGAAATCATTTTCTTCGAACAGAAATGTGTTCGAAAACATTTTCTTTAAACGGAAATTTGTTCGAAAATTTTTTTTTAAATGAAAATTTGTTCAAAAAAATTTTTTCGAAAACAAATTTTTTGAAAAAAAAAATATTTGACCTGGCTTGCCAAACTTAACACAACTCATATAGTTCGACTAATGGGGTTTTTTTCTAACAATTTTTGAAAACAAAAACTTCCCTGACTTCTTTCCCGGGATCCTAGAGGGTGTGAAACCAAACCGAACCAACCGAAACCTATTGTCGAAAAATGATTTCCCTAAATTAGCTTTCCGGTCCTCATTTTGGAAGGTTGAAATCGGTGTTACTCTAACCTTTCTTAATTGAGCACATCAGGAGGTATCTGGACCGGTTCGGTTACGTTTGCGATCAATTGACAAAGTTTAGGAAAATACCAATTTCGACCTTCCAAAAGGAGGAAAGTAGACAAATTTTCAGAATGTTTACGATCCCGGGAAAGAAGTCAGGGTTTTTTTGAAAAAATATGTTAAAAAGACCTTGCCGTAGTCAAACTATATGAATTGTGTTAGGTTTGGAAATCCAGGTCTAGAGCGTCTTTTATCGAAAAACTTGCTTTCGAAGAAACTGATTTTTATTCGAAGAAAATGTTTTTGAACAACTATTACCTACGAACAAATTTCCGTTCGAAAACAAATTTCCGTTCAAAGAAATGGTGTTCGAATAAATTTCCGTTTAAAAAAAATGTTTCCGAACAAATTTCCATTAGAAGAAATTGTTTTCATAAAAATTTCCGTTCGAAGAAAATGTTTTCGAACAAAGTTCTGCGACCCGTCGTGTTGCTACCTTGAGTTTTTATTGGATGTTGATTTTCTAAAAACTTTTCTATGAGTGTGTGTGTGTACCAGTGTGTCTCTTAATTCTACTTTGTTTTGCAATCATTACAGTGTAGCTACTTTCGATCTTTGTTTGAACCTTTTGTTTTTCAATCTTTTGTATTTTCGACCATTTGTACTTTCGAACTTTTGTATTTTCGACTTTTTGTATTTTCGACCTTTTCTTCGCCGCCCGCTTTTTTTTGAACACTAATAAAAATAATAGTAGGTATATTATAAACCTGGGGCGTGCAGTGTTTACTTTTAATACCACGGCGGGAATTTTCAGGCTCGACCGGAAGAAGGGCTATAATTTACTTAGTGAGCATGTCAACCCCCCGTATATAAAAAAACAGTGGGCAGTGATAGTTGTCATGGCATTACATTAAACAAAAGTCAGTCAGATGATAACAAACTAAGGTCACTTGCTTGCTGCAAGCTTGACGATGAGTGACCTTATAACAAACAATGTGGAAAAAATATTATTTATTTCATAACAAACTAATTAAGTTTAGTCGAGTAAAATTTCGAATTACATTTCTCGAAGATGGAAAATAAAGCATATTCTTACTTTGAGATGGGCATGGAAATGATGCAATAAACAGAATTTCGAAAATTTCACAGTTTCCTGGTTTACAGCCTGGAGAAATCTAGAAAGTTAAATGCTTCGTTTATATGGAAGCAATATTCTATGCCTAAGGACACAATAACGATCAAAACGAACCAAGCCATCGGCAAAGTACAGTAAGCTTACGGCAAGCTGGAACAAAATAATCGGTATCGTGTATATATCTTGATTCCTTTTTGTTTTTTGTATTATGATAAAATAAAATAATCCAAAAACCTATATTTTGCCTTTATGGTTTTAAAGAAATTACTTTCAATCACTGGGGACAAGAAATACTACCTTAGCCCATGAAAAAAGGGATTAAACGTACACCTATATTCCGTCGAGAGCATAAAACTGAAAATGATACAAAACCCAACATAATAGTTTTCTATATTTTAGAATATATATAAAACATGCAAACTATATTTTTGGTTTCCTTCGCTGTGTGGGTCCTAACACAGGGTCCTAATAAATTTGAAATCATAAAAAACTTAGTTTTTTTAGGTTTGTTTATTTGGGCAGTAAAATTTATATACCGGATGTGACGGACAGTTCTTCACATAACATTTGTAAACCATTTAATTTTTTTAAACATAAAAAAAGCTACGCTCCTGACAGTGTCGGATTTGCGTTTTTCGTAAATGAGGTTATGTTTGGTGTCGCTACCCCTGGGAGACATAAGCGGCTAGTTCACAACTTGCATTCCGTTTGCTATTGGTCGAAATAGTCAGCTGACTTTTTGATGTTGAACGTTGCCGTTTAAAATTATTATTATATTATATTAAGAGATGGTGCCACCAGTCAAGCATTTAACAAACTTTATGTTTACAGCTTTCGGCGTAAAATACGAATATATACTAGTTGTAAGTAATTAAAAAGTTTAGTGGTTTGTGCAGTACATACCTATTGAATTTAACTAAATCTATGCCGATGAGTTTTTTTTTATTGTTTTTTAAAAACATATTATATTTTTTTTAATTAGCTTCCCTATCCTGTTTTCCTGTCGAAATCGGTGTTAACCTAACCCTGATAAATTATTCGACAACGTATCCTAACCTGTCCAGACACGCCCCGGTTAGGATACGTTTCCCATCAATTGACCACGGTTAGGTTTTGTTTCAGTTTGGTTTAACACCGATCTCAACCTCCCAAAACGAGGACAGGAGAGTTTTAATTTTAAAAATCCCGCCTGACTATGTCAACCAATAGCAAGTGGAATGCAAGTTGTGAACTATCCGCTCGTTGGGAGACGCCAGACTTTCAGGATGCAGTAACCCTAAGAATAATTGCTAGAGTCGCCACCTGAGGAAAATAAGTCGAAGGCGGAAGTTTTGAGGGGTGCCACGACCACGTGGTCACCTTGTGCAAGGAAAACTTAAGTTTGCAACACGCTCCCTAGAGGGAGCCGCACATATAGGCAGACAACTGCGTACAGCCGACCTGAAAATACAATTCAAAATATTTTTTGGTTTTATTGCACCCCTAACCGGACCCAAGAAACAAACCTTTAAAACATAAATTTCAAACTTTCTATAAATTCGTATAATTAAAAATAATGTTTGTATAATTATGTAAAATTTCTTGTGTGCCTAATATTATAGATTTGTTAAAAAATTCTAATTTTCTACTTAGCAATAAAAAGTTGAAAATAGCCCCAAAAAACTACTATTTACGGATTAGATCAAATTTTGGTTCAGGAGGTGAGTTACAGGGTGATATCGAAAATAGTAGTAAATCTTAATAAAAATCACATTTTTAAAAAACAACTCTGTCAGGAGTTTTTGTTAGCAAATAAGAGTAAGAAACTTATTGTATTATTTTTAGATCCAGGAAGTGAGAGACCTACAGGGTGGTAATTTTCTAAAAAACACATTTTTAAAAAACAATGTTATCAAGAGCTTTCGTTAGCAAAAAATTATTTGAAACACGTTACACAATCATACCATTATCAGATTTTATCACCTTCAGGTCCAGGAATTGAGCTACATGGTGATATAGAAATTATTAGTGTGTGTAAATTTTCTAAAAATCATATTTTTAAAAAGCAAGGTTGTCCGGAGCTTTTGTTAGCAAAGTATAGTTAGGAATACGTGAAACAATCATACCATTAACGGACTGTATCACCGTTAGGTCCAGGAAGTGAGGTACAGGGTGATATCGAAATTAGTAATAAAATTTCGTAAAAATCACGTTTTTAAAAAACAACGTTGTTAGGAACGTTTGTTAGCAAAAAATAGTTAGTAACACGTTAAGCAATCATACCACTTACTAAATTTCATTTACTTCCAGTAGGTAAGCTGCAGGGTGATATCTAAATAGCAGTAAAGATTTTGAAAAATCACGTTTTTAAAAAAAAGGGAGGTGAGCTACAGGGTGAAATGAATAAATAAATCCAAAAATATTCACATATATTTTCGTGAAAAACTTTTACTATTTATTTGACAAATTTACAAGTTAATATGATAAAATTTTGACATTAAAACTTATTAGTTAATATAACCAAATCAACCTAAGCCCCTAACTAACCTTGGTCAAAATAAAAGTTTACAAATACACATAAGAAATCCCTACATTTATTTACGTAACAACATCTTGGTTCGTTGTTCTTTTACAAATTCACAAGTTAGTTTGAAAAAATCATGGCTTTATAATACATATCAAGTATAACCAAACCGAACCAAACCCATATAAATAAGGTTGGCCAATATAAAAATGTACAATAATTATTTACAGAAAAACCTGCCTGCCTTCGTTGTTAATTCACAAATTTACATGCTTATTTGACAAACATTTTTCATCCAAAATATACAATTAATAGAATCAAACCGAACCAGTTGGTCAATATAAAAAAATTAACAAATACAAATAGTAAATCAAAAATTTTTTACAAATATTTTACATTTGTTTGATTTGTTAATTAACAAATTTACAAGATATTTTAGAATCTTGGCCCTAAAATATATATTTAATGTAACAAAACGAAAGCCTTCACCAGGCTTGCCTAATGTAAACATTTACAAACATACACGATAAATATAAAAATCTGCACATTTATTTACAAGAAAAAACTGTCTTCGTTGTTATTTCACAAATGTGCATGTTTTTTAGGCAACAATTTGACACCCAAGTTATCTATTTAACATAACCAAACCGAGCCAAATCAAATCCTTATAATTATTAAGCTTGCTCAATATAAAAATGTACAAGTACACATAATAAATATTACATTTATTTACATTGACAAACAACAACCTGCACACAAATATTTTTGTCCCGTACGTCGTTCTTAGTTTTATTTAATTACTTGTATATAGACTTCTTCCAAAGTGAAGCGACTCAATATTTTGCATTTCTTTCAAAAAATCTGTTAATACATGTACCGCTACATAGCTATTTGGTTGTCTGATAAAGGGATATATTTCTTTACTTCTTTAGCTATTTTTACTGAAAACTCCAAATCAACAAAAGCAGTAGTTTCATCCCACTTAAGGTCTTTTATCTTTAAATTTTAAATATCTTTTACATAAATATTTTTTTGTATCGCTTAGGCTTTTAATTGTTTGTACAATAGTTATTTACCTAACAAGTGCGGAAAGAGGTACTTTTCCGCACGCGACGGCACTTGCACAAACGACGCGGAGCGGAGTTCGGGCAAGCCGTCAAGGAAGGAAAAGATAGTTTCCGCAAGAATTATGTACAATGTTTTTCCTACGAGTGTTTTTGTCCATCTTCTTTATCAAAAAACATGTTTTAATTCGCAAAGATTTTATAATAATGCTAGAAAATGATACGTAAGAGAATAGTTACATAAATCATTTAATGAGTCCTAAATATCTTTATTTTTAACAAAACAAAAATCGTGCGGAAAAGAAATTTTTCAACACTAGTGCGGAAAAGTTACTTTTCCGTACGTTTTTTAACTTTTATTTTTACTTGATTTTTTTTATGCACGGAAAAATAATAAAACAGGATTTTTTTATTATGATATATTAAAAAGAAACTGTATGTAAAGAACATTTAATTAACAATAACGAAAATGTTAACGATGGTAGATATTGAAATTGAAAGTGCACTTTCTGTTTGTTGCATGCTTCAATATACATCAGATGCCGCAACATCTTGAATAACAATAACGTCGTTTCTTATTGGAATTTGATTGGTTGGTGTTTGGCCCACTACAGAAATGCCATGATCAGTTTGCTGCTTAGAATTACTACTGTAGTGAATGGAGGAAGGTATATTGGTCTGTACAGGCTGTAACACATTACAGGATTCTTTATTCGGTGCTTCTGGTACAGCAGCACTTCTTGAAAATGAAAGTTGTGTGTAGGAGGACGGGTTTTCATTTGAAAACGATTGTGGACGGGAAGGTTCTTGCAATTTGGACGTGCGGAAAAAAATCGTGAGGAAAGTAAAAATGATGCGAAAAAGTAAAATTGTGCGGAAAAGTAATTAACGTAATATTCTTTTAATAGATCGCTCAAGAAACCCTAACTTATATGTTCTTGGTTTGTAAACAGTAAGGTGAGGACAAAAGTTATTTTTTAAAATATGATTTATAAAAAATTTTACTACTAGTATCTTACCTACTGGACCTAAATGTAACGCAGTTAGTGAATGGTGTAGTTTGTTTACATATTCCTAACTATTTTTTGCTCACCAAGACTCCTGATAAAGTTGATTTTTAAAATTGTGATTTTTACAAAAGTGTTTTACTAATTTTGATATCACCCTGTACCTTACTCCAAGGACCTAAAGGTAATACAGTCAGTTAATGTTATGATTTTTTAACGTGTTCCTAAGCATTTTTTGATAACGAAAGCTCTTGACAACATTGTTTTCTAAAAATGTGATTTTTAGAAAAATACACTAGTAATTTCGATATCACCCAGTAGCTCACTTGCTGGCTCTAAAGGTAATACAATAAGTTAGTGATATGATTTTTTAAGGTATTTCTAACTCTTGTTTGCTAAGTAAAACTCCTGACAAAGTTGTTTTTAACAATGTAAATTGTACAACTATTTTTGATATCACCCTGTAACTCAGCCCCTGAACCTAAATTAGAAATAATCCGTTAATACATAGTTTAACTTTTTGGGCTATTTTCAACTTTTTATTGTTAAGTAGAGAACTAGAATTTCTAAACAAATCTATAATAGATTTTAAGGGTGACCTTAAAATAGTAGCAGACCTGAACCTACCCTTTATAACCTGGGTTTGGCAGACTTTTTTTCTATCTCTTCTCATATCTGATCATAAGAAATATTAGACAAACATTATTTTTAATTATATGATAATAATAATAACAAGTTTGATATTTATATATTCAAAGGTTATTTTTGGGCCACGGGTTGCAATAAATCCGAAAATTATTTTTTTTTCATAAATTTATCAACCCTAATAGTTTTCTTTCCTAAAATTCATTTGATTTCGTTAAAATAATATTACGTTGATTTTGTGGTCGGCTGTACTTAGCCATTTGGTTTGGTTCGCTTTGCATGTCATATTCGTGTTATTTGAATCCAACTTTAACGAAATAAGAAAAACGTCTCATTGTTTTGTTATTGTTTTTTTCCGGAAAAATACAATTTTTTAAGAACCTGTGCATCATCAACAATCCCGGAAAAATATTGAATTATCAGCAATCGAGTTTAAAGGTAGGTTTTAGATTATATTTTTCCTCATTTTTCGGTTTTTGACGCTGTACAAGAAACTGAAATTTACGATGTTGCCATGATTTTGGGCTAAAATTTGAGGCGTCAAATTTTTTCAGATTGTTTCAAATTATTTCAAATTTTAAAGAATTGCCCCCTAGATGCTTAGATTTTGACACCTGCTGTTTATAGTTTTAGAAATTTTTGCAACTTAAAAAAATATTACTTTGCATATTGGCGGAGTTGGATTCAAGTTATATCACACACTTAGATCTGCATGCACTAAACTTAACATATCAGAGTAGGTATACAAATAATATACTTTTATAATCTGGAGGATAATTCCATTTGGCAGGTAAAATAAAATAAGGGGTGTCCATTTAATTTAAGAAAATAAATTTAAAAATCTCTCACTTTTAATCTTCTACAGGTAACGTACAGACTCTTAGTCTGAGCGCTGAGATATTAAGGCAATTTTTCGCAAACAATTATGGTCAATAGGAGAACTTTGGAATAATATTTCTTATTGTAAACACTCACAAACAATGTCATTACCATCAAATTCTGCTGATAAATAAATAAAAAAAATATTTGGATATTTAAGAATTTTTTACTTCCCAAGGATTTGTTGATCTTGACCAGAACCCAGGCAAAAATTGGAGTGTCTGGCAAAAACTAATTGACTGTCCTGGCAAAAACTGAACTATCAAGGGAAAAACTGGACTGTTTGGGCAAAAACTGGACTCTCCAAGAAAAAAAACAGGCAATGTCCAGGCAAAAAATAAGAATGTCCTGACAAAAAAGGGACTGTCCAGAGGAAAACTGGACTGTTCGGCTTGAAACTAGACTATTCAGGTAAAAAAAATAGACTGTATGGATGGGAAAAAACTGGACTGTTTGGTCAAAAACTGTACTGTCTGGGCAAAAAACAGGAATATCTGGACAAAAACTGGACTGCCAGGAGAAAGAGGGTCCCAAAACCTACCTGTAAAAGATTTTTTTCAAAAATCTCAAAAACAAAAAAAAAACCGTATACTGCATAATTACCAAAAATCTTTTATTTGGGTCTTGGAAGCCCTAACAAATGCACGGTCAACGCACAGATTAGGTTAGATAAAGTGGGTCAACGGTCTCGAGGCAATCCAACACGTGCAACAGAGGTGACGCCAAACTAAGCCAGGCTTAAAAACATAAAATGCTCGCGTTTTATATTAAAACCTTTATGTGTTATTATTTCAAAAGTAAGTACGTACCTTTTTGTCCATTTTTTTTTAGTTTAAGTCACTATAACAATATATAACAATATGGCGTGGTAGCGCCTCTACACAAATTGAAAAGAAAGATGGAAGCGGGGCGCCAATCGGCCCGCTAACGATCGTGGAGACGATCGGCATTCATTGTGATAAACCGTAGGTGATCGGTAAAACGACACGTAATGCAGCGTGCAGTCTGTCAGTCTGTCAGTCTGTCAGTCTGTCAGTCTGTCAGTCTGTCAGTCTGTCAGTCTGTCAGTCTGTCAGTCTGTCAGTCTGTCAGTCTGTCAGTCTGTCAGTCTGTCAGTCTGTCAGTCTGTCAGTCTGTCAGTCTGTCAGTCTGTCAGTCTGTCAGTCTGTCAGTCTGTCAGTCTGTCAGTCTGTCAGTCTGTCAGTCTGTCAGTCCGTCAGTCCGTCAGTCCGTCAGTCCGTCAGTCCGTCAGTCCGTCAGTCCGTCAGTCCGTCAGTCCGTCAGTCTGTCAGTCTGTCAGTCTGTCAGTCTGTCAGTCTGTCAGTCTGTCAGTCTGTCAGTCTGTCAGTCTGTCAGTCTGTCAGTCTGTCAGTCTGTCAGTCTGTCAGTCTGTCAGTCTGTCAGTCTGTCAGTCTGTCAGTCTGTCAGTCTGTCAGTCTGTCAGTCTGTCAGTCTGTCAGTCTGTCTGTCTGTCTGTCTGTCTGTCTGTCTGTCTGTCAGTCTGTCAGTCTGTCAGTCTGTCAGTCTGTCAGTCTGTCAGTCTGTCAGTCTGTCAGTCTGTCAGTCTGTCAGTCTGTCAGTCTGTCAGTCTGTCAGTCTGTCAGTCTGTCAGTCTGTCAGTCTGTCAGTCTGTCAGTCTGTCAGTCTGTCAGTCTGTCAGTCTGTCAGTCTGTCAGTCTGTCAGTCTGTCAGTCTGTCAGTCTGTCAGTCTGTCTGTCTGTCTGTCTGTCTGTCTGTCTGTCTGTCTGTCTGTCTGTCTGTCTGTCTGTCTGTCTGTCTGTCTGTCTGTCTGTCTGTCTGTCTGTCTGTCTGTCTGTCTGTCTAATAATCCAATAATCCGTTAATACATAGTTTAACTTTTTGGGCTATTTTCAACTTTTTATTGTTAAGTAGAGAACTAGAATTTCTAAACAAATCTATAATAGATTTTAAGGGTGACCTTAAAATAGTAGCAGACCTGAACCTACCCTTTATAACCTGGGTTTGGCAGACTTTTTTTCTATCTCTTCTCATACCTGATCATAAGAAATATTAGACAAACATTATTTTTAATTATATGATAATAATAATAACAAGTTTGATATTTATATATTCAAAGGTTATTTTTGGGCCACGGGTTGCAATAAATCCGAAAATTATTTTTTTTTCATAAATTTATCAACCCTAATAGTTTTCTTTCCTAAAATTCATTTGATTTCGTTAAAATAATATTACGTTGATTTTGTGGTCGGCTGTACTTAGCCATTTGGTTTGGTTCGCTTTGCATGTCATATTCGTGTTATTTGAATCCAACTTTAACGAAATAAGAAAAACGTCTCATTGTTTTGTTATTGTTTTTTTCCGGAAAAATACAATTTTTTAAGAACCTGTGCATCATCAACAATCCCGGAAAAATATTGAATTATCAGCAATCGAGTTTAAAGGTAGGTTTTAGATTATATTTTTCCTCATTTTTCGGTTTTTGACGCTGTACAAGAAACTGAAATTTACGATGTTGCCATGATTTTGGGCTAAAATTTGAGGCGTCAAATTTTTTCAGATTGTTTCAAATTATTTCAAATTTTAAAGAATTGCCCCCTAGATGCTTAGATTTTGACACCTGCTGTTTATAGTTTTAGAAATTTTTGCAACTTAAAAAAATATTACTTTGCATATTGGCGGAGTTGGATTCAAGTTATATCACACACTTAGATCTGCATGCACTAAACTTAACATATCAGAGTAGGTATACAAATAATATACTTTTATAATCTGGAGGATAATTCCATTTGGCAGGTAAAATAAAATAAGGGGTGTCCATTTAATTTAAGAAAATAAATTTAAAAATCTCTCACTTTTAATCTTCTACAGGTAACGTACAGACTCTTAGTCTGAGCGCTGAGATATTAAGGCAATTTTTCGCAAACAATTATG
The DNA here is from genome assembly GCA_963576565.1 of Aspidapion aeneum. Taxonomy (NCBI): domain Eukaryota; kingdom Metazoa; phylum Arthropoda; class Insecta; order Coleoptera; family Brentidae; genus Aspidapion; species Aspidapion aeneum. The sequence goes on from OY755045.1 coordinate 55,537,746, forward strand.
GTCAATAGGAGAACTTTGGAATAATATTTCTTATTGTAAACACTCACAAACAATGTCATTACCATCAAATTCTGCTGATAAATAAATAAAAAAAATATTTGGATATTTAAGAATTTTTTACTTCCCAAGGATTTGTTGATCTTGACCAGAACCCAGGCAAAAATTGGAGTGTCTGGCAAAAACTAATTGACTGTCCTGGCAAAAACTGAACTATCAAGGGAAAAACTGGACTGTTTGGGCAAAAACTGGACTTTCCAAGAAAAAAAACAGGCAATGTCCAGGCAAAAAATAAGAATGTCCTGACAAAAAAGGGACTGTCCAGAGGAAAACTGGACTGTTCGGCTTGAAACTAGACTATTCAGGTAAAAAAAATAGACTGTATGGATGGGAAAAAACTGGACTGTTTGGTCAAAAACTGTACTGTCTGGGCAAAAAACAGGAATATCTGGACAAAAACTGGACTGCCAGGAGAAAGAGGGTCCCAAAACCTACCTGTAAAAGATTTTTTTCAAAAATCTCAAAAACAAAAAAAAAAACCGTATACTGCATAATTACCAAAAATCTTTTATTTGGGTCTTGGAAGCCCTAACAAATGCACGGTCAACGCACAGATTAGGTTAGATAAAGTGGGTCAACGGTCTCGAGGTAATCCAACACGTGCAACAGAGGTGACGCCAAACTAAGCCAGGCTTTTAAACATAAAATGCTCGCGTTTTATATTAAAACCTTTATGTGTTATTATTTCAAAAGTAAGTACGTACCTTTTTGTCCATTTTTTTTTAGTTTAAGTCACTATAACAATATATAACAATATGGCGTGGTAGCGCCTCTACACAAATTGAAAAGAAAGATGGAAGCGGGGCGCCAATCGGCCCGCTAACGATCGTGGAGACGATCGGCATTCATTGTGATAAACCGTAGGTGATCGGTAAAACGACACGTAATGCAGCGTGCAGTCTGTCAGTCTGTCAGTCTGTCAGTCTGTCAGTCTGTCAGTCTGTCAGTCTGTCAGTCTGTCAGTCTGTCAGTCTGTCAGTCTGTCAGTCTGTCAGTCTGTCAGTCTGTCAGTCTGTCAGTCTGTCAGTCTGTCAGTCTGTCAGTCTGTCAGTCTGTCAGTCTGTCAGTCCGTCAGTCCGTCAGTCCGTCAGTCCGTCAGTCCGTCAGTCCGTCAGTCCGTCAGTCCGTCAGTCCGTCAGTCCGTCAGTCCGTCAGTCCGTCAGTCCGTCAGTCCGTCAGTCCGTCAGTCCGTCAGTCCGTCAGTCCGTCAGTCCGTCAGTCCGTCAGTCCGTCAGTCCGTCAGTCTGTCAGTCTGTCAGTCTGTCAGTATGTCAGTCTGTCAGTCTGTCAGTCTGTCAGTCTGTCAGTCTGTCAGTCTGTCAGTCTGTCAGTCTGTCAGTCTGTCAGTCTGTCAGTCTGTCAGTCTGTCAGTCTGTCAGTCTGTCAGTCTGTCAGTCTGTCAGTCTGTCAGTCTGTCAGTCTGTCAGTCTGTCAGTCTGTCAGTCTGTCAGTCTGTCAGTCTGTCAGTCTGTCAGTCTGTCAGTCTGTCAGTCTGTCAGTCTGTCAGTCTGTCAGTCTGTCAGTCTGTCAGTCTGTCAGTCTGTCAGTCTGTCAGTCTGTCAGTCTGTCAGTCTGTCAGTCTGTCAGTCTGTCAGTCTGTCAGTCTGTCAGTCTGTCAGTCTGTCAGTCTGTCAGTCTGTCAGTCTGTCTGTCTGTCTGTCTGTCTGTCTGTCTGTCTGTCTGTCTGTCTGTCTGTCTGTCTGTCTGTCTGTCTGTCTGTCTGTCTGTCTGTCTGTCTGTCTGTCTGTCTGTCTGTCTGTCTGTCTGTCTGTCTGTCTGTCTGTCTGTCTGTCTGTCTGTCTGTCTGTCTGTCTGTCTGTCTGTCTGTCTGTCTGTCTGTCTGTCTGTCTGTCTGTCTGTCTGTCTGTCTGTCTGTCTGTCTGTCTGTCTGTCTGTCTGTCTGTCTGTCTGTCTGTCTGTCTGTCTGTCTGTCTGTCTGTCTGTCTGTCTGTCTGTCTGTCTGTCTGTCTGTCTGTCTGTCTGTCTGTCTGTCTGTCTGTCTGTCTGTCTGTCTGTCTGTCTGTCTGTCACTAGAGGCACTTTACAGGTAGATGGACACCTTTAACAGGTCATACTGTACCTACATCTGGGTCAGTAGCGTAGGACTCACTTACATAAATGATTGTAAAAAGAAATACACATCCAGAATCATTCTGTCATAGGGGAGATCTGGGCCAAATATCTGCTGTCATCATTCTACGTTAGGCAGAATGAGACAGACAGCAACCCAGTCCGAGATCTACCCCATGAGGTAAAAATGTGTAACGAAACCGCTAAAAAAAATATAATCTCATCTCTCTTTTGTCTCCGCAAAGTTGGTCATTGGGTTGTACAAATAACGCAAAGATTTAGTTCATCTTGTATATTTTAAGGGTAAAATCAGATAAAATTACCGGAAACATAAAAAAAATAAATGAAATGGATGAAAACAAGGGCCAAAATAGCAAGGCACTTTAAATTTGACAGTAAAATTATCTTAAATAAATGAAAGGAAGGAAAACAAGTCAATGTAGTAAATATGCCGCAAAACCAGGGTTATGACGTCATACCTTATCTTGCGTTTACAAGAAATGTTGAAATTATACTGTGAAAACTTATATATGAAATATATGAAAAGATTACGTCTAAATTATATTAAAAATTTATATATGAGGGAAAAATTATAGTTAAGGCTTGCTCCTACCTTGGTCCTTGATTAGTTTTTAAGTTGTTGGTTAATTGAACAATAGGTTGTTTTATTTTGTGAACCTGTTTCCAGACTTCTTCCACTACTCCTGCTCCTGGTTTGCCCTGGTTTGCTCGCGCCTCCCCTGCTGACTAACTAGCACATGGTACTAGGGCAGCACATGGTTGTGGGATGCTTGCCCGAGCGTAGAAACCCTGTGGAAAATGAAATGTTTCAGTTTCCTGGAATTCGTCAATTTTGCACGAAGTTCCCCTACACAGTAACTTAAATCGAGAACCCCATGTCGACTCAATAAAACAAAGTAGATTTAAACAGATGAACTAAAATAATCCTAACGTACCTTTCTCAGGGTTATAACTGGCCCGTCCGGCTTCCCACCAGCGTCCAGCCCAACTGTCCCGTCGCTGGAATTGACAGGGCTGTAGACAAAGGAGAAAAACAATATATAGTTTTTATCCAACACGTGGTTAAAAGAAAAATATAAAAACGCCAACAATTCCCCACGTCCTTTGTCAAAAAAAAGTACATTTCCCACGAAAAATAATTACAATTTGGGAGGCAAATATTATCTTGAAGAGTACTCAAATAAAAAAAAAAATAAAAAAAAATAAAATCGAACTTACCAATGCTCTTCCCTGTACAAAATGGCGTGGGCCGACTTAAATTCCCCTCAAAAGGGTGCGAGCGTCACTTTCGATTACGCCTAAAACACGACGGCTCACTCCTCACAGTCTCTGGGATATCTCCTACAATTCGCTGCAGTGCCAAACCAAAAACAATGGCGATCCCAGAGCCTGTTGTCGACCCAACCAAATTTGTTAGCAAAAAGAGACAAAGCACTTAGTCGAGAATACCAGAATAATGCAGTGGCCGGAAACCGTTTTGTAAATTTGGTGGGGAGTGGGGACGGTAAAACGCAATAGTACCAACCTAATCTTCCCGGTGAAATTCAAATAAAGGATGCAAACCTATTTATAAAAAACTTTTCCGCCAAAAATAAATCTCTACATTCAGTGGCAAGCCTGGAAGAAAAACCCGGGGTTTTCAAAGTAACCAATGAGGTACAGCAATAGTTCTATACAGGTCTATAGGGGCAACACCGACCAAGGGGATAGGAAGTACGTAAAACACACCTTGAGGTGTTGTCGGGTCTATTTCCACGGTTGAAATTTTTATAACAAGGACGTCGAGACACCCTCCATACACATTATTAATATTCGAACACTCAACCAATTCCCATATGAGTAAAGCTATACTGAGCGCAGAATTTAGTTGCACTCCAGTTACAGTCTTCGTCAAAAGTTTCCTTCGCTCTTTATAAATGTTTTCTCTAATATTCATATAGTTTAACGCCATTTTTGTAAAACATTTCTACAGTAATAAAGTTGTTTCTGAACCTGAACCCAAAAATACACACTGAACTATTGCTTAAAGGCACAAGAGTGTTCAGATGTTAACTCACACGATTTCGTTTATTCTTTTAGTCTTGGTTTTTACCCCTCGCTTATCTCCCCTTTACCAAAGTGCATAACTCGTATTTATTTTATCCTTTCCCTATCAAATTAATAAAGATATCAAAGTGGCGGAGCCTCGGTTGTTCCTGGTCGACCCAAATATGTTTTCGTACTATCAAAACTAGTTAATCCGTGAAGGACATGAGGTTCGGATTGTCCCAATATCCTCGAAATAAACGTAAGGGAATGAAATGTTCATCTAAATGTTTCCTTCCTGTTACTGAATCCATTTGTGATGCGGCAACGCCGCCATTCCCCAGCATAACAGCTGTTTAACTTTATGAACGTCAAGTGAATCACAGAATTCCACAGATAAAAACAAAACAATCAAAATTTTTATGTGATTTTTCCCGAAGCCTGTGATCTTAAATTCCAATTACGATGTCCAGATAATGCGATGTGCGTAGTGTCCACAGTAATTCGATGGAATGTCTCCTTTATAAGGTAACTTTTTGGACACTATATAACCTCCAAACCTAGCTCTATAAAATACTATATATTTGTGTACAGAAAGACGAATCAAAGAGCCTTGATTATTTACCTAAATAAACAAATATGTAACGTTGTCTTAAACGTAAAAATGACACGTTACATTGTTTACAAAAATA